>CM073774.1:53694841-54182965 GCA_037158775.1 Hetaerina titia | reverse complement strand
ATGATTCTATAATTATCAGTCCAGTAATCCCCACTATCCTTCCATCTCACCTCGCATAGACCTAAAACATCTATATTACCTCTTTCCATCTCTTGCTTAATATTCTCTAATTTGCTGCTCCTCAACATTGTCCTGACGTTCCATGTTCCTATTCTAACTGCTTTCGTCTTCTTCTGCGTCTTCTGTCCTGCTACTGTTATTTCTCCCCTGCAAGGGTTTCGTGGGATGACAACTGCAGAAGCCTTGTATCACCCACTGCCAGGCAAGACACAGGGCTGAGTCCTGCAGTTACCAGGACTCATATTCTCTATTATGTCCATCATTTTGCTCTTGGGAATGATAATTGAGGTGGTTTTCCATTGTCTTGTGTTTCTAATGTGGCACAATCACTCAATGGTTGCCCCACTTGGGTCAAATGCCTTTGCAGCCACCTCACTGAGGAACAGACACTATGTGGACTTCCTCTGGCTCCTAACCTTTGACCTATCTGGCATGGGTGACCCTACCAGGAGCAATTATTATTACTCCCGCCCCAGCACAGCTCTAGGGGTCATCGGAAAGCAATAGCCCTTCCATCCACGTCAAGGTTGTAGTCCATGGGAGGGCATCTGAGCATATCTCACAATAAAACAAGGGCTCACAGTAGCTAAAAAATCACTTGTTTATATCTTGAACAAATTGCAACTATGGCAGCTTTCTAATCACTCATCTAGTCACCGATCTTAACATGATGGAAATGGTTATGTTTGTAGGGTGGGTGATTGTTTTGTAAGAAATGGCAGTTTATTTTGTTATTGAATTTATTTATTATGGATTTATTGTGATATAGTTTTGAATGGCCCATTCATTAAAAAAAATCTCACTGATATAATAACTATGGCTCACAGAGTCTAATATATATCAACATTTTCTTGCATTACCAAAATATCAAGATATGCAAAAAAGGCAAGCAAAATTTTTATTCAAACTTGATTCAAAATGATTACTGACATATAGTAAACAAAAAGAGGTCTATAAATGCTCGGGATTTAATGCAAATTTGTTTATCAAGCATTGTAGGAACACAATTTGGCCAATTGTTAAAATCCATGGAAAATCTGATCAAGTAAGGCAAGACTAAGAGTTGATTTGTCATCTATCCTTCCCATCCCGCCTCCTACATATACCACTATCACATCCAGTGCTCTCCACAAGGGATATCCCCCTCCCAAACAATCCCCATTAACATCTGACAATCGATGCCAAAACCTTTGCTTCCCTTTCCCTCCCTTCCACATTTAAAACTTTTTACTCCTCCACCTTACCTTCCCCTCCCACTCTGTCACAGCCACCCTACCACACTCTGAAGGTATTTATACAAATTTATCTCTTAGAGGATCACCTGATGATGACGTCCAACCTCGAAACCTAGGTGGTGGTCTAAATAAAATGTGTAGAATAACAAAGTTACCTATTTCAATTAGTCAAAGTTCTAACCAAGGAAAACAGCCATGTGGCTCAACAATCACCAAAATTGAGTGGGAAAGAAAAGTTAAGTTTATCATGGGGAATGGTAGCCTAGTGCATTGATAACTGAGCTACCGACCAGAGAGACTGCATATACTTCTGTGCCCTCTCAGCTTCACCCAAGCTGAATGATTTTTTCAGCAGCCTGATCTTCGTGGAAACAAAGTAAAAGGAAAGGAACTACCCACCCTTCCCTGATGTGTGAATTTCACACAGTTGGGCTTAGTATTAATTAGGTTCAGCTCTACCCTTGCCAACCAAACTGACCTTTGAGTTGATACTGTGATTTATTTGTCATCTAGTCACCAAACTTCTCTCAAAGTCACTTCTTGATGTCTGAGTTTTCTTAGGGAAGAAGTTACTTCTCGTTTCACTTGGGAAATGAAATATCTCTCACAAAGTTTTTGTTATTCCCTCTAAGCTGAACAGTTCCACAAAATGAAACATTGGAAATGATAAAAGTGCATCACCATTAAAATCATAGTCAGTGTAAGTTACAGATGTTGCTACTAACCTACTTTACATACATATGTGTCGCAAAAGCTTTAATGCAATGCATCTACATGGATTACATTAGGCAACACTACCTTGGTTAATATACCGAGCTATATGCAGAGACAATTTTAAAAGCTGAAATCTATCCAAAGGACTGCACGGCGTGGTCTGAAAAGTTCTCCACCTCTCCATAGATGGTCTCTACTAGGGGCACTACTCATTTGATTTTTTTCTCTTAGAAGTTTGTCATAGTTTTAGCTATTAGGGAGGTGACCGACAGCTGAGGTAATTTGTGGCATGAGGGATGGATTGAAAGAAACCCCGGCATCGCCATTAGCCTAATGAAAGGTGCCAAGGGAACAGCTTAATATCCCATCCAACAGATGGCATACTCAAAGTGCTCTCCACATGGCACCTCAAGTAGGGTCAGGATATCACTGAAAAGAACTGTCTCCAGGGTTCAAATATGAGCCCTCTGGGTTAGAAGCCAGCACATTAGCCAACGAAATATCCCATGTTGGCACACCTGTGAGTAGAAACAGTGAAAATGCAAAGCCATTCCATCCACTGTAGGCAGTCGCTTGAATCAGTTGTGGTGCATGTGTTGTTAGAAGTGGAAAAAATGGAGTATTGCATAGTGATAAAATTCTACAGAAAAGAAAAAGTTTAAAACCGACTGAAATTCATTTAAAGATTCGAAATGTGTCTGGGACTCTTCTACTGGAAAGAATGACCATGGAAATTATCAGAAAAGCACACTATGATTTTGAAGAATAGCTTACTACAAAGATGCGTGAAATTGCTAATACTGTATTGGTATCACAAGCACATGCTGGTTACATTTTGCTCAATGAATTGTGGATGATAAATCTTTGTGCATGATAGGTGTTGCTTTTGCCCACTGTGGATCGAAAATGCAATTCAGACACATTTTCCAAACTGCTTGGTATGGTTTGGAAAAAAACAAGAGATTTTCTTCATTGATATGTGACAATGGATGAAATATTGGATTCACCATAGCACATCGGAAGTGAAAACAATCCATGCAGTGGATAGAGGCTGATTTTTTCACCTCCAAAGAAGGCAAAGACAGTACTATTGGTGGGAAAGGTCATTCGTTGTCTTGGGCGTGACTTCATGGAATTGACTTAACATAATGAAAAGAGAAACTTTATAATTCCATATAGATTTATTAGACGGACGACCTAGGTTAGGCACCTGATGATGATGTGCCACGTCGAAACCTAGGTCGTCTGTCTAATAAATCTATGTGGAATTATTAAGTTTCTCTTTTCATATATATTAGAGGAAAGGTCATGGTATGTTTTTTGGATGAGAAAGAAATTATGCTGATCAAATGCTAATTATGCTGAAATGCTATCTTGAAAAAGGTAACACAATAACTGGGAAGTACTATTCTAACTTACTAAAAAAACTGGATTGCAAACTTACAAAAACTTATGAATGCAGACCCAGCTTTTACAGGAAAATAAACATTTTCCATCACGACAGTGCATCTACCCATAAAAAGGTCTTGGGAAATTGAGGAATTTGCACTATGAAATGCTGGAATATCACCCTATTCCCCAGATTTGGCTACCAAGGACTTCCACCTCTTCCAAAACTCAAAGTTTCCTCCTTGGTCCATGGTTTTCATCCTATCAAGAAGCAACTGTGGCTGCAGACAAGT
The DNA here is from genome assembly GCA_037158775.1 of Hetaerina titia. Classification (NCBI taxonomy): domain Eukaryota; kingdom Metazoa; phylum Arthropoda; class Insecta; order Odonata; family Calopterygidae; genus Hetaerina; species Hetaerina titia. The sequence continues at coordinate 54,179,274 of CM073774.1, read as the reverse complement.
GCTTTGCAGCACTTTCTGAATAATTTCAAACTTTTTTCAAAATATAAATTGTCATTTTCATCATTAGGGTGAGAACTTTTCTGATCATCCTCAAACATTACATAACATTAGGTTTTTTTATGTGACCTCAACAGATTTAGTGTGATAAAACATTACTTGAGAATCCACAAGTCAAATACATGTGCCCTTATCAATTACACAGTCAATAATGATGGTTGGTAATGCAAAATATGTCAAAAAAGTAATGTAAGAAATAACTGCACACAAAAATGATTTGAACATTTAGTTTTTTCTAATGCACTAACCTCTATGCACCTCGACATTAAATTCTATTTGAAGTATCAGCAGAGTATAGCTGCAGCACATAAACAAATAAAATTTAAGTAGAATAATCCTATAGCTTTGAGAGTTGACCAGTTTCTGGAATAATGAGAAAAAGATAAAACAACCAACACCGCTCACCATACATGCATGCAATACAATGCATGGGGTAGGCACCCCTGGACAAGTATCTATGATATGTTAAAAAGGAAAAAATTGTTTTGCTCCATTTTGCCAGGAGATAACCGACATCAGGACATAAGGAAACTCATTGGGAATATATATATTGATATAATTAATATTATGGCATGCAGATATTTTTCATGGTTACCGTAGAAATATGACATCCATAAGATTTTTTGTATAAAATTTATTACAGAAACTCCAACAAGTTTTTCTAGGCCCATTTTTCATTTAGGTAAGAAAATTATCATCTTCCTAATATCTAATTACATTTGTCATCACATTCTAAACATCAGCTACTATTTCAAGGTGCCATGAAATAATTTGGAGGAAACAATTTGCACTCAACCACTTGTCTCGATGGTTTTTGGAATATACACTTAATTGCTCCATTACCTTTGAAACTTTTGTTTTCCAATATTAATTATAGCTATGTAATTTTCCTTACAGAAAATACAATACTAAATACTACTAAACATACAGGGATTATATTTTTTCACTCATATTTAATGAATTTCAGGTAGATAAAATGTCAAAACTCAACCAAGGATTTTAAAATAAATGTCCCAAAGTTACTCAGAATACACATTTCAGTGGATTTCTTAATCAAAATCCATTTTGACTCAATTACAAAGTTTTTCATCAAATTCAGGGAATCCACAAAACTTTGATAATAGCAATTGAGTGCCCCCATGAGCAGGAAAATGACTGCCCTGACTTTGAGAGTATATGTTTCCGGGAAGTGTAAACTGGGGATGATGGCATGCAAGTGAAACAATTGTTCCAGCCATGATACCATCTTTTTTGAACTTTCACTGCCTTTCAGCCTTAAAATAACGATACTCTCAATGCTAGTGATCTCATGTTCCTGCGTCAATAATATAAATTCACAAAATCATGGGTTCTACATAAGAATCTTGACTAGCTTACAACTGAACAGATCAGCATTCACATATACTTTTGGTAGTAGCCATTTTAGGTTATCTTAATGAATGCACTAGTGTAAAATATGAGAACTTTCGTTCCCATGACACAAGTTCTATTACGACCTTTAAGAATTCCAATTCTTAAGGGTCAATAACAAGACACAGACTGGTGTCATTTCTTACTCTCTAGTAAAAATTGCAATTAAGAATTCTATTTAACATCACAAGGGTTTGAAATTTCGCACAAGTACATTAGATGTTCTCATAATTAGTTTTCCAGTTCTTTATTTAATATTGAGAAATGGCAGCATAGTAGCATTAACATTCAGGAAAAATGGAATTTGATACTACACACTGATATTTTCAAAATAAAGTTCTAAGAGCTTAATAAGTGATGGACGGATATGCTTATGCATGTTCAATTATTTCCATACTCGTACAGAACTATGAATAGCTCCTATGGCAGAGTGAACTCCAGTAGTAGTGATAAATAAACAAGATTCACTTAAGTCAAATGGTATATTAAAGAAATGGCTAAAGTATGAAATAAAAGTTCAGAGAAATCCATGAAATTAACATAAAAAAATTATGCCATGGGAAATGAAAATTCAAGTTGCCATTCGAAAATGATACATATTTCAATTGTATAGTGTTACATTTACAATTTTGGAATAAACTAATTAAAACTCTTAATCCCTGAATTTTCATAAGCATTGCACTTATTAAAGGAAGCTTTCCACACTTCATATAAATTGAGTTTTCATAACCGCCATTGACTCCAATTTAACAACGGTCATTTTAACTGTTATGCTCACTAATGTTCCCTGCCAATGCCTAAACTAATTCCTGGCATTACCTTATACCTGAATGAAAAGAGGAGATTACTTTATCTAAAAGTGAACACACACATTTCCCTAATGTTGTAGGATCTTCTTTGAACTTCTCAAATTGGTTTAGGTAACAGAATCTACTAAAATTGCACTTATAAATGCCAATAAACATATGGCAAATTAATCAGTATTATGTCTATGGGAAGAAGGAAAAATTGAAAAACTGCACTAAGTACACCAAGCATTCATTTCACTTCAATCATCATAGCACTGACATAACCATTAACTCCAACAGCACAAATATATAGTTAATGGGCAAACATTGTTCAACAACAAGGTTCCTCAAATAGGGCCATACACATTCATTCAGGGGCATTTGATTAATGACTTCAGCCTGCAATTTTAATGCTTGTTATATTCATTGGCACTATAAATTTGTAACATTATTTTGGGTACAGAAATATGCATACCCTAACGTGTCACAAATTGTAAAGGAAGGAAGAGAATTAATGCTTTTTTCTTAACAGCCACAACTTTGTTCCCTTAGCATTATTATTCCTTTACAGAAAACAATATACAGTATAATCAATCTAATTCCTATCCATTTAAAAAAATGCATTTAGAGCTCATAGTAAAAAATGAATGTGTACACATACAATGCACTGCAATGTTCCGTCAAACTTTATCATTACTGCACGCAGAATGTAAAAACTAATCATCTTAATACAAATAAATAACTTCACCCAACACATTACACTGACATCAAAGGAGCATGGTAATTAATGGCTAGTGTTACATACATAAAAAACTGTACCAGGTAAAGTTACTGACAATTAAACCAAATGCTCACATTTATTGATTTTATTTTAAGAGAATGCAAGTGGGGTCACAAATAAGGACAGGTAATATTACAAATCACAGATAGTTTAGACTGACAGTGAACAAATAAAAACATATCACTGAACAGGATTGTAAAATAATAATTTAATTTCAAATTCTGCAAAGCTGGCAACAATAAAAAAACACAATAACATACTTTAATCACATATTTAAAAAATAATTTGAAAGTCGCAATTTAAATTCAATTAACAAACTCATTAACACCAAGCAATTTCTCTAGTTTCCTTGCAGTATTGCTGCATTTCCATATCACCTGCAGACCAATAAGTAATGCAATGCTTTGCAATTTTCAACTTTTGATTCCTAATAGCAAAAAATCTAAAGATCAAATTTTGGTCAAAAAAACTGAATAATATACAGTATCAACAATATAGTGCTATATAACAAAGTTTGATTCTCACAAAAGTTGACTTCAATATGCACATTACAAAATTATGACAAATGTAAAAATTTTATTACACATTAGGAATCTGATCCAGTTAAAAAGGATAACGCAGGATAAATGAGGATAATGAACCCTAAAAAAACAAGAAAGGGGGCCACAGCAATAACTAATGCAGCATAAGACTGCAAATCAAATGGTTTGTACTTTTCCTTCAACAACTGCAGATCATGAGCAAGCAATGTTTTCTCCTCGTTGCACACACTGTACCTTTCTTTCACTATAACAAGCTCCTCTTCTATTTTAGCTATTTTACGAACATTGTCCTGAAGTTGGCTCCTACACTCCTCATATTCAGCCAGGAATGAAGTCGTTTGCCCACTCGAAAGTTTGCTTTTCAGAACATCCACCTCCTCTTTGAACTTTAGAAGACTATTGTTTTCGTCTATTAGCCTACATTTTTCGCTTCTATTTCTTTTAATCTCCATTTCCAAGTCTGATATTTTACAATGGAGCAAGGCACATTCACTTGTCAGTCTCATTATTTCTGATGAATTTTTGTTGTCATCAGTGGAACTTTGATTAATGTTAATGGTATCTAATTCACCCTGCAATGATTTAATTGTATCCTTTAACTGCTCTGCTTCATTTCTACTTTGCTTGACATTTTGCTCAGCAGTGAATAAGAGCTTCTTGCTGTTCTCTGCTTCTTCATAATATTTGGCACTTAGTTCCTGTTCGGACTGCAATAATTCCTTAAGGTTGGCTATCGTTTCAGTTGAACTGTGAATCTTTTCCTGCAACTCCAAGATGAATTTCGACTTTTCTTTCATGCGATTCTGAATGAGCTGCATCTGCTGTTTCAACTGATTGGAATCATCACCCTCCAAACCTTCCTCAAACCCCTCTTGAGTAAACATTTCCTCCAGTCCACAAACTTTGTTGTTTGGTTTCCCTTCTTCCTTACCATTTTTCCTGCTGTACTCTGAACTTCCTCCCTCAGGTGTTAACTCTGCCAAACTTTTGCTATCCATAAGACAACCTTCCAGCTTAACTTGAGCCTTGTCTGAATCAGATTCATTATTTGTCTCGGGAAGCTCATTGGAACTAACAGAAAATGTGTCGTCATCACTAATTTCAAGCAGCTGAACATCATACTTTGCTTCCTTCAAATTGGGATCCTCATTATCATTATTAATACTGTCACTATCAATGAGGGATTTGAGTTTAGAGCATATCGAGGACATTTCAATTTCATTGCTACCTCTATCATCTTCAAGAGCTTTAACTTTTGCCTGAAACGTTTTCTCAGCTTTCAGGTGTTCCTCCAACTGTGACTTAAGGTATGTCTTCTCTTGATCCAGTTGTTTCTGCATTTCTTGCTGTTGCTCTTCAGCGGCCTGAAGCTTTGCAGTAAGTTCTTCCACTGTGACCAATTGCTTCTTATACTTCTGAGCCAAATCCTTTAAATCATTCTGACTTTGTTCACATAAAATTTGCAAGTATTCACATTCTTCTTCAGTGGTGCTTAAAGTCCTTTCCATTGTTTTCAAGTTTTGGACAGCTTCTAATTTTTCTTCAATCACTTTTTTGATTGACTGCCTAGCCATATATTGATAACGATCCTTATCCTCAAGCAAATCACACAATTCATTTCTGAGTTTGTCCTCCCCTAAATTTTTGTAGAAGGCTTGCAGTTTATTTTCTAATATTTCAACTCGAGATATCAATAGGTCTTCGTCTATAAGAGCTTTCCACCCCATATTAGAAGCCTCTTGGGTATTTACAACCAATTGCTGCAGTGAGTGCAATTTAGTCTCCAATACCTTCTCTCTCTGCAATGCTTCTTGAAGATACGAATTCAGTTGATAAAGTTCATCCAATTGAACAGCACCAACAAGAGTGGTGGAACGACTGGCCTTAGCTTCTTTACCATCAGGAAGGTACAACTTTAAAGTAGCAACTATACAACCATGAGTTACCTTACGCGAATTTTCCATAACATCTACACCAAACTGAACTATATCACCTGAACATACTTCCTGAGGAGTCGATTCTTCCAGACTTTTACTAAGACGCTGATTATTAACGAAAGTTCCATTGCTACTTTTTGTATCCTGCAAATAGAACTTTCCATTTTCATACCAAAATAGGGCATGGTTTCTGGATAAAACTTTACAATCAAATATTACATTGTTTGTTGCAGGGCGTGCACGAGCCACAGATCTCCCTACTTTAACTTTCTGATCAAGAACTAATCGTCTTTCTTGAAATGGGTGGGAATTTGGTCGACTAGTGAGAATAGCCCGCGCAGACATTTTGATGTTAGTGTCTGTGTCGCTGCACTGTTTACTTAACAGTTTATCAGTAAACGTGCACGAACCATGCTTAACAATCACCGCATCTGACACAACCATTAAAACTGTGTATTATCGTTATTTCATTACATATAACGTCTCAAACACTTACGAGTTATAATTTTCCACTGTTTGTTTCTCTCAAACGCCAAGATGCATTTTACTTCTCACTTTAACAACAGCTGTAATCAATCCCAGAAGTTTAGGCACTAATAACGGTCACTTGTAACTTTTTCAAGTTTTAAATTCTTTCACTTGTTTCATAATCACCAGTTTGGTGAATCACGTCCAGAGAGCAGTAAACTGGCACATGCGTCAACAAGGACAGACTGCATATCTATCTCAACATCTTCGTTGATATCCTCCCGGAAAAGGCCTGGAAGTACACCGCTGCATTACCAATAAATAATGGCATTTGCAAGCCCTTTTCCCAAGGACAACGTTTACATATATAATTGATTTATGCTTTGCAGGATAAGACAACATATGGGTGACAAATAATATCACTTCATAAAGTTAAAATTCTAACCATGAGCTCTCTCACATCACATAAAAACTATTATTTTTCATTCTGATATGATTAACGCAGAGCAATGATTAACTCCCAAGGACATGTAATAACTAGGGACGGCCACTCACCTGGCTTCAATACGTTAAATTTGCCCTGAAACTCACAATCAGTTGCAGATTCCTTGGATGAAACAGCGATCTTGCTCACGAAACCATTGGTATGCTATAAAATGTCTACTCCTTTCAACCAGATGCAGACGTGATGTTTTTTCAATCATTATGCACATTTCATATTCCACGCATATAAAACCCAAGGTGAATGGTGGATGAATGAATTAAAGGGACTACATTAGCTACCACTTCGCAATTTGAATTTCTTCTTATGGAATGTTATAGAAAGTGAAAACTGAAGCCCCTCTTCTCAGGATACCAACACTCCCCGATACATATCCACCAGTTTCTTTCTACGAACGTATTTTCTCACGATAGGTGGCACTTCAATCGTTTCCATTTAAATTCGTCTGCTGTGAAGGGGGCGTGTACATGAATTCGTGGTCCATTTTCAAATTCACTTTAGTGTACTTCAGATAAAAACCTGATCAAAAGAACTCAATGGTCAAAAAGAGATACTCAAATAAAAATAGCTGTCAAATACAACTACCATTTCCTTGTAAGTAGATATTTTTAATTGATGCGCTATAATAGCCACTGTTCCTCCATAGCTGAGAGAAAGAGTAGTTATTAGTATAACGGAATTAGTATAATACTGCATTTGATTTTCATACAAAAAATCAATAAAGTATCAAGCACTAGGGCTAAGAAGAACATGAACAAAACATGATGGAGGGAAATATGATTTATTTCATATAGACAAGATGTTCTCCAATGCAAGTTTTGAATGAAACCTGAATTCAGTTACCCTGATAGTAAAAATTTTCTTTTTAAAATCTGTATCTTGATTATTCATGTCTAACAGAAACATGATCTGCAGAGCTTTTGGTGGTATCAATTGAAATTCGTAAATTAATTTAAATTATGGACAAATCCAGTATTATAAAGAATCAATGAAAAACATTTCCAATTCTCCATCTATGGAATCAATTATTCTTCCTTTTAAGTATTCAATGCCTAATCATTTGTCAGTATCTACCACTTAATCAATAAAACGGTCTCATTCCACTTAATAGAAAAAAATAGGTACATGCTATTAACATGCATGTACTTACTCAGGAGACTATCTGCAGGATAGAAAGATAATAATCCAAGTATCTAATTTGTAGAGCACAAATAATGGAACACATCACAGGGCTTCAGGTAGGGATACATAAATTTAGGTGGAATGTGTCAGTCTAAGATTTCAAATAAAATATTGTTAAACGTAATTAAAAACAACACCACACACTGCAAAGCTTTCTGTTGGACACAGACTGACCACTGGTATATTTCCAAGTCTCACATGATAAGACACAACCTGACACCCTGCCAAACAATAAAAAACTTCTTCAATGCTGCATACTATCTACCTCCATTGATTCCATCCAACTTTTCTTTTCCACCCCCTACCTTGCTTGCTTAACATTCTAGATTCTATCACATACTGGAAAAATTTATCAAATAAAAAAATGGAGAAATAAGACTGTTGATATACATCCTATCCTGTACACTCCCCTCTTGCCTGGCCACACTGAGTCAGGATCCCCGGTCGTATAAATGAATCGCTTGCATTGCAAAAACATTCAAAATGCCATCTCATATTAATTAATTGAATACAAATGCTTTGTTTTTACATTTATCATTTAAAATTTAAGTTACTGGCCATTAAAACTTTTGTATCTTTACTTCCTGATACTTAATCGAAAGGTATGACTCAACCTCTGGAATGTTCATTATCAGATAAATGCTGACTGGTTTGAGTGAGACCGGTTAATAAGAATTCTACTGTACAAAGATAATTCCTTTCACTTTAGTTTCTCCACCTAAACATTTGTATTTTACATATTTTTTATCAAAGAGTGAGGAAATATCAAACTTAAGTTTAATAACTTTGAAATGTGCAATGACAGACATTTGAAAGTCCTTCCTTCAGCAATATTTGTAAAATAACAAGGGCATAACGTGTAATATGAATGAGAGAAATTTTCCTCTAATTCTAATTTCCTCTAACATCTAATGACTGCATTGCAACATGTTACCACTCTATGGCCTTCTATAATACATTATTAATTTAACACATTTCATACTACATTGGGTGATTCAAAAGTAGCTTTCCAATTTAGAATGGATGGGTTTTAATCAATAGACCTAAGGGATATTTTCCTTAAACATAGGATTTTAAGAACTACATTAATTTTGATGAGCTCTGTCTTGCTACTGTCTGTGATACTGAGCAACTGGAAATTAAATGATGAATTTCACTTGCAAAGTGAGCACACTTGTGTTTTAGTGTCATAAAACTAAATTTAACAAAGAATGTCAGAGAAATATTTATATTCAGTAAGCTGACTACCTTCCCAAATTTCTACATTTTTATTAATGGGCAACAGATTTAGATTAGATTTGATGCTAAATTTGCCCTAATGTTTGATATACCTATATCCTTGATTTTATCACTGCCACAATTTGTTAATTTTCCATAGCAACATAATTTTATTCAACTAAATTTTCTTTACGTTAGGGAATATTTTCATCCATTTACCAAAAGTATCACCAATATTTCACCTCAATTAATAGTTATTGTGCAGCAATTATTCAAAAAGTTAAAAAAATTTTATGATATTTCAATTTTTCATACAAGAATGCTCATTTGCACCATCAATTACAGAATCAACAATTGAACAAAATCTGATGGGTGCTATCAGATCGTTGAATTTGGTATGGAATCAACCATATTCTAAGAAAACCTTTTGTCTTCGCAGTTGTTTCAATGCCGTTGACCTCTTAGACCCTTTCCTTAGACAGGAAGAGTAAGGTTGATTCAAGGATTATTTAGTAAACAGTTAAATTTTGACTAATTTTCTTGACCATTGTAACTGGGATCTGTGGGTATGAGGTGAAATAGGCATATTATTGTTAATTTGTTGCATAGAAAAATATGTGTGGGTGAGGGGGAGGGAGGAGATATATCAGTAAAACTCTGTATAATACCATTTTTCTGTTACAAAACACTAGGTGGAATGATAAGGTTTATTCACCAAGACAGTGTGACAGTAATTAAGTATAACATTTGTGACCCTGAGATATTTTTCACTTCATCATTTCTAATTCCTTACATATCTAGCGTCATCTTGTTATTGCATTAAGTATTAGTTTGTGAGGCTTCAGTACATGCCTATGGTGCCAACAGCTTGAAAAAAGCCTTTTCTGCAGTGCATTCACACAGCATATCTTCATGATTGTAACAATTGCATTTATTTAATATAAAATACAGCAATACATTTTCAGGAAATGTGATGGTAGTAAGAAATTGTAAGTATTATTTTCTAATTGCATGAAGTCTCATGTTAATTAAATTTGCACTTAGAGAAATCCATTTCAGGATGCTGCCGCATGAATCTGAAATGAAAAAAAAAAGAATTATTTACTGAAGTGATAACATATTCATAATAATGATAATCACAACAATATTGTTTTTCTTATATCCGACAGGGTTATTTACTTTTGTAAAATGTCTTGCTTCTTCTGGTCATCAGATGTAGGCAGTCCAAGTTCTCTCTGGCGCTGGTCATACATCATCTTCTCCACAAGACCTCTAGTTTCACCATCAAGGTCAGATAACTTTGATGGCTCAGGATTTATTTTCCGGGTGCTTATCTCCGGATCAGTCATCACAAGCCTTGCCCACCATTCCATTTTGTTAACCTTAAAAAAATTACATTATTGAGCTTAAAAAGTTTGCATTACTATATAGTTTTGCACATAACAAAATAAATCTCCAGTAACTTCTTTAAGACATTTTACTCCATCAACAATTTTCATGAGAAGGTCAAACACAAGTGAATTTCAGCTAAATGGCAATTGTGAAAATGACAGTTCTTCACTTAGATTTACTTTTTATCTGACCATGAGATACTGATGGCATGACTAGATTATAAAATGATTGCTGTGAGCACTTGTCTCCATGAACTTCAGCTGTTTATCATTATTGAAGTATGCGACAGACAATTTCACATGCTCTCATATTTTCCATAAAATATTGCCAAGGGATAGACCAAATATGGAGTCAATCCATTAATACAAAAATTCTTACTTTCTCTAGTGTTAATAAGACAACTTTTCCATCTTCTAGGACCCATGACGATTCTTCCACTTTCAGGTCAGCAAATAGTTGACCTTGGAGCAAAGGTTCAGCATTCCGCAGTCCGCAATGGATTCGCCGCTTCTCAATCTCGACTGTCACATCTCTCGGCTTCACTTTAAAATTCACATTCAATGGGACACGCACCTAGACAATAAAAGAGCAACACATGAACTACTATTCCACAGAAAAAGGGCAACTAGCTTGTTGATATAAATGGATTTACATTATTACCAGACAAATATTTGAGATGGAAAATAAGATTTAAGATGAGATGGTGTGAATGACACAATGGACTTTTATTCATGTTACTTAGATGGTCAACACCAATCGGGAATTTGGAGCTCTTTAACTATCTTACGATACATTTAATGGATGCTCATGCAATGCAAATCAATAGTTCTCTCTGTTAAAACACACATATATGCATGCCTGGTTATCAGTCAAAACATGCCTCACTGTTTCTTGAAGTTGGAAAGGATGGTGAGCACAGTTTTAAAGTTGACTATAGTATTCTCCGCTAAAATATGAATCGAGTTGAAAACAGAACAATTTACAAAATAAAAGAATTAATGTTTTAAGCCATTGAATTTTTTGTCACTCGACTTGGATTTATTTTTTAGAAGAAAAATGAGAAAATCAATTTAGAAATAAAAGAAGTTAATACATAAAGAATTAATTTACACTTCAAATTAGAGTTACTCACTATAAAATGCTATTTTTTTCTCAATAGCACTAATAAGCAGAACTTTTCTTATTGTAATCTGCTGCTTGGTGAATTTCCTTTTCTTTACCTTAAAAGCACTGCTCATAATTAAATATGAAATGACTGCAGTGATTCATTATGTTCCGACTCCCAACAAGGGGTAGTTTCCCAATTTTTCATGTTTTTTATACTACCAATTTTTGGTTGAAGATGATGAACATTAGGGCAGAGTATGAATAGATACGTTTGCAGAATGACTCCCTCTAAAAAATTTTTATGGGGGGCTGAATTCATTATTAAAATTCTCTCTTGGAAAAACAAAACACTGGGGCACTTCTTAAACCTCAAGGTCAAACTCGCTAGAGTTTGTCCTTGAGAGCCAATCAAGAGAGATGTCAAAGAGCCAATCTTCATCACACCCAATTAGAATGTTCCGAGAAATATGAAATACTTCTCAATCAAACAACATATGATCGAGTCTAGCATAACCATGCACAACAAAATACGTATATTACTATACTTAAATCATACCATCCATAAATAAAAAATATTTATGAATTTTATGCACATGCTTCTCGTAATTTGACCAGGCAGACCTTGAACTTTGAACTACTGACCTCAATTTGAAAACGAGAGGAAACTATGACATCAATTACGTGAGATACTCGTGCAGGAGTTAGCCATTGGGGTCACTGATAGCGAAGCCATATACCTATTTGCTAAGTCTAGGTGATTATGCAATGGATTCATTCACTTACTTCGGCTGTTAAAGGTCATCTGAACTAAGGGGCTGGTAATTACCACATAAAAAATGAATTAAAAATTCAACACATAGAAACATGATCGAACGCAACAACTCATCGGCTCGCATCACGGGTGACCACGAAGAGTATTTCCTTGCAGCAAACACACGAGGCTTACTTAACATGTAGCTTCAATAATTATGGTTCGCATTCCGTCATTTTTTAACAAAAACTTTCGACGATTGTAACAAAAACGGGACCGAAATGGACCAAAAAAGAAAATATGTATTGTAACTGCGAACTTAAGATAATTAAAATTCGTACATCGCATTAGAAATTGCATAATTTCGGAAGGCCGAATCTTGTAAAATAAACCCAGAATACTGCTCAATAAATGAATATCAATACTAAAATAACCCCATAAAATGTGTACTCCAGTCGTAAGAATACGAGAGTGAGAGAGGGACGAAAAGTCGGAACAGCTGATGAATTCGGGATAATACAAACCCGTAGGAAGTACTTTAAACCACTAATCGGCCACCAACGGAAATTTTCGAGTTTCTTGAACAGTCAGAATATGCTGACGACGATTAACCATTGCCTGAGATTTCAAAAATGGCAAGACTAAAAAAATACGTATTATTTTCAATAGTATTTAATGTGCACACAAAACGACATGTGAAGAAAGAGATCATGACGCTTTCCAAATGTGCCGAATATACCCAAAGATTTTCCAGGGAATGTGTAGTGTATTCATTTCCATTTGATAGGGAAAGCTTGTTCATAAAATAAGGGCAAAACAATCAACACCCGGCTAATAGGCTACATTCGAAAAATAACGAATCATATTATAAATAGATTGATACAACTGGAAGAGTCTATATAGCCACGATAATGAATACGCATTATTGGTTATTTGAGGCGTGACTTTATTTTATAGTGATGGAATACCTTAGTATTTTATTTAGACACGACCCAGGTTTTGCGCCTGATGCTGACGTTGAACGCCGACACCCGGGTCGTGCCTAGATAAAATACTGTGGACTTACAATGTTATAATTTTCCATCACATAACACACATCAATCAAGTTCAAATGCATAAATTCCAAAATTCCGCATTTCTCCTCTTTTAGAACTTTCATTGTTGACTTCCTGAATTACATGACTCGCTCATGAATTTTCCAAGATAATAAATTATATGATTTACATTCGATTGCACACTCGGCTGTCACACAGTGGTGATACAATTCAAGTGTTTATTGACTTCAAATCAAGGGTCGGGGTTTTGTCTTGCCTCTCAGTCAAGGCTTAGAGCTGGGAGAAGAAGTACGATCATAACCTATAAATTTTTGCTGGGCAATTGTTTCATACTTGAGATGAATTTTCGGGTTCAGGATAAAAAAATAATTAGGATTCATCGATGTTAGGTTAACATGCAACAAGTTAATACGCGAAACGATTTTGCATCCATGCCGTTACCGAAACGCAAAGGACGTTAAAGTACACGCGTGTTGTCGTTGAAAATCTTAGACACATTAGGCATATTAGGGTCTAATGAAGTTTGTCCGAAATGTATAGCTAGAAGGTTACGATGCTTTTTGATTGATAACTGGCATGGGCAACACACTCAAGAAGTTGGAACATTTACACATCATCAATCGTCATTGTCGAAACTTCGGCATAACCAATTGCCCTACCAAGATTCATGTTAGCCTCGGGAATACCGTAAGATTGAGATGAGATAAAACTAAATTTATCCTGAATAATAGAAATAAAAAAAACCATATATTTCAGTTTAAAACCAGCTAAATCACTTGAAGGGGTACTTGAATTGTACGAGCAATAAAACATTAAAAAATTATATAAAATACAAGCTAAAGACAATCGGGCTTTCACGATTATAAGTATTTTTTGCATTTTCCGTAAATGCCACAAAATGCCCGTTTCTTTTTTCACGTCCTCTAAAATAAGATAAGCTATACATAAGCAACGTGCAGCTATCGTTACTTTAAGTATATTTTATTAAAGTATATCGTAAAGAAGGGTAACAAAAATAAGAGAATATTATTATAATTTGTAAGATTAATTAGTCACGAGAATAATTTATTCCAGCTGCGCCCTTGCCGTATCAAGGTCGATCGCTTTCGCGGCATGTAGGATCGACTTTGCACGAGATAACAACCCCGCGCATGGCCACGCATAAATTATTTTTGAGATGGTTTACATGAGATACAGAAAGTGTCTTGTTTTACAAAATGAATTACATGAAATGGATGCAACGATTCTGCACTAAAAGCATAAAGTTGGCAAGGTAATGTGACGGTAAAGCTCGAGAAGTTATAATAATTAGTAACCGCGTCAGCTAGCCGACATGTAATTAACACATATGTAGGTACAGAAACAATCACTAACGCAGAACATCTCCAAAAATAAAATACTTTGTTTTTTTCACATATATTTTATTATTCACTCATTAGAATATCTCATGATGATGAAAAAAGTCACACTCAAACTACCTTTAGCCAAACAAACTTGTGAATTTTACCGCTGATTACTTCCTGTTATTTTAAATTGCATTCGAGGGAATCGGTAACAGGGATGTAACAGTAAGGATGTTAAGAAAAGACTAGTAAACATGGCATGGAGCGTGGTTTTGTACGGCTCGAAACTTGCTTGACGAAACAAGACGATAGGCGTGGCCTGGAGACTTTTGAGATTTGGGTGCAGAGAAGGATGGGGAAGGTAAATTTTAAGTAAAGGAAAACAGGCGAGGAAGCACTAGGTATGGTGTGGGAGGACGAGCTCGGAGAAATCCTTAGCGACAAGAAAGGTGGAAGCAGAACATTTCAATTACGGGGAGAATGCTGAAGACTGTATTAGATTTTAAGCCAGCGAGGAATGGAAAGTAAAACGATTGCTGGACGGAAAGAGGGAATATACACGTAGATTGCATGCGGAATTGAAGAACAGTTTGTTTTTCAAGAATTATTAACTATCTTTATTAGGAACATGTGCAGTAGAAGTTGAAAATTCATAAATACTGCAAATACCCCAATCACCATCGATAATACTGAGGTCATGAGAGAAATTTTTATGGATAGTTGGCGAACTGGGCGATTTAGAGTACGCACAGTTGCAGATTTACGTGTATGTGTACTGAAACTAAGGTGATAACCAAAACCTCGTCAATCAACCCCGAGGTTGGTTTGATAGGTGAGAGTAGAGCTCACTTTGTACTAAGCCCAACAGCATAAGTTGCTTTTCATCACACGGTATTTCATACACTCAACGTTTTCATGTTTTATCGATGACATCTTTACCTTCACGTACCAGTTTTGACAAGTTGAAAGGGTTGTAAAAAGAGACGCTGAATGCAACCTTTGGAAGCGCGTTGCCTATCTCGTATGATGCGTTATTAATGCATGGGATTTGACACCATTTGCGGGGTTCCATGGTCAGTTCTGTATGGAGAAACGTAGTCCTTTTCTTTCGAAGCAGTTTGAGCAGACCCTTGCTGTTACCATTGGTTACGGCAATACTTGTAATTGTTTTACGTTCACGGCCGAAATTAGATGTGGTCATAGGAATACAAGAAAGAATAACATAGAATAATAGAAAGTGAATGATGTGTCAACGGTGCGTGATTTTGAACGGCATATGAAATTGAAGAGCGCGTGATTATGGACGGGGCGATGTACGAGGGTCATCCGGAAAGTAGTACCCGTTCGTGCCGCATGAAGTGCTGACGACGCGAGTAGCCGCTGGACGAGGTCAGATAGCTTCAGTGGCTTGTCTGCCTTCTCTGAGCCAAGTTGCGTGACGCTAGCATTGCCTGTGTTGTTTCTGTGATTGTTTACAATGTTTAAAAAAATTGAGAACGCCGCCAGTTGTGAAGTGAGGGCAGTGATTAAATTCCTCAATGCAAGAAACGTTCGCCCATGTGATATTCATCGCCAATTAAAGGAGGAGTATGGAGACAATGTAATGGACGAGTCGTCTGTTCGGCGGTGGTGTCGCAACTTCAACATGGGGAGGGGGAACACACACGACGATGAGCGTTCGGGGAGACCGTCTGTCATTACAGACCAACTGGTGAGCTCAGTTGACGAATTCGTGAGGAACGATCGGCGCGTCACAATTGATGACATCTGTGAGCATTTTCCCAATGTTTCTCGAACAATTGTTCATGAAATTGTTAAACACCATCTGCATTATGCAGAAATTTGTGCAAGATGGGTCCCTCGCATGCTTACAGATGAGCACAAAACCAAGCGTATGGCTGCAGCACTGACGTTTTTGGGACGTTATTCTGATGAAGGAAACTCTTTCTTGACTCGCATAATTACTGGTGACGAAACATGGGTTTGTTATGCATCACCTGAGAGTAAACGACAGTCAATGGAGTGGCATCATGCTCATTCACCAAACAAACCAAAAAAATTTAAGACAGTTCTGTTCACCAGGAAACTCATGGCAACCATTTTCTGGGATCGACGAGGTGTATTGCTTATTGATTTTATGGCCCGTGGAGACACTATTAATGCCAATGCGTATTGTGAAACATTAAAGAAATTACGGCGGGCAATACAAAATCGGCGGCGAGGTCTATTGTCTCATTCATATTGTCTCGGCGAGGTCATTCTCGTTCATGACAATGCCAGGCCTCATGCAGCTGGGATAACACAAAAACTTTTGCAGCAATTCAAATGGGAAACTTTCGACCATCCACCGTATAGCCCGGACTTGGCCCCTTCAGATTTTCATCTCTTTACAAAGCTTAAAGACTTTTTGGCAGGAAAAAGATTTGACAGCGATGAAGAACTTAAAGAAGGAGTGACCCTGTATCTCAATGAGCTGGCGGCGAAGGACTATGCAGCAGGAATACAGAAACTTGTCACACGTTATGACAAATGCCTTAATTTGCTTGGAGATTATGTTGAGAAGTAGTTTAAAGTATCCTCTTTCAAATAAAATTTTTTATGTTTGTTAATATTTACTTTTGTGTCTTTATTTCACGAACGGGTACTACTTTCCGGATGACCCTCGTAGATATGGTGTGAACCCATGTGTGATGGAAAAGGTGCGGTTGGTAATGTTAAATTTTCATTGTATATAAGAGCATTTTGGATCATATCTGTTCTTCTAGTGTGTGTATGTATGTGTGTGCACTGTAAGAGTGACCAGATTTGACCGTAGCCACCAGAACAATTGCCTAATTGCAAAGAGATTTATACAATAATAATATCGGTAAGTCTGTTTAAATATTTTTTTTATTTTTTCATTGTTATGTTCGAATTCCACGATATCACACCTGAAACTACGCAATCTGTTCATAATATCTCTTTGAAAGCAATGCATGACGTAATGTATTTTTAGAAATATTTTTGAAAATAATATTCTCTCATGTGGAGAATGACGATATATATTCCACGTATATACGCAGTGCCATCAAACATAATCAATGTTACTGCTGTCTTCACCATCATAAAGCATTCTTCGACGTTCTTAGGAAGACAGCCGATAATATGTACGATCGACAGTCGACCATAACTAGCAAAATATTAATAAACGTACAGAATATTAACAAGTGTGGACGCTTGTCACGTCTCAAATGAATCCCGCCGACGTAGCGCTTGTGTTACTTCGTAGACTATGGCTTAAGTTGCTTTTAGCGCACAAAAAATAATTTGACTAAAAAAAGATAAAATACGTAAGACACAAAAAACGTATTTCTAAGAATCAAACAACGCTAAATGACATTAAAAAAATAAAACCAGGTGTTCAAAAATTTCCTCAACGGCTACTAACAAGTAACCCATCAAAGTCAACGAAGTACCTAAGTTTTACATTAAAACACTTATTAAACAACATCCATTGGCATGAAATGATGAAAAGTCTCCCTTTAAGTCTGTGAAAGCCGCTTTCGAACGATACCTCACTTACGAGAGGTATTGAGTTGTTCAAGCATAACAGGTAAACATACAAACAGGGGTTTTACAGGAATAATATTTATATCATGATGAATCACTACAAAAATTCTAAAATAACAATATGAGCATTGAAATGACGAGATTTCAAGACGAAATAGCCAACATGGACGTTGCACGCTCCCACTATGCGACCACTGACGGAATCTTGCGATGGTAAAAGCCCGCCCTGATTTTGATCGCGTGGACATGCGCAGGAGTTTAAGTTCACGGAGTTTCCTGAAAAGCAGCGGAAATTTCCGTGAGGGGTTCTCTTTATCAGCAAGATAATGCATAATTTAAAACGCTCCTCGAATAAATATTTTCGCCCTGGACCCCATACCGAGACCGGCACATCCAATGAGGTCCCGCTTATTTCCTACTTGCTCGTGAGCCAGCCCTCGGTCTCTCTCTCTCGTCTGTCCCACTCCCGCCGACGTCCCCAGGGCATAATCATCCCTCATTGTCCAACTCGGAGAGGACGAATCGATTATGCGCTTTTCTGCTCTACTTGCCGAGCATAGGACGAAACCAAGGGTGTCTCGCTCAACATTGTCCATGGAACAGACTGCCAAAGAAAGACAAAGTTCCGAATCAAAACGGGGAAACAAATTTTACACATTGCAATGCAACGTGATTTCCATCAAATCGCACCGAAAGAAATTTTTCGGGTAAGAGTGGAGCGTCGCATACCGTCAGCTTCGTTACACTAGATGAAATTCATCCAAAAGGTTAATCCATCCAACTTTAAAAACTATTATTAAATATGGGTGAAGGCAATGGGGTTCCATCGTCTTCTGAACCATGGTACGGTCAACTCCCTCGTTCTCACGAGCTATTTTTAGGCCATTTACAACAGTTCCAACGGGAATCGGCTACGCATCCCGCATACCCGCAATCTGTAATCCACCTGACGATTAGGTACCTAGCGATGGTTCGGTCGAGTAGAATGATCTAATCTTGAAACTAGGAACCCGTTCGATGGGTAAGGGAAAAATGAACATCACACCTTAGCTCACTCAAAGCGAATCGACGGAATCGCAGTTCTCCGCGTCAAAATTATCTCTGTTACTTCAAGTAAATGTATGTAAGTGTGGGTCTGCGCGCGCGCCAAGTCTGGGCCATGGCAAGACACACGTCGAAATGCAGCTGGGAGACCAGTGCCTTGAGCCATACAGAAAATAATAAGTTGGATGCCGTACAGCTCTTCCTCACTCCACTAATGAGGCGTCGCTTGGCTACGGAGGAAAGGACAATCGCGGCGCATGCAGTGAAAAGCAATGTCCTTTCGCAGCAAGGAAATCGACGATTTGTCTCCATATCATTTGCATTTTGCAGCTCGAACAGGAAGGAGGAAGAAGACGCATTGAAACTTCGATGAAACTCCTCTCAAATAGCAAATTATTATACAAATCTCGTTGCAATTAGACTCCGTCCATAATCACGCACTCTTCAATTTCATATGCCGTTCAATATCACGCATCGTTAACACTTTCACTTCACTTTTGCAATACAACTTCTCACGCCGTCCACATCACATACAAACAATATTTTAATAATTACATTAGTAGAATAATCACTGATCAATGAAGTTTATCACCCAGTGGCTGATTTACACTTATTCTTAGAACTCTTAAAATTGGATGGAAAGGGCTCAAAAAAACTACTAGGCAGACCGTTCAATTCAACAATATTTCTGTTTAAACAAGTTTTCTCATTTGTTTTTTGCGTTCTTATTTTAACTTTAAAACTGTGGTGAGGTTTCTCCCTTAAAGTTTGGTTTTTCTATCTCTTTCCATAAATCTTCCCACGCTTCGTCATTTTCAACAATTCTATACATCGCGCCTAACCTACTCTTTTTTCTTCTACTTTTCAAACTCCCCCATTTCAGTTTTTCCAACATTTCCGTGACACTATCTGTTCTTTTGTACCTTCCGAGTACATATCTCGCTGCCTTTCTTTCAACTTTATCTTTCTTTTTGATATATCCCAACTCATATGGACGAGTATTCTAGGATAGGATGACCTACGGTCCCTGAACAATTAAACGACGTTATGGACTTCTAGAGCACTCCCTCGCCACACGAAAGCTCTTGGTCTTGTATCATTCACTTCTTTAGTCCCTCACACTATTACCCCAAGTCATGCCGTCATAAATACTCATTCAATATACTAATGAATCACTCAATCCCGCTCAGTAATATTCATTCAATTATGAATGTATATGTAAATACCATCGGGGCAATGCCCTCTCCTCCTAATCCAGAGGTGGCGAGCTGTCTACCCTCCTGGGTGGGATTTCCTTCACCCTGACGTTTGAGTGTACGTGATTGTCCTGGCCGTTTATTACTCAATTTCAGAGAACAAAACTGGCTATTTGTCGGCTATTGCTACATAAATAAATAAATCAAATAATTCTTTACCCCTATCTATTGTTTTAATCACACAGCATTTCACTTTCTCTTAAAAATCCTGCGAACTCTCCTATGCAACCACGTAAAATGCTTCTTAATTTGCCTTCCTCTCTGTTCTGCTATTTCTCCATCCAGAGCGAAATTTTCAAAACAAATACCTTTGATCACACTTGGGCCAGGAGTGGGGCATGCAACTCTCCTATTGTAATATATTTTAGGATTTAGTGATAAGAAAAATTGATATTACTTATATGCCCGAGATTACTTTCGAATACCTTTCATCTCTCGAGCATAAACTTATCTCTTGATGATTTACTGGATAAGCTTCTGATATGGATAAATATCATTCTCAAAAGTTAAAACTAACGTTAAAATTATTTCTGAGAGTAACTTGACTGAAAAAAATTCAGCGATACTAGAATTGAAGAGAAAACTCTACAGTACAACAGTACTCACTCAAGGTGAAAAGATTGTTATGAACCCTCGAGTACTTGCAAGTAAAATCCAAACTTCAAAGATTGTCCAGGTCCTAATCAACCCAGCGTGAAGTTGCGGTTGTAAATCTAGACTTTATCTAAGTTTTTGAATTACTAATTAATTCTATACGATTCGATGAATATGAATTAACAAAGAGGATGTACGCTTCTATTAGTGGGGAGCCCATCGTCAATACAACGGCGGAAATACAAGATGGCGAGTTCGAAATTTAATTTTTCAATTTTGAATGCCTTTTATCTTAAAATATTTATCTCACAGAGACATTCTTTCGTAGTCATTATCACTGCATAAACCATTCATAGTTTCCTTCGACTAAGCGACTCTTTTTGCCAAAATTTTTCGTTGAACTGCAGCGAAAATGTTTAAATTAGTAACCCGTTAGGTAAAAAAGCGTTTACAACGAAAAAGGAGTTGACAAAAAGCACCTCAACTGAAGGTGCAAATAAAATACTAATGAGAACTTTAATGAGAAGCATAGTTTTGTGTGGTTTAGAAACTTGATCGGTTAGGCAAGAGGATACACGCTTACTAGAGGCCTTTGAGATGAGGGTGTAGAGAAGAATGTAGAAAATAACAACCTAAAGGATAGGAAAAGGTGAAGTTCTAAGCATGGTAGGGAAAGATTTATGGTTGTCAAGAGAAAGTCGAGGAAGGCAGGACAAGTGGATGCTGGTATTAATAAGAGGTAGTGGTATTCTAAAGATGGTATAGAGGGAATAATTCTGAGCAAACGAGGTAATAGGAGGAAAAGAGCAGAAATTTTTGATGAAATTAAGGGAGGTAGAAAATATGATAAACCTAAAGTATGAGCCATTGTAATTTGTCTACGACTACAGTAGTGTGTATTTCCAACGCTTCATTAGAAAAACCTACCCTTTGCCGGTACGCTACTAATAATACATCTACATAATACCCCGCAAGCCACCGAAAGGGCGTGTGGCGGGGGGTGTTAGGTCACCACCCATGCATACACAATCACAGTAATGACACTTCTCCAGAAATATTAGACACCTCTACACAGCATAATAAAAACCATATATGATAAATTGGTCATTACTTTTAGAAACCTAATGTAACGCAAGATTTAAAACTACCGCATACTGATTCGAACGAAAGTGTTTGGCTATATTCCACATGGCACGTTACGTAATCTATGGATGAACCCTTAGTTACACAATTCCTTCCAAACTTCATGTCACAGATGGAAAATTCAGAAAGGGCAGAAACCAATGAATAACTCCGCCAATGAATTAGGTGAATCAAAAATACACTCTCTAAAGTACTTTGTCCTGTATACTCAACCGAGTTTAAGTGTCTTCGTGTGGTCTGTTTATAGGCTAATAAAATTATAAAAATATTCGGAGATTTTTATTCACAGCTGTTTCGCGTGACTTTGTGAATGGGCACTGGACGTTTATTCTCTGCCAGGCGGATGCTTGCGGAGATAACTAGGAGTGGATAAGAGTCCGGTATTTCCTCTTAAATCCCGTTTCGGTCGGTTCCGCCCCACATATCTGCTTGGTACACACATCACCCAGCTTCCCTCCTCTGCCTCGGGAATATTGACAACGTCCTAAATACGGAGAAGGAAGTAAAGGGAAGAATTCACAGCCCACCTGAGATACGGACAAGGTCACGCCATCATAGGGTTGTGGCGAATCGAATCCTGAGGATACTGCCGACACCGGTGTCACTAGCGTGCAGAACAAAGTGTCGTGAATATTTTCCAGGCTTTCCTTGACCTTAATATGACCTTAGAGCAAAAGGCCACGTCCAAAGGTTACCTGAGAAATAAAAGCACGAGGCTTTGCCAGGGCTGAAGGTGGAGGCGTGGTAGTAAATATAAGTAAAATGTGGGTGCCTCCACAACGCTGACGGTGGGCCAGGCATTTATTTTAAGACATAGGAGCAAAGGTGAAATATTTTTATGACAACAATTAAGAAATGAGCATTCCCAAGAGGGATTGCGACTGTTTTTCTGTGAATTCAAAATAGCTGACCCTTTGAGCAATGTGGTTAAACATGAAGATGCACCAACGAAGAATACCATTGAAGTCCGCCTATTCACGTTGAATAATCGCTTTGGTTTCATTTCACATATGATACGGATGCTTCATTTATTGAGGACTGCAAGAATCCTAAATGCTCTTTTCCATATTGAAGTGGATTAGACTGCCAAACATCACTGTATTTGTCGTGTAAATGGAAATATTCGGAGAAAGAAATCTAAATAAAATGGAAAATATTGAGAATTCCTCTCTCTCGGGAGGCCGACGGATAAAATTTCTTAATTTCCTCAAACGACGCAACACCTCAAAACTTCCTCATTTTCAGTTTCATCGATTGGTCCATGAGACTCGGCGGGAAGATGAGCCCATTGGCCAGTGGGACGACACGTATACCCTTGGCGCCGCCCTCATAGGAATTTGTGGCCCGACAACCAAGGAAAACCGCGTCCCTTCATGTAAAGTGAATTAAAAAGGTTATCCAGGTAATACGCACGGGGTAAAATTCTTCCAGGGTGACCCCTCACTGCATGAATTCAACTTCGTGACTTTTCCCGATTTCCCCAACAAATGTACCAGGTTTTCCACGATTTTTCTCCCCATTTTTTTGAAATTTGATTACTTATTTTTTTAAATGGATCACTCTTCAACTCTTCGCCTGGGCCTGGAATCACTAAAGTCGTTCCAATTATCATTTCAGCTATTTCCAACACAAAAAATGTTTTTAACGGGAATTCCTGATTCGGATATCATTTTTATTATTCCCATATAAAACTCCCGACTTGTCGAAAGCTCGGCCAATTTCCACATTTTTCTCGACTGTGTGGCCCCCTGCTTCCTTATGACTCAATTTAAGAATGATTCTCATAAGTGCTTGCATTCTACTTTTTTGGATGAACTACGACTGACACAAAATAAATTTCTTTAATCCCGCATACATTCCATCTCTCTTCATTCCGTTCGTATTACGGCTCATATTCCTCACACCTCATGCTTACCTATTGCTCTCCGCTCTATCGCAGTCTTCAGCATTTCATCGCCTATCCAAATGGTCTGCATCCATCGTTCCTGCCTTCTTTGGATTCTTCCCAACAACTCTCTCTCCTACCCGACAATGCATAGTACATCTTCATTTGTTTTCTTTTCCATCCTTCTCCACACTCACATTTCAAAAGCCTCCAATCCAAGTCCTATCACCTTGCTTCAATGGCCATGTTTCCGCGCCGTACAAACCCACGATCCATATCACGCTTTCACTTGTCTTATTTTGACCTCACTAATCACGTCCCTATCATCAATTCCCCACTTCTTGTGAAAGCTCCTTTGCCTAATGCAATTCTTCTTCTTATATCCCTACTACTTTGACCATTTTTGTCCAGAATATTTTCGAGATTGTTCAACTGTTTCGCCTGCTCTAGTTCATGAAATACTATTTTAATATTTACCTTTACCTTCCTCCTCCTCAAAAACCTCATCAGATTTTACTTTGTTTACACCGATTTTCACCCCGTAACAATTTGACTAATTATCTTATGCGCTCAGAAATGCTTGTGACCCCCAGGCTGACTAGCTAGCTATATAGTTAGCCAGTCAGCCAGGGGGTTACAAGCATTCTCAATCCTCTACTTCATAATCCGCAAACCTGATTTGATGAACTCTCCATCGACTTCTTTCCTATCTCTACATCTTCCCACGCCTTTTTAAACAGTCCTTCATGATTACTTTGAAAAAAGTGATAATGGTCTTATTTCTCTTCTTAACACTGCCCATTCCAACATTTCATCCGCCACTCGCTCCTGAACAGAGGATGAGTGTATGTACAGGTTGCGGATAAGTCACCTATCCCTCCAGCCTACTCCTATTTTCTGCAAACCATTTATTAATTTAACTCATTTCACTCAATCGAACGCCTTCACGAAATCTAAGAAAGAGAATAATACATCGTATTTGTAATCTAAGTTTCTTTCTATTAGTGATCCCATTACTGCTCTCGCAACACGCACATCTCTCTTTCCTGAACTTAAAACTGATCAACACTTTAGTACTCATTTGCCCTCTTCTCCATCCTCCCCGTCATTGCCTTTCCCTTTTTTGGAATAGAGACTAACACAAATCTGACGAAAACTTCTGGCCAAATTACTCCCTCATAAATGATAAGAATTAGCCCATAAAAAATCCTCCATCTACATTTTCCTAAACACTAAGTAGTTAGTTCCACGAGAATGTTAACAATCCCCTATTTGACTTCGCAATTCTCTTAATGCCCTTTCTAAATCGCTGTGTGTCCTTTATATATTCATTCTTACACGTTTGTGTATTTCTATATGCATAGACATACAGGAATTGAAAAAGTATGACACAAAAAATTTCGACTTTAAAAATGTTAATACCTTGCAATAAACTAAATAAATTTGTTAAAAATACATACTAAAATAGTTCGGTCACCTTCAAGAAAATTTCAACAATTTTCCGTTTCCATGATATATTTGTCGGTGAAAATATCATACAGTAATAGTCTAAACATTTACACCAACTTTATGATTTCACACCAGCTGTAATTACGGCTTGTACAGCACGGCCTTCGAAATACCAGAGATACAGATGCGAAAAAATTAATAATCTCTTAATTACTAATAACATGTTCGAGACCATCATGCAGCGTTGAACATGAAGTGCAACTTCTATCGAAGTGTAACGCGGCGTTAGAGTCGCGACATATGGAAAAAGTTTATCGTAACTAAAATTACCGAGCATAAAAAAAAGAAAAATTCCTCTTTTCGCTAACGTCCTATGATTGTTTCTTCACATTTTAATATTTCACCGAACACTTGCATGAACATTAAGAAAAAACAAGGTGGTCTCATATGCTCCCCGAGGGGAATACAACTGGGACGAGACAGCTCCGATCATTCAAGGACAAGGATTCGCATCTCCCGCATCCGACAAGGAAAAAGGGGAACAATAATCAATTATGGATGGAATTACAGCACGATAAACGAGAGACCCAAGTTGGTCAACTAGATACTCACACTTCACGTGTGAATTCCATAAGATATCCCCGGTAATCACATTTTCATGAAAAAAGAGAGGGAGGCTACTTTCGAGAATCATAACAGAAGTTGAGGCATTCGAATGCATTAGAGTAGGAAACTCTCAGTTGCCGACAAACGAAATGAATTTACGCCAGTCTCCACTCTCCTATTACCAAGACCTGAGGTTATACTCGTATTATCGACGAGGCTCATGGGGTTTTAACGTGACAACCGCCTTCGGATCTATAGGTGAGCACGTGCCTCTCCATGCTTTCATACATCCCCTGGCTACACTTCAATGACTTGACTCACCAAATCAATTATGCATCTCAAGGTAAGATGGTTAACACACCTGCGCGCTGCCCTCATACCTTAGAGGATATAAAGAGTAGGGAAGAGAAGAGAGGGTGGTAAATGAGTAAATCACTAAGGAGATTAAGAAAAGGAATCGTCTGAGTTGCAATTAAATCAGTTACCGGACGGCCTTGGTTTAAGTATCATGTACAACGAATTTTTCGTGATGGATGATTCCAGACAGAAGTCACCGTCATCGGTCATGGAACCGTTTTACCACGAATATTTTGATTTTCGTTGAAATGCTTTAAATATCTAACATTTAATGAATGGATAACTCTGTTAACACTCTGGGGTAACCCATTAGAGCCAAGGAGACGAAAAATAAATTATATATTCTGCTCAGAGTTTTAAGTTTAGAAAGATTACCACAGGGGGCAATAACTCTAACAAAACTACTGAATCCATAGAAACAGAAAGGATTAAGTTAAAAGTTATACGATAAGTAAAACATTTGGAACAATTAATATGACAGTAAGTAGAATGAGGACCACAGGCACAGCTGCAAAAGACAATATAATGCTTCATGCATGTGTAATGCATATTAACAGAGGCATAAAAATATTGAACTATGTAAAATTTAAATCTCAAATTCGTAATTTCAGGTCACCACGTTGAATGTGTGCTTTATCGCCTTGGAAGTAAGTTCACAAGAATCTGGAATCTAACCTCCTATCCCTGGCTATAGGAATGCGCAGAACACCCTGCTACGCAAGACTTTAGATTGCAAAGCATCCCGTACGCTTAAAGTGACTACGCTATCTATCAATTAAAATGGAAATAAACAAGTACAACGGTTGAGACAGATACAAAGGATGAGATACTGTTTGACAACTCTGCTCCCAAAAGAGATGAAATTTAATTCTACATACGGAAAGCCAAAAAGAGGCACTGGCCGACGGAACAACACAACATTCAGCGCCAAATGAGCTATAAATAAAGGTTACGACAACAAAATATGGTCCTCTTATGGGCAAGATTACTATTCATTTTAATACAATCTGCAAGTCCCACAATAGTACGCTAAACACGGCCATGAATCTACATATGGGTGAGGGATAGTACGAAGGAAACGAAGCACATTAAAAAACGAAGTCCCATACGCAACACCATCAAATCACGTCATTCATAACGAGAACCATACAGTCGATGGGTCCACCAAGCTTGTACGGAAGACAACGAACTTCCTTTTCCTAGAACTTGAGGATACAAATGGCACATCTCGAGGAGACCTCCCGAGGAAAGATTTCTCAACGCCAGGATGACATCACTTCGCATACGTTGGGTCCACACTGCCACCTACATGTATTTATTTAACCCGAGCCGCGTGTCGGCCCCTAAGGAAAACTCACGATTCTGAAAAAAAGACGAGAGGGTTCTCGGGAGCCCCTGAGCTGACGAGAACGACCGGCTATGTATGAGCGAGGGAGGTGAACGAGAGGAGAGACGGTGGATGCGAACACGGCGCCAGGTAGGCGGACGAGGGATTTCAACGCGCGGACGGTCGTGGGGAGATGCTGTACACCCCCGGTACCACCACGGGCGATTGAAGGCAACAGCGTCGGGAAGCTCTGATGAAACCATCATCCACGGTTCACACTCAACTGATTTATTCATTCATTCCGAACGGCATGGGAAAACAAACAGTCGGCTCTTCGCTGGCTCACTCGCGGGGGGAACGCCGATTAGTAAGCTTCGTGGAAATTAATAAGTGGGCTACGTCCGTGATGCGGACGAAGAAGAGAATATACCGAAGAAGAGACGGCGAAGAAACTACGGATGCCAACGGCAAAGAGGGGCCGCCCAAAAATTTCGCGGCATCCGGGGATGAAAAATCCAGCAGTGGACGTGGCGTAAAAGTGCAGCTCATACGCGGGACACCGCCTTTCAGGAGGGACGCTAGACACTTACCCACTTCACTTAAAATAATATAAATAAAATGACGCTGAAATTTTTCCAAAATTCTGAAAGCAAATAAAAATTGTGTAACTAAAAAAAACATACACGAAAGCTGAGTAAACATTCATGCAAATTAATTAATAACAACTGAAACACCATTTACTCAGCTCCGTTACTGCCAGGTACGTAAAGTCGGAGAGTCAAGTTTCTTCCTGTTCTTATTCCCTAAGTTGTAAACCTTCAACGACCCATAATTCGTTAGGTATTAACAGATACGAGCAAAGGGGAGAACAATAACTGTTCTTACCATTCTCGGCAGCACTTATCAAACTTTAAATCGTCGATGCGAATGCCAAATGACAATAGTTGTTAACTCCATAGTACCATTAATTCTTACAAGGATTATATCAAATTAATAATTTTAATTAACTGGCCAAAAAACCCATGCATAGCCACAAAGAGTTCATACTCGTCGTCATTACATTAGATTCGTCAACGAAAAGTTAACCAAAATGAAAATTCATGTAATGTGGGATAATATTACGAATTAACTGTCTCAACGATGCCAAGGACTTCCATGATGGCAAAAATTAAAGGCATGATCTTAGTGATTAGGTTCTTGTCATACCTAACATGCACATAACATGCCTCAATACCTTCTCTCCTCCAATTCCAGAATATTGGCACTCACTTCCACAAACTCGTATGACAACTAGAAAATGACCATTCCATGAGAAAATAAATAAATTTCAAACAATCAATCAGCGAATGGAATGCGGTCAATTATGCTCAATTTCACTTTCATACGAAAGAGGAAGACTCAATTACAGGTTCACTATAGCTGAAGACTGGCTTCAATTAATTGAAAGGTTCCCTACGCTAGTGCGGGGGAATTGCTCGCAAAATTTTACGAATTAGTTAGCAGCTGAATGATATCGAACCCCGAGTAACACGCCATGTAACGTATTTTCACAAATATTTAGGTTAATTTTTACAAAATAATGGCGGTTACTATCAGTCAGACAACGGCCACATTACATGCGACACCTTTTGCTGATTTTAACTCTCGTCAGTCAAATTAGGCTCATTTTAAGGGTTATTTCAGAAAGCGAAAGAGCCTTAATCTCTTATCTAAAAAATATCTCGCAAGTCGCCTCAAGGGCGAATGGGGTTTTAGGTCACCACCCGTATAAGAGAAGAAAACCACATGCAAAATCAACATATTTATGCAAACCTACACCCAAAGTGGCAATATTAGAAACTAAGGAGAAAAAGCGTTGAGGGAGAGCATAACTCCGAGGCCCCAAAAGATATGTTCAGTAGAAAAACCTTAAAATAAGAGGAAAAAATCACTAACATGAATGAAAATTATGGAAAAATCATTACGGCGTCAAGAGAAGTATAGCAAGAGTATTTTTTAACACATCCGCCAACAGCACACATAAATAGGGTTGTGGCAAAATATTATTCCTTAGGTTTTGATCGCTTGTTGTTTGAGGGTATAATTATTATTCATAATTAGGCTTCATACATGATGCAACACGATTGATGTTGAAACAAGTCAACACCCTATTATCATATAAGATATCAAGACTTTTGGCTGGTTAGGTTTCAGATGATGGATTAGATTGGAAAGCGGTCCATAGAGGTCGCTGTGCCTATTGCGTATAGAGTATCGGTTTTCGTGGATCAAGAAAATAGGCGGCAGCCACAGCAAAATCTTTTTGCATTTCAGATATTCAAACTTTTACAGGTAGTTTTTTTTTCTACGGCCCCTAATGATCATTAACTTGGGTTTTCAATTAATGTTTTTACCAATTTCTTAACCCTTAACGACCATTCCTCTCCCTTATACCTTACCCATCCCACTCGGTGTTTCTCCTGTCACATACCTTTTTTGGTGGATCGCTGAGTATGTATGTAGATGTAACTTGCATGTATCGCGAGTATTTCCTTTTTTTGACCTACATTATTGTTTTAATTTCTTCCTAACTTTACTTACTTTCATCTTGTCTTTAAAACCTACTCTCTTCCTTACTCTATTCGGGTTACTCAACATTCTCGATTCTGTCGCGACCTTCACATTCCCATTACTTTTCATTATTTCCTCCATCCACTTTCTTTATCTTTTTCCGATTTTCCTCAGTACCTTCCCCTCCTAATTCAAACAACCACGGCGTTTGACTTCCTCTTGGCCCAACTTATTTTCATCATTCTTCTCCTGACATCTCCAAAGCCTCCATTCCACTATTATTATCTTGCCTCGAAGACAAGGTTTCAGATTCATATAGCGCAATGCTTTATATCGAAGTCTTAACGGATCTATTCTGCGGAGAAAAAGCGAACGAGAATACCTATTGCCAATCTTGCAATTATTTCTTTAGCTAGCGAAATTTTCCTATGTCCGCCCCACTATGTCCATTTTCCTCTAAAATGCTGACAAACATATTAACTGCTCCATCTACTCTAGCTCATTCTCTCCAACTTCAAGTTGAAATAAACTCCTATTTCTCGAGAAGGCATCTACAGTTGTATTTAGCAGTTATCCACCAGGTAGGTAGGTAGGGTATGATGGCCCCTGGCACAACAATATATGATGTACTCCCGAGTACCAACTAATATGATAAAAATATCCTTACATTCCGCAATATATATTGCAACAACTCATTATTTGCAGCAACAGATAAAGATCGAAGAGGGTTGCAGCAAAATAAGAGGTATTCAAAACTATGATACAAAAACTTGGGATGAGAGAACGGTTACAAATGACGCACCGTCTGATTTACCCAAGGTTGCAGGGAAATGGATAAGTCGGGGAAGGGCCGATGAGGAAGGGAGCTTCTTCAAAAGTGAGAGGGTATTTTATCGAGCGACATAAGATGGCCTCCTGCTCAGCGCGAGAGTAGTTTTCGGGACAAATGGACGTCCATAATCTCACTGGCTGCCGACACATGATGCCTGCCGAGATAATTGATTCGCTCAACGATTCGAAGCCCACTAGATTCCTTCCCAGAACCTCTCCAGCCCTCGTGCTCTCCATGGGAACTGACAAGCTTTTTGATCGCCTACTTCAAAGTCAAGGTTTTCCCAATAATTCCACTCATCCCTCGGCCTTGAATATGCTACAGCAATAAATCAAATAGGACTTCCCTTGGCTAGGAGCGGTAACTAAAATACCTGCTTATGACCGAGTCGAGGCTGCGGAAAAACAATAATTGGAATAAACCAGACACAAAAGGGAATGCGAAAATATCGTCCAAAGTGTTCGCCAAACCGCCAAATTTTGTTTTCCTTAGGGCAAGATACATTAAATTGTGTGACAATACATTTAGAATTCAATAAAAGAATAATCCCACAGCTTTCACCAGACATACAAGTAATACGTTGCACATCGACATACTATATTAATTAAATATACGCAATTACAATATTTCAACACATTTTGTGATAAGATCTGTCAAGCAGGGAAATTTATTTTGACACTCGTATAAATGACGATCAAGAGGCATTAATATAATTAATTACTTCGTAACTTTTAAGGAATTATCATGCTTACTACTGGACGTTATCAAAGAATTTTTAGGAGCATAGCTTCGATTGAAATACTGCTGTCACATGTGACAACTCACGTCCATTGAATCAAGGGTATTTCTGCGTATGAATTACCGATACACCAATAAGCGCCGCTTCCCTTGATATCTACTCAGTTGCCACAGAGAAGCCCCAGGCCATTCTAAAAGCTGCAATGTACAACATACTCACTAAAACCTAAGGGGAAAAGCGATTTAATGTCCACATAAAGAAATAAACCAGACTAATGCCATAACGAAATGATCTACGTCAGATTTACCAAGCAAAAAATGATTAACTCTAATGGCCACAGACGAAATTTAAAGAGCCTTACAGGAGCGTTCTCTAACATGCCTTCACTTCCGTTCCTTGCGACGCTGGATAGCGGCGCTTTACTGTTGCGAAAATGAAACCACTTTCCTTCGCCGGTCAAACATAAATAACCGCGACGTGAGAAAAGACATGAGGAATAACCACAGAAATCCTAAGACGAGTTACTCGTGAGATTAGATATCCTCCACAAATATGAAGTAGCCAAGGCTACCATTCATAATGACTGTGACTTTCTCTAAGGCGCCTCTGCAGGAGAGGAATAATATAGACAGTAGAACGCGATGAATTTAAGAACAGATGATCTATCAATAGAGTATCATTTCATGATTTGAGAAGTTACTAAGAGGATATCACGGCATTTAACTTGTCTTCCCTATTCAGGTGTTAAACGAATAAAAATATAATCAAATATAGGTTGATTCAGGGAAATTTTTCACTCCTTTATGTAATAAAAGGCATTTTATCCAAGTGCACTCTTAATTATTTTTATGAAAAGCAGTTTAACGCCATAGTATTGAATTGGTAATCTACAATTTGAATGAAAAAATCTTATTCTTTGGTCCTGTTTGCCAATTGGTCCACCACCTACATTCGTGGATTTCCTCCTTAATTTCTTCTATTTAGCTCGACTTCTGATGACATCATTTGACAAGCAACTTGAATCATCTGCTGAACGGTTTGTGCAAATGGTTTAGAAAGTCTCCTCTGCTTTGACCTTATCATTTGTCATTGGACTCTTATCTTCTCTATTTATTCTTATTTTAACTCATTTATTTTATTCTCCTTATCCACCTCTTGTTGCTTAGGTGCATCTTCTGTATATTCCATTTCTCAAAATAAGTGACTGTTTTTGTGGTGACTTTTTTTCACTTTTACTATAGAATGAGATCATGCTGAAATAGACCCTTATCTAAACTTTTACCAAACAGTTAATGTCTTCAAAAACTTGTCTGTAATATGTCTGGGTTATCCCTAGAAAAACTTGAGTAGGTAATGCATTCTGTTCAGCGTGATGCAGTTTTGGATTAAATGAACTGAATCCTGTTAAATAAGTCTTTTTACATAGGTAACTGATTTAAAAGATTCTCCGACAACTGTGGACAGTTCCAACTGACATAAATGGATTTAAATTACAATAGGAGGTATTTCCAATACATACGGAACAGGCCATTAAAACTTTATTCTGCAAAACTTAGTCTACATCGATTTTGTCCCCTTCAAAGTACTCTCCATTCGTTGCTATGCACTTATTCCACCTACTTTTCCACTGTTTAAAGCAACCTTGGAAGTTCTCGGCAGTTAGGCTTTTTAGTTTTCTCGCTGTTTCTTGCTTTATTGTGTACACATCTTCTCAGGATGTCCCCTCATCACATTTTTGCATTTTGGGAATAGGAAAAAGTCACAGGTAGGCGACATCTGGCGCATAAGGAGGATGATCAAGGATGGTGATTGAATTTTTTGCCAGAATCTGGCGAACAATAAATGGTGAATGTGCAGGTGCATTGTCATGGTGAAGGATCCATCCATCATGTGCGGTTAAAATAGTGTGCACTGTTGATTTTCCTTAATTCACTTCAACAGCCATCATTCGGGCAGTTTTACGACGATCGGTAAGGACAAGGGACTGCACACGATAAATGCTGTATTCATTCTAAATCTTTAGATCCTATCTTCTAAATATCTCGTATCTGTGCCGGTTATGGTTTCGCAAGAAGATCTGGTACCCGAAAAATTACATATCATGGGTGCAGCTGCAGGTGCCCAGAGGACACCTGTAGACATATTTACAGGGTCGCACTCAAAAGTGGTAGGACTGACTTTCTCTGGCGCGAACGGAGCGGTGAAGGGGGGTCTGCCTGGCTGGGTAAGGTGGAGGGGGCTCTTAGTTGAGTGAGGACACCGTTTTTAGTGAAGCAAGTTTTTTGTCCGCGTCGAAAAACAAAATGAATCTGAATTTAGAGCAACGTTATTCCGTGAGGTTTTGTGCGAAACTCGGGAAGACGGCAACTGGGACCCTCGATATGATCACGCAGGCTTATGGAGACACTGCCTTAAGCCCTTCCACAGTATTTGAGTGGCACATGTTGTTTAAAGAGGGTAGGGAGCTCGTTGAAGACGACCATCGCTCCGGGCGGCCGTCGACGGCAAGAACCGACATGAATGTGGACAGAGTGAGGATACTGCTGAACACAGACCGACGCTTAACCAGTGAAGAAATTGCAGACCAGTTGGGTCTGTCTGCATCCAACGTCCAATGCATTATTTCACAGGATTTGGCCATGCGCAAGGTGTGCGCCAAGATGGTGCCGAAAATTCTGAATTGGCGCGCTCGTCGTCAGACAGCTCCTGGCCAAATACGGCGTTGTCACGTTGCCGCACCCGCCCTATTCTCACGATCTGGCACCACCGGACTTCATCTTCTTCCCCCTAATGAGAAGACAGCTCAAGGGATGACGTTTTGACTCGATAAAGGCCGTTCAAGAGGCTTCGACGAGGGTCATCAACGGCATCCCCAAAGGAAATTTCCAGCGGGCGTACGGGGAATGGGAGCAACGTTATACTAAGTGTGTAGCAGCTCAAGGAGCATACTTTGAAGACTATTAAGTCGATGTAAGTATATCGTCAATAAAATTCTTGTACAAAAATCAGTCCGACCACTTTTGGGTGCGATCATGTATATATAGCTGATGCTTATAATACGTTAAAATCTGGAATAAAAAACTACTAAACTACTCAAATCTGGAATGTTAGACCTTTGCTAATAGAAAGCCATTTTAACGGTACTCCAGCAATATTTCTACTTCAATCACCTGCACTATATTGATGTTGTCCCAAGCTTTATGATGTCCCGCTAAGAGGTGCTTTGACGAATTAGCGGCTGATAAACGGCCAAGGTAAAATTTATAGTCCCTCCGAGAGAATACCGTACGTGCTTTAATAAATAGAAAGTTATGTTCCGGGGCGTGCGAATTCATATCCGCAAATGAGCAAGGCCATGCCGTACAATGATTAAGTACGTCTACATATTGTAATTTGCTGTGCTAATGCCTCAGGCTGTCACCCTAGGCGATTTTTCAGGTGAGCGTGTAATTAGAAAGCATCTTAATTACGGACATCATTTCCATATCCCTTTAGGCCATATTTTCATGACCGCAAGGTCCTCCACAGAGATCCAAAGAACCAAACATATCCAGTGCAATTTTTCAAGGCCATCTTAGGCGATTAACAAAAAAAATGATCGCGGATAATTGCAATGGTACTCTATTTTTGTTTCTCGGGTAATTTACTACGATATCCCCAAACTTGAAGTAGCATTGAATCAGGGAATCGAGTTTAAACCAAACTTGGAATTTTATTGTTATTCTCCCTCATTGTTATTCTTTTCTACATTTCCGATGTCTATTTCTGAACATCTTAATTAACTATTACCCTACCACCTGCATTGGTAGTTAGGTGACAACTCTAAGGTGAATGAAAAATTACTCGTGCCTCTAATAAAATTCAATGCTATGCTTCAGAAACATTTTGCTCTTATCTTAAGGAAAACAGAGCAAACTAATTTCCTTTCTGATTGCTAAAAATCTTATAGTGCTCGAATTTAAATATTTTTTTAGTTTTAAATAAGTAACAAACGACGTAGCATATTGATTGAGATCTAATACGGAGCAACATTTTCATTTATTCATTTATATTTGACTTTCTCAAAATCCTGAAGAAAAAAGTCTGTCCTTGGTAAGCTAATTTGACAGTAATCAATGAAGAGATATTTTACTCTCTTAGTGGAGAGTACACGAAGTGTACCACACAATATCGTCGGGTCCAGTTATGGCTTCCAGCCACTCGAATAGACCAAATTCTTTGCGAGTATTCAATTCTATATTTTCGAAAAGTACTATTTTTAACAAAGAGGAGCGATAGAAATGTCGCCCTGCCCTAGAGGACGAACTATGAAAGGCAGAGTTAAGCCCCCTTTATTTGAAACCACCAATTTATTTTACGGTTAATTATCTATAAGCACAAAATAATAAGCAAATGTTTAATCGGGGCGAATTTCCGGTGTACTGACACAATTAGCGGACATTTGCGACATTAGAGTGAAAACTAAATGGTTTGGTTTATCATTTAATTTACCTAGTAATCAGTATGTTTTTTCCGTTAATGACATTTTTGGTATATTTCACTCAATAGCGCATCAACCCTCTTCCCAAGCACGTGCGACTGGCAATTTGCAGTTATATTTTTGTTTATATTAGTGTACGATATATGCTTATTAACCTTTTTTTGACGTTCCTGTAAATGCATATTGCACAAATTTAACTCTTCTTCCTCCTACCATTTTTTAGGGGAACACTCAATTCTCTCTCTCCGGCTATCAGAATCATAGAGAATGACACGAGTTTTTACGAGACTAAATAATTTTTCGAATCTGTTAACTGTGCATACCTGATACAGAGAGAAAGGAGTGCAAAACCTCGAAGCCAGGGGTCCGGTGTGAACCGCTTAATCCAACGTGATCAGACGAGAAAAACAAGTGCAATAGAGCCGGTGTGTTGGCTCAGTTGTTTTCCAACAGAGAAACAGCTAAGCTAAGCCGCCATGACTAATTGATGACTGACAACCGTTAAGCTAGCGGGTTTCAGGCATCAATTCCACTGTCAAGAGATTACACTGCATTTAATAATTGATGAGCGCTTTCACTTAATGATCATACCAACTGACATATCGGTCGACTCTTCTGGATCAAATGAATGAGGGGACACGCTCCCACGCTCGCAAATCTAAATTTTAGATTAAAACTTAAATCTACATCTTTCTGAGACTTGGCAAAAAAATGCACGAGTTATGTGCGTGGCACAATGTTTTTAGGGACAGTCTTTCTGCTATTTCTTACTTTGTGTGTCCTTTCTTTTCTTCCCCACTTTTAAGTGAGCCCTCCAGTTAATGGGTTACGAATCTGGGATACATTTTGTGGGAGAGCCAATGAAGAAATCGATCAATTTTATAGGAGACCACTTTTTCCTGACAATTCGTCATATCGCAACCTACACTAAATGCATGCGATTGTTCTGTAATAAAATATGATTGAGCCACACATATAACACAAAGATAGGGGCAATGATATTTGAACTCAGCAGAGAAAAATCATGGCCACTCATGAATAATAAACAAGCAGATATAATGTCTTCCGACGAGAAGTGTTAAAAATGAAACTAAAATAAAACCAGGATATAGGTTCTACGGTAAACTCTTAGGCGGAAACGCGAACAGAAGCAATCAACCCAAAGTTCGAGGAAGTGCAAGCTTCGAGTAAGAAGGAAGCCTCTGGGACACATTGAAAAAAGAAAATGACCCACAGATGGTATATTTTCAGACGTGACAGCTCAAAAAAAAAGGTAAAGGTGAACGGGGAGAATTACATACTTAAAAAGGTCCCGGGCAAGATAAAGGAAGCATAATGGACGAGGCGAGAGTAAATAAATATGAAGGCATGGAGAGGTAAGGGGACGAAAAGCTGATTCATACCCGGAACTGATGACGAAGAATTCGCAAGATTCAAGAAAAAAATCCCAAAGTTTTGCTTACGGTCTCCACATTTATGTAACAGTGTAAGCTGGCACACCTTAGACACAAATGCGAGCAGAGATTACCTGATTCAAAGGGGATCTTACCAAGATGCGGATATTCGTACTTGAGCCAATTTGAATGGTGATTCGGGTGGATTGGTCATGGAGGTCGAAGGACGACCAATGTCTGCTACAGATTATTTTGGGTGGTCACAATCCATTAGTCAGAAAAAACCCGTTCCAAACTCTGTACTCTGTCGAATTCTTATGACATTGGTAGTAGGACATAAAATCACATTACACAAGACAGCCAAAAACAGAATTTTTTTCACAGATCCATAACTGGAAAAAAGCTAATCGAGAACAACCACGTCAACCAGTATTCTCTGGCCTGTACGCAAAGGCAATGCTATCACATGAGGATTAAGTTTTACTTGATTTTTTTAGATCGCAAAGAAGTAAAGAAAATTTCATTATAAAGAATATTCAGATAAATAAATATTCAGACAATATAACGATAGTAAAGAAATATTCATCCCCACCGAGTTTATTAACCATTATGCAAATGGAGAGGAGATACTTCGTCGGTATGAGCCAATTAATCAATTATCCTCATTAGAGTACTAATTAATATAAGTCACACCCGTACCACTAAAAAGACCTGGGTCCAGGCTATACGTCGACCTATTAAGTGGGATAAAGGCATCTTAATTACTAATAGAAGAGGGCACTGCTGTCACCAATGACATTCCAATCCAATAATTTAACTTTGGAAAATATACATTGAATCTTTGATGAAATAGGTTACCCACAGGCATAGAGAATATATTTAGCATATTCATCGAATCTTCTTTCATCAACATAAATTAACATTATTTATCTCTCAGTTTAAGGCATTATTTTAACGTCAACTTTGCACGTACGATATATACATATATATATATATATATATATATATATATATATATATATATATATATATATTAGGTAATCTACCGGTTAAGGTAGGTTTTTGGATGGACACAACTATCAAATAAACATTTTGACTCCCCACCTAGCAAACTAATCTATATCAGGTCCCTGAACCTCCAATTCACTCAACAATGCTTGCAACCCCTTGGCTGACTGAGCAACTAATGCTTGGTCATCAGCAAACCTAACCGATTTTACGAGTTCCCCTCCGACTTTCATTCCTACCTCCAGTTCTTCCCATGCCTCTTTAATCATTTCCTCTACATATACGTTGAACAGTACCGGTGACAATGGGCAACCCTGCCTTACACCTCTTCCTAACACTGCCCATCCAGACTCTCCGTTCCCCACTCGCACCTGAGCAGTCTGAGACATGTACAGGTTGCGGATCAGTCTCCTGTCCCTCCAATCCATTCCTATTTTCTGCAATACACGCATTAATTTTTCCCAATTCACTCTATCAAACGCTTTTTCGAAATCTACAAAACAGGCAAAAACGTCCTGATTGTATTCTATATTCCTCTCGACTAGTGATCTCATTACTGCAATGGCATCACGCGTACCTCTTCCTTTCCTGAACCCAAACTGATCATCCCCTAAGTAATCATTTGCCTTACTCTCTATCCTTTTATTGATGATCCTGAGAATAACTTTAGCTGCGTGGGATATCAAACTTATTGTTCTGTAATCCTCACATGACGAAGCCTTTGCCTTTTTTTGGAATAGGAACTAACACCGATCTCATAAAATCTTCCGGCCAGATTCCTTCCTCATAGATACTACGAATCAGTCCATATATGGCCTTTTTCCCACCTTTCCCTAACCATTTCAACATTTCTACAGGAATATTGTCCACCCCCACAGCCTTATTTGCTTTCATCTCCTTAAATGCCCTTTCTATTTCATCGTCGAGTATGCCTGGACCTAAGCTATCTTCTTCTACGTCATGTTCCTTTTCTATGTCTAACCTTGTCGGCCTAAGTTCTTTACCATACAGTGTTTCTATATATTCCTTCCATCTCTCTTGGATTTTTCCTGGTTCAACTATTATCTTACCCCATTTATCTTTAACTGTTAGCACAGCTCTTGCCTTCTTACTTCCCGATAATAACTTAACCTTGCTGTATAGAGCACCAATTTCACCCTTCTTCTGTAAACTTTCCATATCCTCGCATTGCGTTTTCCACCATTCTTCTTTTGCTTTATTTGTGGCCCTTCTCAATTTATTGTTTAACTCTTTGTACTTCATTTTGCCTAACTCTGTGTTTACATTTTTCCATCTTCTTCTCTCATCCATCTTCGCAATCATCTCATCCGTTACCCATGGTTTCCTTATCCTTTTCCCGTTAACGGTCCCTATAGTGTCTTTAGCGGCTTCCAATATCCCTTTCTTGATACATTCCCATTTTTCTTCGATAGCACTCAGTTCTTTACCGTCATCCATCATTTTCTCTACAGCCTCCTGATACTCCTTCCTCGTTAATTTATTTACTGCTTCTAAATTCCATTTTTTAACCCGCCGGCCTTGCCTTATCTTCTTGAAACGAACATTACATTTCATAACAACTAAATTGTGGTCAGAGTCCGCATCCGCTCCTGGGAAACTGTGCGAATTTATCACACTGTTCCTAAACCTGTGCCTAACCATAATATAATCTAACTGATACCTTTCTGAGTCACCTGGCATTTTCCATGTATACCTACGCCTTTTGTGGTGTCTAAACCATGTGTTAGTGATGACTAACCCCTGTCTCCTGCAGAATTCAATTGCTTTCTCCCCGCGTTCATTCCTCGTGCCTAACCCATAGTCCCCCACCTCACCCCCATCTCTTCCTTCGCCTACCGTCGCATTCCAATCCCCCATCACTATCAAATGTTTCCCTGCAGGAACACTCGCGATGATATCCTCTAACTCATCATACATCCTATCGACTTCTTCCTCCTTGTGGTTGCTCGGTGGCATGTATACCTGAATAATGACCAAGTTCGTCGGCTCTGCTTTAATCTCTACGAGTAAAATTCTATCTGTCGCTTGCTCTATGTTGACTACGCTTCTTCCTACCCCTTTATTTAAAATTACGGCAACCCCTCGTTGGCTCTCATCCCCGCCGCTGTATATTACTCTATAATTGTCACTCCAGTAATCCCCGCTATCCTTCCATCTCACCTCGCAGAGGCCTAAAACATCTATGTTACCTCTTTCCATCTCTCGCTTAATATTTTCTAATTTGCCTCTCCTCAACATTGTCCTGACGTTCCAGGTTCCTATTCTAACTACTTTCGCCTTCTTCTGAGTCTTCTGTCCTGCTGAAGTTATTTCTTCCCCGCAAGGGTTTCGTGGGATGACGACCGCGGAAGCCTTGCCTCTCCCGCTGCCGGGCACGACACACGGCCTCTTGGGCCGTGTCCCGTAGTTGCCAGGACTCATATTATCTATAGTGCCCATCATAATATTCTTGGGAATCATAATTGAGGTGGTTTCCCGTTGCCTTCCTCAATAGTGTTTTTAACGTGACACCATCACTTAATGGCCGCCCCACTGGGGTCAGACGCCATTGCAGCCGCCTCACTGAGGAACAGACGCTGCGTGGACTACCTTTCGTCTGGCTCCTAACCTTTGACCTATCTGGCATGGGTGACCCTTCCAGGAGTAATTATTATTACTCCGGCCAGCACAGCTCTAGGGGTCATCGGAACACACAAGCCCTTCCACCACGACAAATATATATATATATATATATATATATATATATATATATATATATATATATATATATATATATTGGATAAAGTTCTGTAACAAATATTTTTTTGAGTTCTTTAGAGCATAAATCGCGGTAATGGGCGATGCTTAAGTTCAATAGTTTCAATTATATGGAATTGAATGCGAAGACTCATGGCAGACATGCTATTTAAACTTGGTTACGTAACTTTAAAACATGGACACATCGAGATTTCAAAATGCTTCAATGCCAACTCTAAATCTCGCAAATGTGACAATTACGCTTTTGGCATAATGATTCTATTTACTACGACGCAATTAGACTTACATATAATGCTACAAAGTGAAACTGGTTGTAGGTATAGGTGAGGGTTTCTGAAGGACATATTAAAAAATTAATCTCAAGCTAATATTTTGGAGTCTCCGGTGACTCATCTGCCATCATGATATTTTTCATTTTATTTATTTATCACCAATTGTAGTACAGCTCACACTTAGTGCTTTCCCCACAACCAGAATTTCCGTAACCCCAAATGTAATTATACTACGAAATGCTGCCTTACGTAACCTATTCTCGAAAAGAAGGTTAAGGCGCTCTGGTGCAACTGATTCCCATAAGCAAGACGTATCATTTCATTCTAACGTCCCTATGGTCTCGATGCCGCTTTTTACGCTCGGAGCTGCCCCTCACATGCTGCGAATACTAAGCTTTCCAATTTTT
The DNA here is from genome assembly GCA_037158775.1 of Hetaerina titia. Taxonomy (NCBI): domain Eukaryota; kingdom Metazoa; phylum Arthropoda; class Insecta; order Odonata; family Calopterygidae; genus Hetaerina; species Hetaerina titia. The sequence continues at coordinate 54,137,071 of CM073774.1, read as the reverse complement.
CAAGCATCCGGAAATTGCATTCTAAAGAAATCCGTAGTGGTCGAGGAGAAAAATTACTGGTTCTTTAGAGGCATTTCGAAACGCATGCGTCCCCAAGGCGACGTGGATAATCTTATTAAAGCCAAGTAAATGTGCTCTGCATAGGCGTTTTCCTCCCACCGCCGCTCATTTCACATTACGAATAAAATTGTGCAGGGCCTACGCAAAACAAGGTCAACGCAAATACTTATAAAATTATAGCCGTACAAATTCCACCGATGATGCCTCGCTACTTGTCGTTTACGAATGTGATTCCACTAACTTTATGCCACCAGAAATGACTTGGCATTACCGAAAGAATTTAGTTATTTTTGTATCAAAAATTAATTATTAGGAAGATCAAGCAGGCCAGTTGTGCTCTGAACGGGTAATGTGTTCTTAAATTAATAAAAAAGTCACCCGTTTGATTTATACTTTCAACGTGAGTATTAACTTTGAGCCATGTACTTTAACGGATTTTTTTAATTGAATATTTAAGCCGAGAAGCGTCCTTGGCGGCCATTGCAAATGATGCACCTTTATGAACAAAGAATTACATTTATTTACCAGTTAAAAATATGTATCACCAACCGTATTTCAATGTAATGCATTATCTTCTGGTCATCCTGATCTTCTGATCATCCTGAAGATGATGCAATACATCGAAAATGTATCTCAACATGACGTGGTTCATCGAAACCTGAGCATTAATAATATTTTTTAATAGGCGGAAAAGCCTCTATTTGGTCATTAATATGTTCCATTTCTACCATATCACACCCGAAACTAAGTATATTTCACATTAAAAAAACCATAAACACAGTAATCAACCCGAAGGTCGGTTTAGTAGGTGATGGTAGAGCTCACCAATGTACCAAGCCCGACGGCGTGTGAATATTCACACATCAGGGTAGGGGGGCCAGTTCCTTTCCCTGTGCCGGTTATGGTTTCCCAGGAAGATCTGGTACCCGAAAAATCAACTAGCTTGGGTGGAGCTGCAGGTGCCCAAAGTGCCTTGCCCGGGAATCGAACCCGGGACCCTATTTCACATTATACACCATATAATTCCCACTTATATGATGCTCAAATTTAGGGTTCCTTTTAAGCATATTTACTGACCGGAGGGTCCCGGGTTCGATTCCCGGGCAAGGCACTTTGGGCACCTGCAGCTCCACCCAAGCTAGTTGATTTTTCGGGTACCAGGTCTTCCTGGGAAACCATAACCGGCACAGGGAAAGGAACTGGCCCCCCTACCCTGATGTGTGAATATTCACACGCCGTCGGGCTTGGTACATGGGTGAGCTCTACCATCACCTACTAAACCGACCTTCGGGTTGATTACTGTGTTTATGGTTAAGCATATTAGGATTCTACGGTGCGGGTAAGACAGAGGACGCCTAAAAAAAAAAATTTATACCCCTTGACCCGAAACTATGTTTAACCACGAATCAAGACTAACTAATGACTCCTGGGGTGAATCATGGACTTCAACTCTATTGAAATAAACTTATTAATAAAAGTGATTTCATTTCGTTTATTGAGAATTGCTTTTTGGTGAACAATTGGTATGAGAACTTCCATTTATATATGACATCAAGGTCTCAACTACACAAATAAATACAAATTATTCACGATAAAGGAGGAAAAAAGGTCCAAGTAATAATTACGCAAGCAATTAAACAAATATAACAATGGCATAAAAGTGAGAAAAATAATATTGCAACAGTGCACGTATAACTTCAAACTGGCAAAAACATCCACGACAAACTTCGAACTTAAAAGCATGTACAAAAATCCTTAAAAAACATTCGAGGGAAAGAATTTCCGTGGAGAGGCCTAAAGATGAAGTTATATGCGAATACAGAGTACGGACGAAATACCACACTGTGTAAGAAGCCGGACAACTTTTTTACAATGACATGACTAACATGAGCAATTAAGTTATTTATCTGCCTTCAAATGAATCAATTCAGTACTTAAATTAGGAAAAAATAATAGGTGCATCAATTTTCTCTTTTCTTTTCAGGTGGAGGTTAAAAGTATGGTGAAGAGACAATAAGTGGACTATCTCTTATAATGGAGTAGCAAGGAAATTTATTTAAGCAGAAGAATTTTATTTTACCTTCTAACATTAATTTGTTATGGTTTCCGGTGAAAAATGTCCTGAGAAATATTTCAATTTTTCTTGACTACTCACGTAAAATTTCCGAATTAGTGAAAAACATAGTATTACAATAGAAAAACCGGAATGGCAAATTTGAGGGCAATGATGCACGACGCAGGGTTATAAAATAGTGTTTAAACAAATTTCAACGGGGATACTTTTTGGGAATATTTCGGTAACGAGGCTGGAAAGTGGAACAAATAAGGCGATCCCTCGATCATTGAGGGGGAAATGAATTCATTCGCGCCACTGGTCTCCGGTGACGGAGTGGGAGGCACTATTTCCGACACAAAGGCACTCGCCATCGACGTGAACCTCATCCGCAACCTTTTCGAGACCGCAAACGGGGTCCTCGGGATTATGTCTGGCGACGACAGCGAGGATCGTGGATTTTTCGTCAACTTCAGTGGCTCGGGAACGGCGGGGAATAGGTCGGGAGACGGGACGGAATCTAGCGGTGGCACGGCCGACGGGTTGGGTGGAACGATCTGTGGGAGCCTGGGAACAAGTGCATGCGTTTCAAGACAGTCGGCCTCTATTCTTTTTTTGGAAATTTCCGATGATTCCTCGGAAGTTCTCTTCCAGATAGATGACGACGTTCCCTCGGAGGTGCAGCTTCCGACGGGAATCTTAAACGGAGTCGAGCACACCTGACTTTCCTAAAAAAAATCACAATAATTTCCATCAAAATCGAAATAACCATACTATACCTTGCACATTCACGCTTAATCGGAGATCAGACCCTTCAGAAAGGGGTGGCTGGGATAAGACCAATTTTTATAATATGGCAAGCAAACAATATAACGCACAAAAAAAGGTTCACGATCAAAAATGAAGGGACTAATCTAACATGTCGCACGATTATCCGCACAGAAGAATGTTTTCATTGTACACGCGCCGAAGACAATTTATGAGAAGCATTAAAATAATTTGACTAGAAAAAACTAGACTACTTCTGACCAGTTTTACTATTTATTTTAAACCAATTCCTTCCTTGAGAACCAGTTTTCACTCTAGAATAATTCAGGGGAAAACGAACGTTAAAAGGCTAGACAGTGCAGGCTCGTATCTTCTTCCATCTCAATAATGCTTAGTTTTTATATGGTACTGCAATAGGTTCTATTCTCATATCTACGGAATATGGACATTTCTGGTTATCGAACAGATAATATACTGTTTAACCAGTACTGCAACTCTACGCTCATCCTCCCATCAAAGCCAAATTGGTTCTATTATAAAACCAAGAGTATTCAACGCAAAGCTTGGTTAAATAGGTGAGGATAGGCTCATCCTTTTTTGGACTCAACAGCGTGTGAATTCAGATATCACGATAGGAATGAGGCAGTACCTTTCCCTGTGCCGCCAGTGGTTTCTCACAAAGATCTGGTACCCGAAAATAATACAGCTTGGGTGAAACCGAGAGATCCGAAAGGTATAACTAGAAATCAAACTCAGGCCGTCAGGTCATTTATTTATCACCATCAGTATTTAAACCCTAGGATTTGTTTACTGGAGCCCTTCATTCTTCTCTATTTAGTGTAAAACCCTGTGACAACGTTTCTGTTTACGTCGTCCTTAATTTGTCCCATGTGCTTGCCTCTTGGTCTTCCTCACGGGGTCTTATCTTCAGTTTTCCCTTATATTATGCTGCTAACAAATCCTTTGTGGCATAAGATGTATCCAATCCATCTAGTTCTTCTTTGCCGTAAGGTTCTCCAATTGCCCTTTCCTCTTCTGGTCTCCTATATTTCCTCGTTCTTCACTTTGTCTGTCCATTTCACCTTCAGCATTCACATACAGTACCACGTTTCAAAGGCTTCTAATCTTCGCCGGTCCATTTTTCCAAAGTAATGGATATTAGCGCTCAAATAATCTAACATTATTGGGGCCGGCTCTAAGTATTTTGGAGAGACGGGACAGAGGGAAAATGCAAGGCAATTCTGTCTTTAGGACATTACGATGATTTCAGGGGAGGAAAGCAGTAAAAATATTAATTCTCCGTACTAATAGGTCTGCTTGATCAAGGTGTTTTCAAGAATTTTCAGCATACATGGCCATCCTGAACCAATGTAAATTCCTATACTAACTGGGCCACAATGCATCAGGCTCAGACTATTCATTATATCCCCGAATTCCTACAAAGGAGGGTCAGAATTAAATCGTCCCTTTGAATTCCAAATATCACTGTTACATCGGATACGCAAATCACCCCCACCGAACCGCACCAATAATAAACCTGAAGGTGGGTTCCACTTAAAGGATTAAAAAATATACGTAAGAGCATTATCCTAGAGTTCTGTTCTTTCATTTCTTACAAAAAATGCCCATTTTATCTTATTTCCCTATGGATACTGCCGAGGCGCCACGGCCTAGTGGGTTATAATGAGAGACGCCATTCCAACGATCGGTTGGGCAATAAGATCCTCGCCGTCCACATAACCGCCACGAAATAGGAGGAAATGAATAGGAAAAAAGTATCTGTTACATGATTGGAGATAACCCATGAGAGAAAGCTGAGGACGAAGTATTGGGATCACAAAACACCGCGGGAAAGGAACGGCAAAACTGGAACACACTTCATAATCAAACACGACTTCTTTCTTTAATGGACCCTTGGGATACACGCATGTGACTCGGCAATTTCAGAGTTCGAATTCACTACGTCACACAACGTAAAAGTATAAGTTTAGATTTCCTGTCTACTGAGAAAAGATGATAACTAAAGAGCCCCAAGTCTTTCTGCCCAAAAATCAGGACGCGTTAAGTGACGTTTAATTAAGTGGAACATGTGACCTGGAAAAATGTATTGCAAAACAATTACACGAACGCCTACAAAATACATTTTTAAAATCACGAATTATTTTACTTAAGAACTAGTAAAGAAAACTACTCGTCGTAAGGCAAAACGTTTCTGACTTCGCGTTTGAGTGAAAATGAAGCAATGGCCGAAAGTTTCTCCAATTAAAAAAGGTTTTTCGAAAAAACTAACAACTCCTTGCTTAGGACCTGATTTGTGTTGATAGCACCCAAAAGACACCTACTGAGCACTTATAACTTCAAATCTATTTTCTACATCTAAGATACACCCTGCGTCTGCCTCCTGTCTTTTGGGAGTGTTTTAAAATTAGCATAGATTTATTCCCAGCAATGCAGTTTGCTATTCATTAAAGGAATCGCAGATGACAACGCAGTCAACCTATTGGCATTAAGAACGAGGAAGTTATTGCATATACGAGTAACTCGTAACTATGAATGAGTCACACAATAATGAGCATGTTTCAACAAGAAACGGTCTAACAAAGATAACCTCAGAACATATATATTTATATTAAAATTAGGTAATCTACCGGTTCAGGTAGGTTTGTTCTCCTTGAATCTTATTCTCCTAACAAAACACAAACCAATATCCTACTCTACAACAAGCTCTTCTTCATAGTAGTAGTTTTGTTGGGGAGGCGACCTACAGCTAAGGTCATTTGCGCCATTAGGGATGGGTGGGAAAAGAAGGGTGGAGAGAAACCCGGCGTCGGCATTAGCCTACTCTTGTCGAAAGGCGCCAAGGGGTTCGCAGGTTAACGTCCCATCCGACGGACGGCGTACTCACTCCAAGTGCACTCCAAGCCTTTCTCCTTCTGGAAAATCGCATGCGCTTTGTTTTATGTATAACGATTCTCATCCCATATCTATCGCACTGAATTTCCAATTCACTTAGCAATGCTTGCAACGCTTTGGATGACTAATAGACTAGAGTTTGGTCACCAGCAAACCTAACTGATTTTACGGACTCCCCCTCGACTTTCATTCCTCCCTTCCAATTCTTCCCATGCCTCTTTAATCATTTCCTCCACATATACGTTGAACAGCACCGGTTATAATGGACAACTCCAACTTACACCTCTTCCTAACAATGCCCATCCAGACTGCCTGTTCCCAGATTTGTACCGGAGCGGGCTGAGACTAGCGTCCTGACCTTCCAATCTATTCCTAAAATACGAGATTGCTCGACGTTAGCCGCTATTAGTCTTACTTTGATTAAATGAATCTACTAAAAATGTGAAAAAGTATGAATACCACTGAGATACCACCTTTCCAATTATTTTTACACAATTTCATCCAACTGACAAAAACAAAGCCCATAATCATGACGCTGGGCTACTGGGCATCCACAGGTTCGATTCCTGTGGATGCTTCTGGGGACCCTCAGCTTAACCCAAGCTGTGTGACAATAACTTTCGTGGCAAATTTAAAAAATAACGACAAAGGTGTAAATCACCGTTATATATAAGTATTAAATTTTCATGAAGATGAGTAGACTTCGATTTCAGGGAAAATGTTGTTAATTCTGTCGATTTTTCCGATCTCAGCTTGAGATTCATTAGGTGGTAGCGTAAGCTTACGGTCAGGCGACCGACAGCTGAGGTCATTTGCGCCATTTGGAATGGAGGAAGGGTGGAGAGAAACCCGGCGTCGGCATTAGCCTGGTCCTAATAAAAGGCGCCAAGGAGTCGGCAGCTTAACCTCCCATTCGGACGGCGTACTCCCTTGAAAGTGTTCTTCAAGCAACTCAAATAGAGAACAAGATACAACTGAAAAAGATCTGCCGCCTCCAAGATTCGAACCCAGGCTCTCTGGTTGAAAAAACAGTATATTAGATACCGCACCAGCCCGATCCCCCCCTCCGGGAAATAACGTTTTTCTTTTTATGTAAATAAACGTTTTTCTTCAATCGACTATGAAATGGAAACCACAAGATGGATATAGATGAAACTTCAACAAGTCTAGTGAGAGATAGGACTTAGTAAAAGCAAACCTTGATACTACGAGTGTCATGCTTAGAATTTTCTAAGGAATTACTGAATAACCCACGTACTATCCAGACTTTGGTTTTCAACAGAGTTTCAGTATGTAAGCCACACAGAGAAGCCCATCATTCAGAATTCCTAGACCTACATTTAGCCCATCGGTCTGTTCATTAGTCAATCACCCGCTTAGACATACTAGCTTACGTAATAGATAACGCGGAATGAGCCCATCACATTTCTCTCAAATGCTGCAGTTTTGGTGAATAAGGGAAATCACATACCCATTTCATTATTCATTTTTTATTAACTTACACTTTGTGAAAGAAAAAGGCATGGCATACAGGGTTCGTCCGGAAAATAAGTGTAATAAGCTCATTGTCTTTTTTGACAAAAGGGGAGTCGTCCACTACGAATTTGTACCTGAACGGCAAACTGTAAATGCTGCATTTTACGTCCAAGTGCTCAACAGGCTTCGAAAACGAGTCGCCCGCGTCCGGCCAGCGATCAAAAACATCTGGCGGCTGCGTCGCGACAATGCGCCGTCTCACACCGCGCTTGTCGTGTCGGACTTCTTGGCCAAGCACGGCAAGGCAACGCTGCCGCACCCGTCCTACAGCCCGGACTTGGCACCACCGGACTTCTTTCTGTTCCCGAAGATAAAGGAGTTTGAAAGGAACGCGATACGGGACTTTGGACGCCGTCGAAGAGGTCGTGACGACGTGTCTTCGAGAGGTTCCCGATGATGCCTTCGCGGGAGCGTTCCAGGAACGGGAACGCCGCTGGAACAAGTGTATCGACTCACAAGGGTCCCTTTTTGAGGAATATTAGCTTAAGATATGTAAAAGTGTAATAATTTTTTTTCCTGAGCTCAGTACACTTATTTTCCGGACGAACCCTGTATGGTTCTAGAAGAATTAGAAAATGTTAATTTTGACGTTTTGCTGATCGCACTTGAAATGAAACAGAAAGCCACTGAGTTTACGTTCCTTATCTTAATGCCACATGTGCGTAATGTTCCTTTTGTTAACTGGTATAATCACGGAGTTTTGATCGACATTAAAATTAATTATCGAAAATGAAATCTCCAAATTAGAGAATACTTGAAAATTTCCACAACCACCGATTTCCAGGCGAGTAATTAGCGCTTCTCCATCTTCCCCATACCTCCATCCACTGACCTGTAACTGCCGGTTATCGACTTAATTGCCCTATTTAATCACTACACCCTTGACTCGTGTCACATCCACTCAATACTCCTAACCGTTCAACCCATTTATTTGCCTTGCCACTTTCCACCGCAATCTTCCTCCCACATATCCATAATGTCTTAACCCTGCGTCGCAGTTCTTGTTTGATATTTTTGTAATGATGTGTGATGACTGCAGTATCATTATGACGTCAGTCATTTATCACAATAATTTTCGTGTAAATATCCCAAGTCAAGAGATTATAAACCTTTAAAGAGCGACACAAGGTTCTGCTGAATTTCTCTGGGATCATTTAACGGTTTTTATTTTAAAATGTATCTGCCACAGGAAAAATGTTGCCAGGTTAAATAAAACTGTCGTAATGACATTTTTATAAATCAAACCACTTTGCTTTTCCACAAACTTTTCAATTTTCACGACCCAGGTTTCGTTATAGGATAAATATGTCGCAAAATAATTTCATTAATTTATTATGAAAATTTTGTTCAACTATTAATTTACGGAAAGATAAAATCCCAGAGTAGTGCGACGGTTAGACCCAATCACGCAAATACGCTTCTAGCATAAAACGGAATTTCATGCCATTTTAAAATATGGTAAAAAATATAATAAAAATACCAAACACGACAATTAGTGGCCACTTTACTAATTCTAAACCTATCGCGTGACGATGAATTTCGAAAAAAATTGGTAACCTTCAAACCTGAGGACAAACAGCGTTGTCGCACTTTTGAAGAATCAAGGGTCCGGGCGGCGGTTATTGTTGCTTAAAGCGCTAATAATTATGAGCGACATTAGGAGCTAATGAATGGCGCATGAAATCACTAAACGAAGAAGAGCCAGCGGGTATACACTCACTTCCACTTCTTCCCTCCTAAGCCAGAACATGAATCCACCAGCGTGTCCAAATTTACATACAAAAAAAGTGACGTTTTGAGAAAAATTCCACAGCTTATTAACACCTAACAACTCCAGGCACACAAGGATGAATTATATGCCGAATAAATCATCATGCTCAACAGAAACTGCGAGGTTGAAGAATTTTTGGCCCTTGTACAATACGACATAACTTTTTGAGTCTATTAATGCGTGCTTTCGATGTTATTGTCGCGTAAAAAATGGGTGACTTTCAAGTTAAAAAAAACTGCATTCGGCTACTAAACAGCAGAAACTGGTAAAACTTAATATTTCACATCATTGGTTTCAAACGTTTTGAAACCCGATCGTGTTATCAAATTTTCATAACTTTTTAAACGCATTCATCGATTGAAGCATTTATTTATTTCTATATTCATGTTAATCTCATCACTTCCATCGTGAATTTCGAAAATAAAATTTTTTTTCTCGTTCTTAAACACACTATCCAAGGATATCAGTCGACATTTTAGGCCGAAGAGCGCACTTCGACGCATACGAGACCCGTCTTTCGCTCGAGCGCATACGGCAATAAAACTTTGCACGCGAGAAAGTATGCTAAAAACGTGGCTAGCGGCGCTCGAGAGACGAAAAAATCAAGGTCGCTGCGGGAATTCTCGAAGGAAATATTTTAGCGTGGAATCCGTGAGATGACCAAGGAGGCCGAAAGAAGACCCCGAGAGGAGGCGCGTGTCGCTTGGCATGCCGTTCGATCACGTTACGCACGCGGTTCCAGGAATGAAGAAGAATCCGCGGTGGCGACAGGAGAGAATTGCGACGGTATCAAACGATAGGTATACATATATGGGCCACGGTCAACGACGTCACAGAACCGCGCAGTATAGTGTCCACATCCGGCATTCGACGTTACTCAATTGGCTAATTGCACCGCAGCGACATCAAATAGGCGTGTCGGGCACGAGGGGTGGGGGGCGGGGGAGAGAGGTAAAATATTATCGGACGAGAACTCCGGAGAGCAATTAATTCGACTAATTCCCGGAATGCTGCACGAGGAAACGTCCTGAAACTGGAGGAGCGGATTACGGGATAACTTTCTCTTTCTTGAAACTTCTTTCTTAATTTTCACACGGCAACCCTCTTGAGGCCACGGGATGTGAGGAATCTCCGTCACGGATGAATAAGAGAAACAGGCGCGGCAAGGGGAATGCTTAAGTTACAACACGATCTGACGAACACGATGATGCACCCAATGATTTTGATGGTCAAGAAATTGTTCGGCTACACCTTCACGTATCCTTATTCAGTATGTGCAATACTTTCAGCCGTCCATCGTGTAAAATCGGATCTGAGTGATTTCTCACTCTTGTGGACGTCACAAAATTTTTATCGACATTAAAACATATTGTCCGATGAAATTACTTTTTTCAGCTCTGCAGTTTCCCCACTTTCTTCATTCTCTACCCCAATCATTCTTTCGAAATTCCACCATTCTATCACAGCCTTCAGCATCCTCAACCCTCAATATGCCCTTCTCCCACTTTTTATGCATCTTGGGATTTCCCCGCTCGGCATGACACTTCGTAATTCTTCCCCACAATTTCGATGATTTTATCCATTCCTTTCAAAATCACTAAGTGAAGTAACATCTGTTGGCCCGGCAAGTCGAAGGTCCGTGGTTCGAGTCCCAGTCACGGAAACCTTTTTCTTCTTGGAATCCTCACCAATCCATCTACCCATTAACCTTGTGTTCGTCCTTGTATGTATGTATGTCCTTTCCCCCATATCTGTGCCCGTGTGATTACGATGTTGTCTTCGTAGAAAGTAGAGACGTCACTTATCACCTTTTAATAAATTCTTCCACACTGCCCTTGCATGCTTCTTTCACCTGCCATCCATGCGCGTATGAAACAATCTGTGAACGTTACGGAAGGGAGAAATGTTTGCTGGAACAGGGCAGTACTTGGACAGGCAATGCCTAGCAAAAGGTAGAAATTTTCCCGAAAAAACCTGGAATGAGACATTTCTTGACTTAGTCAAACCCGAGGGGGGCGGGGAACGGGGTATGAAGGGTGTGTGAATATAAAAAGACAGAAAAAAATTGAGTTTTGATTTTTCATATAAATTGCAGTAAAAACACACGGAAATACGCAATTCTATTATTGTTTATTCATAAAATTATAAGGCCTATCAATCGTGATATTGTACAAAAAAATGAACAGCCAATTCCCACTGTCTGCAACGCTAAAATAGCCGTGATTGCATTCGAGATATCGGACCTAGTTTGATCCATGGTATTGGAATAACAATTCACGGATCAAGAAAACAAAATAGTTCGTGGTACACTTAGTCCGAAAGATATTCACGGTAAATCCGTAGAGCGGTTATTGAATAAGTTCAACCCGACGCCCGACTGTTTGGGCAGCGTTCTTTTCCTTGTGACAGCAGGATTTATGGATGACGTAAACATGGTCAGGGGTTTGTTTTCCAGACACTTTTTCAGAGAATAACGGTCGACCGTAGTAGCTCCCCACTACCATAACCTAGAACAGTCTCTACGCACATTTCGAATGGCATGTCAGCGTTGCTTATCCATTAGCAAAATTGCGCGTTTCCTGAGCATCTACTTCTACGGTGAAAACTAAATTAATGCATTCCGTTTGTACAATGTGGCGGTGGGGATTAAGGGGAAGGAGAAAGCAGGGCGATGGGAGGAACTATAGACGGATTGCGGACGTTATGCAACTCAAGTTGAATGGGATTTAGTGTTTCCCGAATTCTTTAGCAAATGCTCCTAATTGAAAGAGAGGAAGGTCGCGCTTTTCTTTTTCGGGAGCGCTCGCTGACTGAGCGGAGGTTAGACTCACCTACGACGTTAGAGCTTCCGTATGTAGAAGTCAGGCCATTCGAAGGGTAAGGGAAATGTACATATCACCTCAACAGCCTTTGTTGTACAGCATTGGTGAGTTAATGACATACCTGTAATTCACATTCAGAATTTTAATACGAGGGCTACTCAATAAAGAATGACCTTACATTCTCATTAGCTTAATGTGTAATATGCATGTGGGAAAAGTTTCACCGATTTGACCCCAGTATTGCGTCAACGGCAGCAAATGAAGCTATCAATATGACATTCAATTAAATTTGTTCACAATAAATCATACGAATCAACATTTTTAGACTACTCTTTGTTGAACGGTCCTTGCTATTCACTAAGCTAGTTGTGAACGTTTTCTGGAACAGTCGAGAGCGAAAATACTTCATAAATTGCGAAGATTCGGACAATATTGAGTGGAGTTCAAATATAGTTGCTCAAAAATAAATTGACATTTTCACATTATAAATTTTAACGGGAGAAATTGAATAGAATACTATGGCGAGTGATGGGATTGAAGATTATGTCTTCAGGGTATTCTTCCACGAATTTCCATATTGCTACGAAAACATGGTACTTCGGTCCACTACCCCAAAGAGTATCCAGCTCAAATCCAGATGGTATACTCTAAAACGCTCAAATACACTAGGCTAACCAGAATGACTTTCTTGGTACCAAAATTTTGTGGGAAATCGCAGGCATAATAAGGGAAAATATAATCCTGACCCCCTGAATGAGTGAAGTTCACATATTTTATTATGAGGAAAGGAGGAAATTATTTCTTATATTTTGTTTACATTAGAAGTGGTAATTTGTTTAGGCATTTCAATTGGAAGTAAGTAGAACAGTCTCGGGGCAAGACATACATATAATTGTTTAAAAGCTTTGCTATTGGAATTGGAATATCAACACCAGTTTACGACTCAAACTTACTCATGCTCTCGGGTCTATTCTGTTACTTTCGCGAAAATTAACAATTTACCAACATATAAATAAATGCATGGTAAAACGCCAACATTTTGACTAACTAAGATATTGTTGAGTTTATGGTTTTCGCACATATATTTACAAACATTTTTGAGTCGTCCTCTCATTTCTCCATTCTCTCCGGCAGTAAACAACTTGAGGAAACAATTCTAGTTTTCCTCAGCATAAGACAAGAAGACAGCTCACTCACTTTTGTTAATTGCTGTAATTACACATCCATCCTTAAAAGACTCTCCTAACAGGTAAACACTCCTGGTGTTCATTTCGATGTCATTCATATTATGAACGGAACGCAATATGCCAGTTATGCGCGCAAATTATGAGGCTAGTAAGTCTTTTGTAAGGTGCTCGGCTAAAGAAGAAAATCATCAGATCGGTTTTTTTCCCCTAACCTTTAACCCCGCCCTAGGTCACGGGATAAAGTCGAACGTTTCCAGTAAACAAGCTAGTACAAGCAACGCAAAATAGAGCATGTGAAGACGGCAATTATGGCTGCAAAGAATTTACACAACCTTTCACTGTAATAATGAGATGTAGCTTTGGCATGAATGTGGAAAATACAATATCAAACTTCGATCATGTCAGGTAAAATACTGTCGATTTGGGTTTGCATGTATGTGTTAGTTTTGAATGCGGTTTTTCTTTTTTCCTTTTTTGGGTGGTGATCTGACACCCCCCGCCACAAGCCCTTGCGGCGGCTTGCGAGGTATTATGTAGATGTAAATGGCCTGTAAGGTTACAAACGTATTATTCAGAGTATAAAATTATCAATATTTTCCTGAATGTATTTTACGCTCGCATCTAAATATTTAAGTAACGTATACATTAGTAAAGAAACTCCTTCAAGCTGCTCATTAAGCAAAAAAATTAATGATCTACGTCAAGTATCTACTTTAATATAAAAATTGCTAACAATCTACCTTGAACATCTTCCGACGCTTCTCTACACATGCGAGTATAAAATGAGAACATTTTTCTTAATTTTCGACGCATGTACGATGTTCCGTTACACGTCACTCTACGGCGCGTTGAATGAGAAACGAAGTCGTTTGGCTTTAAATTTACCTGGTACCGTGGCGCTAGCTTCTAAAGGATCTGCAACCATGAAGGAATTTGCGACCTTAGGGTTAGCAGCGTTTTTCATTATCCGGCAGCATAACTTGGCAGGCCAAATGACTACGGACTTTTACATTGCTGTGAAAGGCAATTGATGAAACCTACACACAATGTGAACTCTCTTAAGACAACATTGGCCCTAAATAAAAAAAATCGACGAAAATATGTTGAAATATTTAACAAAAACCCAAATTTCAAGAAACTGCGGGAGATGCCGCAAAAGTAACTTTAACGGAGTCATCCGCTACGTGTGCATTACAATGCAACAATTTCAGGGAGTAAAAATCATTCGCCTTTACCGGGATTCGAACCAGGATCCCTCGATATCCGGCCGTTTAAAGAGAGATCTTTGCAAGCAATCATCACATCCGTTGAACGATAGATGGTAGGTGAATATCACATTGCTTCTATTATTAATTAGTAACTTAAGAAAAAATCTTAAAAAATAGAAATGGAATTAAAAAAAATGCCAACTAAAATGTGATGATTTAAAAAATAATAATTGAAAGGTACTATCTAGTAGAATCTTGAAGAAGCCGGTGGTAAGGTTTAGTTCATACAATATTTATATCTTGTAATGAAAGATAATTAACTTTATAATTCTTTAAAATCCCTTCTCCATTTCCAACTGGGTTTACATAATGTTATAAAGGGTTAATGTTAATAAGAATGTTAATATGATAGGTAAATCTATGGCTTGACGACGTTGCTCAAATTTCACCCAATGGCATTGAAACTAACAACCTTTCATTGACTTCTATGGCGGTCAATAACTGTGCACTCGAGAGCAGTAGCTTGGTCACCATTGACAGGGGGAGAAATGGAAGAACAGGATCCATTGGCAAATGAAGTGAAATCGAGAGGCGTGGATGAAATGGATTTAATCCAAGAATTCCAACTAGAACACTGCGTGTGTGGCTATGGTATTAAAAATGTCTCTCTTCCTGAATAAATATAACGCACAATGAAAACAATAAAGCGAAATTATAAAATCGATATGTTTATAAAGTAAACGACTGTAACAATTGATACATACAACCCGTATTCAAGAGAATTACGGTTGGTAATACCCGTGTGGGATAGTTTCTTACCAACAAGCCATAATTGAAATAATATAGCTACCGGAAAATAACTTAAGAGCAATTATAGATTAAACGGATTCACGATTTCAATGGATTGTAATACAAAATGGAATTTGCTTTCTAAATGTTATGGACTCTTAGATATGAATGCAGAAACAATTTTTAACCTAACGTTGAGAAACCACTTGCGCGTTACAAAAGATAAATATTAATGGTAGACATATGAAGAAAGAATGCAAATAGAGAATAAAAATTCCACCATTGAGAGAAAAACGTAAACGATAGCAATAATCGTTGCAATAATAGGAGCTAATAAATGCAATTAGTACAACTTGACCAAACAGAATCTAGGTATAAGTATAACATAGTCATTTTATTCCGTAAGTTTTTAACGGAATATTTTAAGTTTTTCTGTAATTTTTATGTTTGAGCTGGATAGCATAATACACAGAAATAATTAAAATTAACGCCAAATAAACAATCTCAAAAGATAATATATTACAGAAAAACTAAATTTCCATCAAGTTTATCAATGGATTATTTACTCGTACTCTTTACTCACTCTCGTACTACTTTACTCACAAATAATTCTCCAACGCAAGAAAAACCGGACCATTCTTCACAAACACATTCGATAATCTTTAAGTATTTGATTCGAAAAGTGTTGCCTGATTCAAGAATCGCGATGCCTCCTGGCTATGAACTGACACGAAATGTTAAGTCCCTGGGATTGAATGATTTCGCCATCGAGTTGAAGACCATATTTACGCACGTACTCGCATTATGATTTAGTGAAGCATTAGAATTACTGCTGACGGCTTTAATTTTTCGCTCGTTCCTTCTCTCGGGCTCAGATGTTTTAGAGCAAATAATGATGGTCAAATTTATGCAAATGTTTTCACACGGTGAAGTTAACACTGCGATTTATTCTATGCGGTAGCAAGAAGAAATAGCTTGAATCATTTCTAATTATGCATATTGTTTTTCCCACAGATCATAATTTCATGTGATTTCTAACCACTGTATATTTTGTTAACTCCCCTAATTGATGAGGGGTCATAAAACAAAGACATCAATTGATTAAGAAATCAAGTTATTTGGATTTTAAATTTAAAAAAAAAACCTTAAATTCGCTCAATTGTACTATCTCATTTTAGCATAGGTGTAAATATTTCAACAGCATTATTTTTCGAACTCCAATGGTGATTATCCTCATTTTCTGGTGTCGATGTATGTGTAAATGTGCATCTTAGGACTTCAAAATCAACTACACTTTTCATCATGATGGACAGCATATTTTCGAAGTCACGAGCCCTCAAACGCGGCCGAGAGCTGACAATGCGTCAATATAGCACCGCCACCCATCAAGATGACAATAAAGGAGCCACATGGAAAGGGAATCTCAGTGAAAACATTCACCATACCTATCGATGATTAATGCTTAAGAGAGATAAGGTGTTGAAACATCTCCGCATGGGAAGGATTCCCTAATGCCATTACAATGAATCATATAATGTCATGATCAAATTATGATGAATTAAAACGAGTATTACTGCAGGACTCTGAATCTAAAGCGGTACGTGTATAAATTCATGCATATGTAGATTACATTTAAAAAATCCCAAATTATTTTGTAGGTATGTATGTAGGTGTGTGCTTTTATTGTATGACTATAGATGTTTGCATGCGTGTGTGTGTGTGTGTGTTTATGTATGTCTATGTATATGCATGTATGCGTACATATATTTAAAACAACAGTGGATGGTGTATTTAACAACAAATATATCACTCTTGTTGCATGATTTTACCAGAAATTGTGGTGGTACAATGTACATTTTTCTTGAGTTTATTGTTTGATGCAACGCAAATTCATTGCATGCCGAATTTTTCTTCTGTAGCGTATCTCATGAATGGTAGCATATGCTTAGTATCTTCGGGGACACTACGTTTGACATTGTTGCAATAGGAAGTCCTAAAGATATATAATTCTATCCCTATCCTATCCCAAATAGTCCGATGAAAAAGGCCAAAAAGTGCTGTTTTCGGACTCGGGCTAAATAAATAAATGGAGAACTTACTGGACACCCACGAACATTACGTAAGATCGCCACTCAACCCGATTAAACTTGCAACTACAAATTTTTATTCCTGTTCGCCAAACTCCCCGATAAAATAACGGGGAAATTTTTAGGTAACATATGTATGTAAGTTAGCAATTTCGAGTCAACCAGGCTCGCGACCTTGGGGAGAAGCCACTCTACACGACTCAGGCAAAGCTAATCTGACCAGATTCTGAGCTCGGTAATGAACATGGAGCCCGAAAAACCATTTTCGTAGACCGACGAACAAAAACGACAGCTGTATAAGTAGTCAGAACTTTTTTCTGGAAATCGAAAATACCCCCTGAGGTATTCATTTTCCACATTCCAAGTAGCCTACACGTTCAAGGTGCAAGCTGATCCGGTTAATCCAGTGCAGGTAGTCCTCGCCAGCAACGCTCACCGACAATGCCGAAGGTCGCGGGTTCTGCTACCTCATCGAGCATGAATGCTGAGTTGTGATGCAATGGAAGCGATTCAATGTCTCTATCGGATTGTGTGTGAAGAGCGACATGACCTCATCCGTCGCAGGACCCACGAACTAATTACTACAGCCGGTTAAGTGCTCACTCCGTAAAGATGACATGGGAATAAATTATAACTCATAACTTATGCTCCCTTTTCTTTGTAAAGGAAACCACGGAAACATGAACATAAGCAACGGGGCTTTACACGAACGAATACTTATTTTTTTCTCTCCTCTCTTCGAGACTGATGCGCTAAGAAACTGAAGTCTACGGAAACTAAGAAATCGATGAGGATTGCGAAGCAGATATCAATACGATACTAGACGAGACGCCACAAGGGCGTGCGACTGGGGGTTATGGCCCCAGTCACGAAAAGAGGATGATTCTAATAAATCCGTAAAAGGAAGATATGGTTTATTATGGTAGTAATTCCTTATCTTTGCACTGCGGCAAAAGTGCATAAAGGAAAAGAGAGTCCTTGAGCCCGTTTGTTCGTTTATCTTTCTTCTTTTGTCGATATTGTCGAGCATGTCGATGCAAAAAGCGGTTCGAATTCTTTACTCGGTTTTGCAAGTCAAATTACACATACCTTTGAAACAAATTGATTTATTAATAAAGATTCGAGCCTCCAGTTTCCACTCCTAGATTTTACAGAAGTTATTTGACGCTTTTGTGCTCCTTCAACACAGTCTTTTACGTAGGTACCATTCGGATTTTCAATTTACTTTGATTAATTTATTATCTGTCCTCAGAAGCGGATTCCTAATGGCCGCAGAATAATAAAAGCGGAGAATAATCTACGTTTAAATGGCCTCCTTAAAATTTAATCTAAGATAAAAGTTTCCTCCACTTTGCCGTTGCCACACTTCTAACAATGCGGCTGACAAAAGCTCGATTCTCCAAGACGGCACCGAATATTCTTACGTGTTCCCCATTACATATCCGGGATTATGATGCCCTGTCATTTAAAATAGCAATTTGAAGTCTCTCAAGTGAAATACAAGGTCCTCCGCCCTATATTTCACATGATCTGATCAAGAATGGAACTACTGCATAAACACATTTTAGAATTTAACCCTAGTTCTCATTTTAGTCCAACATTAGTGGATGAAAATCAACCATCGACTTCATTACACCAAAGATTTCATTTTGTGGGCATGGGGTTGATGAAGTGGGAAGTGCTTCACACCCCGAGGTCCAGGATTCGAATCACGGGAGAAGCAGGATTTTCCAGTTGTAACCCAGATTCTACTTTGCGAGTAGGAGCTATGTGTAAAGCACTTAAAATGGGAGTACGCCGTCCGTTAGAAGTAACGCTAAATTGTGGTGGACCCCTTGGCGCCTTTTGATAAAGGTTAGGCCAATGCCGACGCCGGGTTCCTCTCCACCTTTCCAACATTCCCAAAAAAACCCCATCTCTACCATATTACCTACACCTATCCGTATTGGTGCAAATTAGCATCGCTCTGGGTCGCCTCTCCTAACAACTGCCGGAATGGAGTAAGCATGAGCTCACCTGCAGATTACGCAACGCGCGATGTGATGGAAGGAACACAGCAAAAGGCTTATTGCAATCAAATGTGTGCTATATTTTTATTTCACCAATTACATAACTTATTTGCAACTAATTTAAATATTTTCGGTGCAGGTCAACGGATAAATTGACGGAAAGGCAGACTTAGAGCGAAGAAAACTAAATATGGCTTATGCAGTGTAGATGACGATCAGAGTTTCTCTGTGAAATACGTAAGTTTAATATGGATGGATCCAGAACAATCAAAATTGAGAACATACATTTTGATCCTGTCGATGCAAAACGCGGCTCAAATTATTTACTCAGTTTTGCAAGTCAAATTACACATGTCTTTCCGCGATTTACATCCATATACTAACGCAAGTCTCCCTACAACACCAATTGCACCGTTTTAAGCACCCATAAGTCCTGCCACCACGCCAACGGGGCGCCGGAACTGGAGATTCCAACGCCGGCTGTCCGAGAACTTTGGAAATGGACTTGAAAAAAAAGCTGAGGAAAGGAGGCTGGAGTCTCGGTCGAGAGGGAAAGTGGCGTTGAGGTACGAAGAAGGGCGAGGAGGGGAAGGGGGGCGTGGAGTCATGTCTGGAAGGCCGAGGCGGAAGACATTCGGGAGGTGGGGGGGGGGAGAGAAGAGAAAGGGGTCGGAACCTTCGTGAGGGAAGGGGTGGTAGCAGTAGAGCCCCAATGTCATGGTTAGCCACGTGACCCTCCGACAAACGGGGAGGAGGAAAAGGGGGAGGGGTTGGGAGCCCTCCACGAGAGCGGGCAATCCCTCGCGGTCGGCATTGCGATAGTGGTTGCAGAGGAGAGAGTGTGTGAGAGAGAGGACAGAGGAGGAACGGGCGGACGAGAGGCGGGTGGTCACTCGCCGAAGGAAGGATCGCGCTTTTCGGGAGGCAGGGGCCGAGGAAGAGCGGCAGCCGGCCACGCGGTGCGCGACTTCGAGGGTGGACACGAATCGTTTCTCGGAGAGGGGGACAGCGTCTCGAGGTTCTTCTACCCTTTTCCCGTCCCTCTTTCGTGACGAGAGGAAAGAGGTGGAAAAGGTGATTGACGCGAGACCGCATAGCCCTAGCAAAAAGAGGAGCGAACGCCTTCGTCCGACGATCTTCAGAACCGAGAGAGGGGAGACACCGCAGCGCAGAGATGGACGTACCTGTGAGTTGCACAGCATCATTTTCCATAACTAGGAAATATGGGTGCGGACATGACTTGGGAGCAACTGTTTCAAAACGTTCCCTCCTTGGTTTGATTTGGCGTTCTCCCACTTATCCAAATTTTTAAAATGTTAAAAATAAATATAAATAAACCTGCAATATAGCACATAACATTTTTTTAATTCCTTACGGGGTTGCGATGGTAAAGTTAGGTTTGAATTTATAATTGAATCCCAAGAGGTAGGAGACAACTATCAATGATGGATTTAATCTTTAAACGACAGAGACAATACGGAGCTTCCCTGGTGAGGAGGGAGGAAGCCTTTTAGGAATTGATTTTCTAGTTAAGTTCCGAAGGAAATACGGTATGTTAGCAAAGCTTCCCTGCAGTCGATAACCTACGAAAAAGTGAAATTCAGGGGACGTAGTAGAGGAAGGGACCGATGGCTAAGGTCATTTGAGTCATCAAGCGAGATTAAATGAAAAAATATACAAAGTTATTTGGGGTCATAAATATACCAGTTTCCCACGTTTGTAAGCAGCTTCTTTCAAAAAGAAGTATTCGTAGGACTGACAAAATGTGACAATTACTAATCAAGTGCACCCCCTCAACTTTCTTCAATTTATCCCCACACCAACTGAACTCACGCTCTCATTCACTGCCTTCCAGGTTTCATTTCAAAATAATTTCCCTACATGCCCTATCCTTTTTTCTCAACTAAAAATTTTTATAAATTAAATGCTTCCAATCAGTTATTCGCCAAGATAATCTATTCTCTCTTCCACATCACGCTCTAAAAAGGTACCACATGCTTTTACACTGAGAATCCTCTACACCTCTACCTATATCCTATATATAATCCTCTATACCTCTACACGCCCCGATTTTTCGGCAAGGGGTAGGAACATAAATGACTAACACAGGAGAAGTGGGGAAGGCTGAATCGAGCAGATCACAAGCGCAAAAATATTTTCTTGATCGGGACTTGAACACCGGATCTTTCGACTTGCCGGACCGATAATCTAGCCACTTGGCTATCGGGGAAACGTAATTTACACTGAAATTTGCGGGGCTGGCGTTTGAGGGCTGTTTCACCCACCAAAGAATAAATAGACGACACACAAGAGGAAAGAGGACAGTATGAAAGCGATCATGCAATGTCATAAAGGATAAGAATAGTGCGTTTCGTGGCACAATCAAGAGCCCAGCAGGGGTGATCTCAAAATTAGCCCATATTAATGGTCCATGAACAGTTTAATTTCCAATGGGCATGCCGGTATTACTGGTGTCGAGTTCTCTTATCTTGCCTGCATTCTCTACCGCCTCACCGCCGGCGTAATTGTGCGCCGACTTCCAAATGACCGTAAATTCACCGTGGCCGGGGAATGAACCCGGATCTCACGCTCTTCTAAGAAGCGAACGCCCTGGGACCTTCTATTCTCCGAAGCGAACCAGATAATGGGTTCCGGGTTCAGCTCACGCCCGGGTCTTTTCTACCTATCTCCCATCCTTGGCTGGGGTAATACCTTTGTTGCCGTCACATCTGTTCAGTCATTCAGAAAAAACACTACATCTTTATTAGAATGGCTCATAATAGCGATAGACAATCGTGAAGATTACCGGCTGGGCAAGGGTTACGTAAGGACAAGCAGACTCGGCTAAGACAGTTCGATTTACTCTCATTAACTGCGTGACATTGGAGACAACGCAGACATGTGGGGCGAGTTCCAACAGCTGATCCTCGTACGGCGTCGTGATCTCCGAGATATCGCTATTGGCAGGCGTCCTAGCTCTGCCCACAAGGTCGATGCCATGAATCCTTATGTACGGTGGAGACTCCACGAGTTTTCGTAGACAGATTCGAAGAGCCTTATTTATACTCTCTCTGGGGTGGGAGTATTTACAAGAATAATCATTGACAGACTGCTCCATAGCGACTTTTTACAGAAATAACTTAAAACCACGAGGTCTAATTTCCACATTAATATCTTTACATAATATTATTCCTTTCGCTGTATACAACGGTACAATTGCTACACCCCCTGCCACACACCTTTTTGGTGGCTCGCAAGGTATTTATGTAGATGTATATGTACAATTGTTAAGGGACCATCTGGTGGCATTCAAATTGGAAGTTGCAATGAAAGTTATGCCATGAGTCCTTTTAAATCCGGTCAGAGTTTGAAAGATGAGAGGGGAATCCCCAATAAGTGTCCTTGCCCGTTGGGTGTCATCAGAGAACTATGACATCAAGCATTTATCAAACCCATAAAAGATAACGTTGAGTGCTAATAAAATTTCGCGCGGTCGTTAATGGCATACAATTCGTATCATCAATAGCGCACGACTCTTTCTTCATACAAAGGTGAATTAGGAGCAATGAGCTTATCAAATTCACGCGCGATTTTTCATGACAACTATCCCGAGAAAAGCCCTTCAAGCCAAAGCGGACAAGATCGAATGACAATAATCCTCTTTCGGAATCTATTTCGTCTACATTAAGAGGCAATAAATGAAATCGCTAACGTCATCCCCAACCGAATAAAAGAAAGTCTATTCGTCTAACCGTAATAAAGCCAATAAAAAAATCAGTATGCTCTTATCAGGAATTATGTACATGTATGTATGCATGTGTATGTATATATATATATATATATATATATATATATATATATATATATATATATATATATATATATATTTCTATATAAAAATATATATGGAAAATATGCCTCAAAATTAAGACCGTTGATATAATATTTATTATATATATTTAATATATATTATAATATATACTATATTAAGAATATTTATAATATATATTAATATGTGCATATGTAACATATTTATACCTAGGAATAAAAATCTTTAAAGCATACTCGTAGGAGTTTTCATAGCTCCATACAGCCACAAACTCACTACACTGACAAAATAAACCTGGCTTTTTAATATGAAGATCTGACTTCAATTTCCATAAGAAAGTTTTCCACCAAGTCACGCCAGGAACAGTTTTATTTAAAACAAATGATATTTTTTAACTAGACAACTCAATGACCAGTGAATTCATTCAGAAAATTTCATGCTTTATAATGCGTGACTTGCCATGGATGAGCAAGAGAGATAATCTGGTAACCACTTATGTTAAACGGTTCCGCAGGCAAGCATATATTTAAGCACATACCTCATTTTCATTACTACTCCAGCTGGGTGCGTGTGACCCGTGGAGGTCAAGGAAGCGGTGTTGACAGTTTCAGACAGAAACAATTAGCTTAAAATAGCCTACAAGTAAAATATCTATTTTATCAATTGAAATAAATGAATACAAACGAAACATTTTGCCGACGATGGATTTATCGTGAAAGATGGTTGGGGTCGGAACTTCATGGAATTCCATTATTATGACAGGAAAGAGACAATAAATATTTTTCCTGCCACAAAAAATATTTTACTGAAATAATAAATGTTTTTGCTGCGAAATAATTATATATATCTTCTGTGAAACGAAAAGGCTGCATTAGAAACTCCTAAGACCAGAATAGATCCTGGAACATTAGCTTATAGATCACGTGAGGAAATATTGCCTAGTCATCAATTAATATTATTCCACACCTCTATTCCAATGTTAACACGGCTGCACTATTAGTAAAACAAAGGAGGTTTCTCCCAAACAATCACAAGAAAGTGTATAAGGATCCAAAATGACAATAAAAACAAATGACTCGTGAAATAGCTTATTTTTAAAAGGGTGTCGGTAAACATCTTGAGGATTCAAGGCAACAATTACCACCATCACAAAAAAGTAGTGATAATAATATTCTTAGCCCGGGGGCATAACGAGCTAAAACTAAAAAGGCGCAATTAAATCACTAAAAAAATGAATGATTAATTAAGCTTAGATAACTTTCAGGACATGAGAAAATTGCTGTTTTCGCCATATGTTTTCGCGTCACCAAATCCTCCGCATTCGTTGCTCGAATTGTATGCATCCTGATCTTAAAATTTCCTTCTCTCGTGTGATTAATTATAGGGTATTGAATTGGACATATGTAAACCATGAACAGAGAACACTCATCCTACATGAAGATGTTCAGATCTCTAAAGATATGACACTACGAGAGGTTGTACACTTACCATCTCATGTACCATAGACTTTTGGCTCTTATTGCAACGGAAAGCTGGTGTGATATCATCGCCTTGCAAACGGAGTTTGTCAGAGGTCAGTCCTTTTGTGACTTAAGAAGGTTAATTACTGCCGTGTGCCTGATAGCTGTTGGTCATTCGAGAGCATTAACAGCTGAAATTAACATCCAGCAACATTGACGCCTTCAAAAGCAGCGGTGTTAACATCAGAGAAAGAGACTTGTTCTCGTAGTGTCGTTTAGGCCAAGGCCGTTCTTCCTTTGAAGGCAACTTCAAGGCGCTGAAATTTTGCAGAAAGGTACTCTTTATGTTGAGAGCAGGTTCAATGCACCACTAAAAGGATTGCTCAGTTCTGATATGCGCAAGCTATTTATAGACTGATGATTTACAGAACTGGTGGCTTGAATTAATCAAAGATGAAGGCCACCATGATCATGCCATTAAGCTGTCTCTAAGCTATCTACTCGACTGACGCCGCCGTTGCTTCAATTATATCATGTACGTATATGTAATTTAAAGAGCGATATTATTTTTAATTAGGGTAAAGCCGTCGGACATGATCGATTGCAGACGAATATCGTACCTATTATAATAGTTTAAAATTGGAATCCAGTAGTAAACGAACTGTTAAGGATACCCAAAATTTGAATCGCATATAATTTCATGCTAGTTGCTTTTACAGGAAAGTGGAAAAGTTACTACAAATGTTATGACGGAGAACAGAGGTGTCTAGGGGATGTTGGAAATCCGATGTATTTTAAAATAATCTCAGCATTATACAATAAATGAAACTTATTGGTATATTTTCAATGGCCACCATTGTCCGCTAACACGTAGAAGTACAGGTTTTTTCATCTATTGTGAAAGGCGAGGCCACTTGCATCTTAATAAAGTTCAAAGTTTATATTATAAAATGAATGTGAGAATAAAGAATGAAATTTCAAACAAGAATCGGAACACGTGAGACATTTACATTGAACACGAGGCTACTCTTAAGCAACCTTAGTAACCTTTTTAAACGGATTTATGGATAATGAACCGCATTTAATGCACTGATCAAGCTAAAAAGTCATTAAAACGACAGAAGAGCATTGAATATGGACTTTAAGGTTGCACTTTACGCCCTCGCTTTTTATTTGACAGGAGCACGGAGTATTTATTGTGCTGAAAGTACTTCTTCATGTGCCTCGATTATTCCACATCAAGGACAGCTGCTGATCTTTAAGGCGCCGCAATAAAAATGATAGTCCAACGCCCTATGACGGAGAAAGAAAAATAATTTGAACACATAAAAGGGATAATGTAAATGGCCCAAAATAGTCATTGAAAAAGTTGATTCATATTTTAAAAATAATCCTGGTTTACTACGTGAAGTCAAAAATCACAATTAAAAATCGGAATATTGCAAATTAAAACCGGAAAAAAATAGCTTCTTTCAAATTACCAAAGCATCCTGTTACAATCAGAAGGCCGAATAATCGAGAATATCCGCCGCACCACAACCAGAACAATTTGACACGGTTGTAGACTGATGGAGCATGGATATAATGCGTTTTTATCTCTTCAAGGACGATTCTCCGGGAGATGGAGACTTTTAAGGAATGAAAAATGCAAAACAAATCAACCTTATGATTTCATTGTACTTGTTCAAACTCAAATTACTAGTCCTTGCTATGAGAAGCTATCTCTGATGCACAGGTGATATATGTTGCATTTAAGTGCTCCATCAAGTTACGTATGCTACTGAAAATACCCCGTAACAGAAGGATATAGGTTTTTGACCACATTTCAACGGATATGCAAAGTTTTAGAAAGATCACTACATTTTATTTACTAGTCAAAATGGAAAATTATATGCCGGCATAATTTATCCTTGTTTGCTTGCCTTAATTGTCATCACCAGGTGATAATTTCACTGTACTTACAATATCACTATTTTAGTACATCGGTGTTTGATAGGTTAATGGCCAATCACAAACGGGAATTACGATTTCAAAGAAAATCAAAACGCTTCCACACGTTTATCTCGGTAAACGCAGCATCGAAATAATCACTACGGTAAGCATGTACTTCACTTGCACTAACCCAACTCGATTAATTATGCACATAATCACTTTGAGCAGTAAGTATAATTGGTGAATATTGGTGACTCAACGAATTACCATGACAATCCTGAAACCGTAGATTTCAGTTATTCCCTTCGAAACTTCAAAGGACATGTTCATTCATATGACAAGTTATTTTCCGAAAGGCTCATATTTGCCAGGTAATGGTGTCACTCCGATGAATCACCTACCATATAGGAAATACTGAAAGCAGGAAAACCTGTTAAATCCCATATCCACTAATAGATTCGAAGCTAGTTAGGTAGAGATGAGTTCCTGGAGATTATTTACCCGAGTCAACATTTTTATCCCACATAATTCACCGAATTCTACCAGATATGTATGACTTCTTAATAAGGTCCCCACGCAACTACATAGCTCTCGTATCTTTAATAAAATCCTAAACCTTTTACATTTAAAAATTTTAATGCAAACCTCATAAACATAAAAATTGTTAAGCTTCAGCAAGTTCACTGTACAGGCTTAGAAGGCTCGCAGAATCCATTTTCATCTCTCCTCCTCTGGACATGAAAACATCCATCAATCCTACGCTGGAATGTGTTCTTTCCTCGTGAGTTATCCGCAAAATGTAGGCAGTTAGCGAAGGCGCTACAAATCGCATCTGGAATGATTAATTACTCCCCGAGGCCCGGAGCGAAATGACCCCTTCCCAGGAAGAAAGAAATTCCTGAGGTCGAAAGTGAACCCCCCCCCCCCCGATTCCCGAGCAATGAACGAGGGAGGGCAAGTCATACACCCGACGCTCCCATCTCGCGGGAGAGAGCCGTGACGTGTGACGCGGCATTGAAAGGACGAACCGCACGCTGGGATGGACAACAACGCTCTTTCAAACGAGGCGCGGATACGCTAGAGAGGGGAGATGGAGAGCGGGCGGGGAACACTGCTGAAGAGCCCCGTGGAGAGTGCCAGTCTGAGGCGTGCCCTTGGATCGGGAAGAGGGCGGAGACGTTTACACCGGAGGGCTTTGTAGATGCGCGGGCCGTGCTAAAAAGAATGACGAGGAGTTCCAAACTTAATGGATATTGAGGCTGTACGATATAACGATATTATACGTCGACATTTTTGTCTCAGCGACCAGGTCGATGCGGGTAATTTTATGCAGCCGATATGCCGAGGGTCAATAATTATCGTCAATATATCGTATATTCGTATGAAAATTATTAATATTAATATGGTCAGAGCGTGGCACGACCATATTTATATTAATTTATTATCATTAATAAATATGTCGTAACGAGGAAACACACACACACAAAAGACGAAAAACAGTTTCATAAAAATATCGTTGGCAGAAGTACCTCAATGTCACCACCTTCGCCTTCACCACTTTTGCCACAAACCACCTTCAGTGGTGTACCACCCACCTAGACGTCGTTTGTGCCACGGAAATAATACTCAAGTATAAAAATAGTCCTTTTTGTGCTGCATTCCACCGTCATATCGGTAACCACATATTTGCGTACACATATATTTCCATAGATATGTGTGGCTTATTTGCCTAATCATGTATTTCCTCGCCATTTTTCACAGTCGGTCTCAAGAACATGTTTTAATGACGAATACAGGTAAATGCGAACGCCAATGTGTTACAAATACTGAATTACCACGGGATATTTTCAGTGAATAATAACAACTGTCCACAACATTTTTAAAATATATTATTCAAATCATCCATGAATAGGAAAGCAGACAGCTTCTTACAAGATCGAAAACGGAGCCAGACAACCATTTAACCAAAAAAGCGTCAATTACCATTAGCCAAGTTCCTTCGAAAGACGCCTCCAAGGGAATTGACTCGTCATACGAGCTCCGGGAGCAAGCGACTAAATGCGGAAATGTCTCACACACAAAATAGGAGTTAATTGGTGTTATACAAATTAATAATGGAATAGGAATAGCTCGTGAACAATAAAACAGGCGGGAAAACAACACTACTAACATTGCAAAAAGACGCAAAAGGTGTGCTCTACTCCCAAAAGAGAATTCTTTTACCACTTTTTTGACGCATTTTACAAAGAATTCGATAACGTTGTTCAAATCGTTGATTCAGTAGTTTCCGTGATGACTATGCCAACGTTTATTATCTGGATTATCACATTTCTCGCACTTGCAAAAAACAATTTGCGTCAATTAGTTCCTCGAGAGACCTCGTGGACATTTTTTTAATTGATTAGAATAAAATAAGCTTGATTGTCCCTGGCAATAATAATAATTGGTGTCAGTCGGGTATAAAGAAACGATAAAGAGCAGAAAAACTAGATAATTGAGATGAGAAATCTTCCTGCAAAGATGATTTATTGGCACCATTAGCTCTCAAATAAAACATTTTCTGCCGACGTATCAGCCGTCCACTGGCGCGCAATTTCAATGTAAAACCAATGAGACAGCACGTGAATCAAACCGTAAGGTGATAAGGCAAATAAAAACTCCATCGCTCCCCCGCCCACGATTTTGGATCAGTTGTCAGCAGAAAGGTGAAGGATAACCGGAGATATTGGGGGAGGGGGTGTAAGGGGGGGGGGAATAAGTGTGAGACAAACAAATTCCTGAACGCGTGGGTGTCGTTTGGGGGAGGGGAACAGGAGATAGGAAAAAGGCGACACCCCCACTCAGTGATTGTGACTCGCCGAGGATTCCCCGGAATCGGAATCCGGTAACCGCAATGGAATGCGCAGCATTCCATTATAAGGTAACAATGGGAAGAGAGTTCGGGGCGGGACCTCAAACAGGACGACCGGGCAGCAAATTGCCGTGTGTGGAGATAATGCCGTGACCTTACAAGGTAACGACTTGCAGCCTCAAGTCATGGGATGCGGAAGCCCCACCATCTGAGGGAATGAAAGGGAGTGGGAGGGGCCTCGGCATATGAGTGGATTGCGCCCTCCAGGACGGTAACTTATCAAGGGATTCCCCTCTCTCTCTCATCTCCCCGAGCAACGTCTCGAGGTTACGGTCGGCGGGCGTCGTGAATGAGAGTAATCTTGCGGCACTGGAGATAAATATTTATACGGCTGGACAATTGGCGCCACGGAAATGATGGCGATGGAAGATGATCGATGCGACGAAACGTCATCCACCGACTCCAAAGGAACTCTTTTAGGCTGGGGAAGTGCGGAACCGGACTCATCCAAGGCGTTAGTTTGATGCGTTTCAACGCAGCGGTGGGATGCTTTGAGTGGAAAAAAATCAAACGTGCGTCATCGAGATGACGGACACTTTTAATGTATCCCCTAGTCATCGCGATGCTTGAATATATAACGCGAATCGTGATGATGATGATGACAGTTTAAGGTTTCTACTCTCCAGAAGAGCCGAAAAGACGAGGTCGAAAAAGGAACATCCGTGCAAACCCTTCGTGCTCTCTAAGATTTGACTTGTCCGGAAGATAATGTGCACGCCGACTAATCGGAATGCCGCGATCTTGAAACCTACTCCTGAACTGTGAATACTGTACTGATGAGTATCTATTTTATTGAACTGAGCGAAACTGAAAATGCAAAGCACAAAGCAATGGATGTGCCACCAAAAATCGTAATATAAAATGCCGATAGTGACTCTATACTTCTTTACGATGAAGTAGTAAAAGGTCATGGATAATTTTCGCACTGGATCTCACCGCAAGCCTGTCGAGTTTATGGTCAAGTGCACTGCCGCTAGAAACTAACACATAATGCTCGAATCCCACACTATTCGTGAACTTTAATCGGTGTCTTCCGTAAATGTAAATTTACTCTGTTATGATTACACAGCTGACCAGGAACGTATATTTAAGATTTCACAACAAAATCGAAGAACATAAAAGATAACCAATTTTAAAGAAACGTAGGTACCGCATTATGAAAATTTATTCTGCAGATAATTTGCATGTATATCTTTCCCAGATAAAATGGCATTCCAGTCGAGAGTTCAATCCACTAAAACAATACCAGCAGAAAATAAAAAAATCTATCATTATTTTACCTAAACAGATTTTTCGCTGAGCCAACACTGATATGATAGGAATAGTAAGAGCGATTTCCAGAATTTTGTGTTCCACCACACCAAACATCCTTTTAGAACATTCATGTGGAATTTCACATTTATCCATTATTAAATGTAATTTTAAATAACTGTAGAAAGCGACGTTAAATACGCACCCAAATCCCATGAAGCACCCAACCCATGAAGCAACAATTAAAACATACACAAATAAGATTTATTTTTGAATTTCGGTGAAAAGTTCTCTGCGGTGAAATAAGAGCGAAGGGGAAATTACAACTCAACCCTAGGAAAAAATACAACAGCCTAGAATATCCGATTACTTACGCGATGTTACCGAGTAATATCTAAAATAAGAATAATACGTTTTGGTAATTAAAATTATATGATCCTACTGACACACAATTTTTATATCTAAACATGATTGGATTATCATCATGATCAACACATCCAGAAAAAAACAACTCGAGTGAAAAATATTAAGGACGAACGTAATATATCCCGAAGAGAATTTAGATCAAATTCGATTGATTAAAATTCTTAAGGGAAGACATCATTACAAAAGGGATCTCCCATTCTACTCTCAGTAAAGAGAGCCTGTAAAAAAATAACTTTGGAGCGAAAGTGAATGGCAACTCCTACGGCATCGCAAATACTGACGCAGTATGTTCGACATACGGCCAAAATGTTCCCATCCGCCTTCCACTATATCATGAAAGGGGCAACCAATTCGGCGAGAAACGGTATCGGGATCGTGCGACGGCTTCGGAGGACCGAGGGATAAATTTAGATTGATTCCAGCACACTAATAAAAGTAAGAAGACTCATCCATTCCATCCAGAGAGACTGTGACAGGATGTCTGGACTGAAAATACTGACGAAACCCTTGGAAACCTGGTCACCTTGGGCACCCTCCTACTCTTCACCCCCCTCGGAACCCGACGCCGCCGGTCGCGCCCCGCCGAGAAACCAAAACATCACAGGACGACTTTTTGAAGGGCGCGAGGGGGAAGAAGGGAGAGGAAGGGTGAGAAGGGAGTGGACGGAAGGGAGGGGCCTAGACCATCGCCCCCACAACTGAGGCTATGTCGGGCGAGGTGGTCGGGAAATAATCGAACCTCCCCAGAAATGGCCGGCCCGCCGGCGAGGACGAATCGGATCGGAAACCCGGAGGCCGTCGATGCCTCCTCCTTGCGTGTCCCCTTGCCCCCCTTCGGCGCACAGTACGAACTGGAAGGCTGAGGAAGACGCCCGTTACAAACGACACTCAATGTACTACGCCGCGGCGCGTAACTTCCGGAGAACTCAATGCCCGCTTGGGGTCCTATCATGAAACACCGTAAGGATTTTTGGTAGAGTCACTACACACGGGCATGAACCGCCCGAGTAAACTATTATTGAAATTTTAGAGACAAAGTGAAGAGTTATATTATCTACGTAATTCATAAGATGGAAATCTCTAACAAACTCCTTGACTGCAGTATCTAGAAGAATCACACCATTGGGCTTCACTTCGAGGAATTTCGGGGAGAAAAATTAAAAAGCTTTAGAGATCTGTAATTCATTCTTTGTAGAATTTATTTTTTTAGACATTTTTGTCGAGTTTTGTAATGATCTACATATTGAACCGCCCAAGGGTTGAGTAATCTTCAGACGAATTTAAGATGCCATAAAATTTCGAAACCCAGGTCGCGACGAATAAACTACGAGTAGAAACGAGGTTACATTTATTTACTTTTTCTTTCACTGTACGTTCTTCTATGCACAAGGGCCTAGCTACTAGCATAGGTTTCGATATAATATTATTTAAATAGAAAAATGGATATACACTAGGTTGCCTAGTGTAATTAATATTTCCGGAAAGACCGATTAATATTGTTCTGATCCCTTATGGGTCGCAGGAAAAGTGACATTTTATAGTCATAAGTTTTTAATATTAACACAAATGAAATCTGTTTCAAATTTATGTAAGAAATTTATTCAATGCTTCGAATATTTTCAAGCTATTTTCAACCTAGTTCTAATGATTTACGAGGATTTCAAAAATGGCTGCCACGTTCTTCCATAACAAGACGTATGGATACTCTGAGCTATCCTTACTTTTTTTACACTTATAGCAACTGAGTTTTACTTAAAATAATAAGGGGGAAAAACTCCAAACGGCCGTAAACAACAGTGGCAACTCTCGTCAGACTAATTGCTGTGTTGGTTTTTCGCGGGAACCACGAAAGAGACCAAAACACAACCTCTCAACCAAGAATACCCTCTGTGGTGGTTTACGGGAAATCAATCCACGCCAGGGACCAAACACGGCCACAAACACACTATCCTGTTTAGAATCCTTCACGAGGCTGTGGGGCCCCGTTAAAGATTCTAGGTGGAAAAGTAACCCTTCACGAGGCTGTAGGGAAGACCCCGTTAAAGGTACCAGGATGTTCTACAAATACACACTCTGTGCCTATCCACGAAGGACGAGCACAGACCATTCACACACACTAGCACTCGATAAACGCACACTCACTCTAAAGGCCCCAACTTCTGTGAGAATCTGAAAACAAAGAGCGCAGACGAAGATAAGCGTCGAACACGCGAATTATGATAAAGGTTATGTTTTCACTAAATACATAGCTAACTTAACACAACATACATCCAAACGGAGTAAAATGGTCGCTAGCGAGGCCGAAACATTCACCAAGGTCGTCTATTACATTCACCTCTTCGTTGGAAACGTTATCTGAAGTCGAAATTTAAGAAGCAATTTCAGAGAAATATTATGACCTCATCGGATGATGATTATGAACATCCAGAGGCCGCATTTTTCAATGAGTAGTGTTAGGGCTAAAAAAAGTATTTTTATTGCAATCTGTTCTTACTCGAGGAGGAAGAATTTTCAGAAAACGAGGTATTGAAGCCCTACGAGACATGGCGAAAGTTTACGTCACAAGGAACTTCATGAAATGTCTCCTTCACATTAATAAACGGCTTTAATTGGATAAATAAGAGAAATAATACTACAAATCGCATCCTTAAAAAAATCAACCACATTTAAAATAGCGTAAGAGGAGTAAAAAAACGGGATAATGTAAGCCATAGCATTTTTCATGAACCTATATCATTAAACGAGCAAGCAAATTTCTTTAATAGAACACCATAAAGCCCTAGTACTATTCTAGAATTCTCAAGACCATCCGCATTAGTTCAGGAGTATGTTCAGAGAGTAGAACCACAGCCACCTACAATTTCAATCCAGCCGTGACGATGGCTGTACTACCCTGCTTACTGCACGGATGAAATCCTACACTTTTAAAAATACTCTCTAATTAATCACGAGGCCAACTTCACACACTGGGAAAAACAACAAAATGAATAAAATGCGACTTGGCAACGACTTATCTGAGCCACGCGCATGGCACAATTCAAATGTTCTCGTTATTTATACACTAAGGAGCTCCTTGAAGGGAAATCTGGAAGGAAGGCGACCACCTACCGTTCGTGTGCCCGCGGACAACGTGGAAACAAGGGGTGTCGTCTTCCTAATTGCGCTGTGGAAAGCCACAAGAGACTACACCCCAAGTTCAAGCCCACTAAGGGAAATTCAGGGGAGATGAATTTGAGACTTACATGAGTCTACTTACTCTGGGGATAAAACTCATATTGGGCCAAAAAATCAAAGGGAGATTCCAAGAAAACAAATATTTATGCAGTATATCGACCGTTTCCGGTGTGCTGTGGAGAAACAACATTTTATAATTTAGAACACACTTGGTACTGTAAACTTGTTTATTAAAATAAACAACGTTCTGTAAAATAATGAATGAACGGACAGCACGAAGCGTGCTCTTACTCAAAGCTATGAACATAAAAATAGCATTTTAAGGAAGCTTTCAGCGATTTATTTTCCCGAATAGGAGTCCGTTTCAAGGCACCATGAGCCTGAGTTCCCGCAGGAGAGTAACTAAAACACCTCCTTATTCGCGTGATAAAATCGACAAGAACAGTTCTAATTATAAAACTAATATTTC
Organism: Hetaerina titia; assembly: GCA_037158775.1. NCBI lineage: Eukaryota > Metazoa > Arthropoda > Insecta > Odonata > Calopterygidae > Hetaerina > Hetaerina titia. Next base: position 54,102,416 of record CM073774.1, on the reverse strand, counting down.
ATGGTCGAAGCCGACTCTTAAACATTTTCCAACTTATAAAAAATAGCAAACAATCCTCTCCATGCACCAAATGGTAAAATTAATTGAATTCCCTCACTTAAATCGGAAAACAGTTTCATTTTCGTCGATAATTATCCCGCAAAGTAATTCCCTTTCCGAAATTTAATCAAACGTACGTGCTTCACGAAAGTAACCGGAGAGGGCGGGGGATAGGGGAAGAGACACGGAAATGACACGGCGGAATGTTTAAAGAGGCAAAGAGCACGCAAGGTGACGAGAAATGATTCTTATGGAGGAGGGACGGCGAAAGGGCATATGAGCGTGTTGCGCGGATAGAAGGAAGAAATGCGTCCACGATTCGGGGCGTGAAGGAAGGCGGTGGTGGTGTTGTTGCTGGCCGAGAGTGTGAAGTCAAGGGGGAAAGTGTACAATCCCGCGTCACTCAGCGGAGGCGTGGCGGCGCGGGTAAGGTCGCCTGAGCCGGTAGCCGGGGCGGGAGAGAGTGGAGCGGGGCAGAAGTAAGGGAGAACGAAGGACGGAGGGAAAACAAGGCCCCCATTTCCCTCAATAGACAGCCCTCGAACGAGATAAAGTGAGGCGAAGTGACTCCCCCGCGAAACGATACGAGTCCACGGGAGAAGCTCGTAACCTCGGCATCAACCCGGCCGCGATATTTAAATCCCCTCCGGAGTTGAGTCGCGAATCCATATTATAAATAGGTGCACGCCTAATTACTTTATGGCATTCACCGAGCCATTTGAGTGTTTCTCTCTGCACAGAATTTCGAAAAACACAGGAGGACCATTAACAACACTTAGAACACTAATGAATCTTTACGTATGTGATTTTGTGGATGTACCTTTAGGAGTGTGGTCCCTGCGGAATTTTTCTTGAAGCAATGGGGAATCTAGAAAACCTCTTAGGGGTGGGCTATTATTTTATAACCTCAAACACAATTCAAAATCATACCCTGCAGTAAATAATTTAAGGCTCAGAGGACAATATGAATTCAAAATTAGTTATTCGGGTTCCTAATTAATGCTTTTTTTATTTTACCGAAGGCAAAAAATATCCTAATGGGGTACTTGTCCCCCCGATCTGAACTCCACCTGGGTGGTACAGTTTGGATGAGGTCAGTATAGTGTTACTTAATAGTACTTTTAAATTGTACACATTTAAAACTGAGACTGGTGCCTAGCGTTGGGCTATTGAAACATTATTGATCTAGTGTCAAGAATATCTATTCGTCTTAGATAATGAGAGGAGAAGGATGAATATTTTTTCGCTTTCACCGGTGTGTCGTACTCTGATACAGTACACGTTACGACTTAGGTAGGTCTTCAGGTGAAAAAAATGCCTCTCGGCATCAATTAAAAATTGAAATTTCAAAGGGTACCACAGGTTTCACATGGGATAACGAGCAAGTAATATGAAATTACACCATTTATTAGTAATTAGTACAATCAGTGTTTAAAATAGTAAATCTTTTCGTTCCGGAAATAAAACACTTGAAAAAATCACAGCGTCAAAAATGTTTTTGAAGGCTAAAACGACGACAACTGGAGATGACGTTTTTCTGAGACACGAATCTCGCTGTTCAGTAAACACCGCGAAATTTCACCAAGTTGACTATAAAAGCCTTAAGTTTGTTAAATTCCATCTTAATGGGGAAAGAAATAACAACTGAGTAAACTGTAACAATTGATTTATAAACACGAGAAGTGTTTCGACGTTTGAGTATAACTATCCAGGGTAGCGTAACGTGTCGTGTTCATAGATACAAGATGAAATTTTCTTATCAGTTTCATCTTTCCACTTGTACCAAGCTGTTTATTTTTCAGCCCCAGACGTGAAATTTCATAAATCTAAACCCTCCGACAGTCAACTTCGTTTCGTTTCACCAACACGAATGTGAATTCCAAAAAAAAATAACACCTCTAACCGGAAGCGTGGATTTTCGGTTACCGCACTACACCGTCTCTGGCGGGACCATTATATTTCCTTTAAGGGCGCCGCGAGGAGGATACAAATACCTCTCATTAATGGGACTATTAATGCCCATGAGGAAGGGAGGGGTTTTAATATATCGCCCCCTGTGGCGCGAGGGTTGGGAGGACAGATGACTGGCGTGGGTGGCGTCGCGGAAATCGAGGCGGATATGGAGCAGACCAGGATGAGGGCGCGAAAGACGCCTTGGATGGGAGGGAGGGAAGGAAGGTGTGCAAAACCACACGGTTGAAGGTTGGGCGGGGCCCCAGAGGGAGACGGGAGAAAGAAGGAGAGGGGAGAGGTTAAGAGTCCTCATAAGAGAGCTCCAACATAATGGATGAAATGGGGCGGGGGGAGGGATGGAGCGTAGGGAGGGGGGAGAGAGAGAGAGAGAGATGAGGGGAGATGCAGGAAGCAAGAATCCCGGACCCACCTGAGAGATGAGACATCGCGAGGAGCCGAAGGACAAAGGCACTCGCTCTGGCCGCAGTTTCTCGTAACCTTTCTGTGTGTGACGTCCTTCCCCTCAATCCCAACCCCCACTCCACTCACGGATCCGATAGCCACCGACTTAGCCGCACCCACGACCCAACAAACTGTTTATCTTGATTGTACATTTTTTTCTTCCCTAGCCACCTCGAAAACAGAGACGTGTCCCCTCCCGTCGACCGCGACGACGACAGAGCCTCGATAAATCTGCACACTCAATCACCGTTTTAGAAAAATATTTCCGTCTCTCCGTCTTCCTCCTATTAAGACGTAGCGGAGGAGTGGGTGTGGGAAAGAGATTTCCGTGTTTTCGTGACTCCCCGCGGATGGATACGTCTCTCTCCCGTGCGTCGTCAGACCGCCTCATTTTTAAACCCAATCTCTCACTTGTCACGGATAGGTGTTATCCCAAGCGACTGTTGTACGCTCAGGCCTCAGTAATAAGCAAGAGTCAGGTTGAGTTGAATTATCACCTGTATGCTGACTGCAAAATTTACTTGTCCGAGTGCTTGATAAAAAAAAAACAAAAATTAATCGAACTGGCTGACTTAAACACAGGAGTCATTCTCCGGTGTGCAAAATATCACGGCATTAAATATTTGGATAACTTGAAATCTGACAACGATAAAATCATTTAAGCAAAAACAATGACGCAGTTTAAATAAAAACTCCTAAAAATGCTATCATTTATTTCGAGGATGAAATGAGATGCTACCTGAGGGTCAAAGGAAACACTTGCTTGCGGGCGATAGAAACTTAATGGGAATCTGAAGAACATCCTGTTAATTACAGTTTCAAATGATCATTTTTGGGCGAAACAATTTCCTATATGGCATTTTGATTACTTACTGAATACACAAGCAATGGAATGAGGAGGAATGCGAACAAATTATTCAAAACTATCTACGGCGAGAATTTTTTTTTTAACTATACAGGTAACCACCAAGTTTTAAGCTCATATTTTTTGTAACGTTTAAGAAAAATAACGTGTGCACTTTTTTAACAAATACCGTCAAGTTTGGTACAACAAATTTTGTTTAAAAATCTCATATGTATTCGGTTTATACTGACAATGAGCACCTCTTTGTAACCAATGTAATGGGCGAAGGATGCAATAAATCGTCTTCCCCTGCGTTGCCCCGGTAGTTAATAGGTTTTTATACGGCAGTAAAAAGTTGCAAATAATCAATTATCTGAAACATTTACAAATAGGTACGCAACTGAACGGTGTCTACTACACGAAAATTGAGTTTTCGGGGGCACGCAAAATCTTGAAATCGGTTGAATTTCTCCTTGAATGTGACAGCTCATCAACATTCGCTACCTCTAAGACTGATCAGTGACCACGCCCATCGCCCAGTGGCTTATTTCAAGGAGCCTTTATTTATTGGCAATGGTAGTGATTGGTGATTAAGGATCGCCGGCCGTCTGTAACTGCGATTAATTACCGAGGACGACGACAAACGACCAATCCGATTTCAGCAACACTTTTGCACCCACATTCTGTGAGTGCATTATGTGAGCAAAGAGTGATTATTGAAATCATCCTTAAATTTAAAGTCTACATGAAAAAATGCTCCGAAAATTAGAGTCAAAATTAAAAGTTTTAAAATTTCAACATAAAAACATTAACATCAATTAAATTCAAAAAAACTGTGACTGAAATTACCAAGGCTTTATATTCTCGTGATTTGTGTGTCAGTCACACTGATGGATGATTCATTTAACCTCCATATCTACGAATGCCACAGAAATAATTAATTCTCTGTAGGTCAGAGTATAAAAATTTGAATATCATACTCGAGAACTGAACGTGATCGCCATAAGTATTATTATTCCGGCTTAACCATTATAACAACCATCATCGATAATAAATGAGCTCCCATTTGTCTAAATCTATGTCTACAACACTACACATCCATTCGCCAATCATTGCAGCAATCGAATAAGATATTTTCTTGACTCGCCCCACCTCTGGTTACATTAAAAGAAGAAAAATAAAAAAACCACCCAATCTAAACAAGGCCCAGGCGGCAGAATGAGGAAGCTCTCAGATCGGCACCTAACCAAATGCCTCTTAGCACTTCGCTGTTTTGTTCTAGAGAGTTTAGAAATAAGGCATCACATTAAGTTCTCACCATTGCCAAGGTTAACCTCGTGGCTCCCTTGCCTTGGGCGGCAGGGAGGGGGGGGGCGGCGGGGAGACGTGGGGTGGAGCGGGAGGGATAGGATAGGCGGGGCGAGGAGAGGGGATCGAGGATGCGAAAAGCGTGAATGTCCCCGGAAGGAGGAATGTCACGCGACGCTGGGGCGCGCGGAGAAGGGCGAAAACCGGGCCGACGTGACTGCTCTCGTCGTAATTAAGTGAAGTCACAGAAAGAAGACATTCCCGCACATCTCCCCCGCCTCCGAGAGCACGAAGAGACTGGGATGTTTGGGGTTTCGCCTCTGTCAAAAGATATCCAAAAGTTTCCATCGGCTGGAGCGGGAAAAAATGCGACAATTAAAGAAATTATAAATGACCGCCAGGAGGAAGAAGAAACTACACGCAATAAACCTTAAAAAATGGGTTGTTGATGCTTAGGTGAAAGAAATGGCAGAAGGGTCGTATTCATGCACATAGGAAGAGGAACTATAGAATTATTTCAGATTGCATGTAGTAGAAAACTTCCTCTAATAGCTTTGGAAAACCTAATGCATGCCCTTTTCATCACGTATAAGTATGAAGTCGGGATACAAAATATAAAACATAAATCATCATATTTTTTATTCATTTATGAGAAGTTCACCTACTCCACATAGCGTGACCTGTATCTCTCTATCAAGGAGTTGAGGTGATTCGCACTTATTATGACATTATAATTGATATATTGTCCCATACCACACGCAATCTTCGCCTTTCTCCCCCTTTCCCCTCCTCACCTCTATTCCGGAGGTCCGTTTTGTCAAAGCTACCAGTCAGTTCACAAGTCCTTGCAGTTTACTCGAGCAGGTCTTTCTGATCGGAATAATTACGTTCCGGGACTTATCATTCAGTCCACTTTAGACATCGTTTAGTCTACTTTTCGAACAGTTCGTGATGTAGAATGCTTCATATTAACAGGTTCCAGGTCGTGGAGTATTTTTAGATCGATATACCCTTCATCTGTCACTTGAAAACGATTGATGTCGAAAAGTTGGTTATTGATACATTTGAATCATTGACAGTGTAAGCTACTGGTTTCAATGAACAATGGAATGTGACTACACATTTCAGCAGGACATAACAAAATTCTGCGAAATATTACAGTATTTGTGCAGTTAAAAGTGTAAATATTAAGTTATAATTTGAAACCTACATGGAATCTAGTGATCATTTGTCCAAATATTACATCTCTATAATCTGGAATAAAAATGTATGCATTAATTACACCAAATCGCAACACAACTTATGGAAATGCGACAATGAACTATTTAAATTATTGATTCAAGGCTGAAAGGATCGTAGGCGTTGACAATGGATATTAACACTATCCAGCACCTATCCTATCATACATATTTTAAAAAAATATGTTAGGTGGGAATGGATAATTTAAAAAATCCATTAATAGATATGCCTATCTTGATCGTGGTACAAAATAATATTACGATCACTGAACAAAAAATATTCCGAACGAAGGAGCGAACACAAACCTGGGGGCAGATGTGAGGATAAGGAACATGAGTCTTATCATGGATTCGCCCTCCTGGTCGTTCGTGAAAAGTGGGAAAAAGGAAAAGGTCACAACTACGTAAATTGAAAGAAAACTACTTCAGGGGTCAGATATAATCGAAACTTAAGATTATTCCCTTAGATACAAACGAATGGAAATATATAACTGCTGGACAACAACAAGCACTTTCTTTCAGTTTACACGGGGAGGAAATAATAGCGGGGCCAGTATACCTAAGGGGCAGTCAAATAAAAACCGAACAATCAATATTGCTATCGCTGTGGTAGAAGAACTGCAAAGTGGCAACTAACAGGCGCACGCAGTTGTTATGTCCTTGTTGGTGCACGGACTGGTCTAATGTTTTCGTCTATTAGGTTTTCATTTGACTGTCCCTCATAGTTCATGAGCAGTTTAAAAAATATATATACTTTGTAACCCGTTCACGATAAAATTCTCTTAAAATTAACTTGTCGACTAAGGCAGAATTGTGAGAAATATGAGCAAAGTTTTCGTTAGAATGCAGTGTATCATATGCCATCTATTTATCTTGCTTTTCTACTTTAGTTCATCCGAAAAGCACAAAGGAATACAAATATAGAAAATTAATTGAAGAGCTCGACATCTGAAACTACACTCGATAAATGCCAAGAATAGCATAATCTTACGTTTACAAAGACCTCATCACGGACTTACCTCTTCTTTCAAAAAATTTCAATGCACTTGGAAGACGGATCGACTCTTTGATTCCACTCCAAGTAAGCGATGCATTCATTATGCTAATTACCATACACAGAATGGAAGTATTAAAATAACTTTCTCCGAAAAATTAATCATATTAAATTATCTTAAATCCAGGAATTATTTCCTTTTGAAAAATTTACATTCAATGCTTTCCCTATTTAAATGAGCGAGTTATAAGTCATATGCGGAAGCTCCATGCCGAGAGGGATTGCATCACGGATAACTTCTTCATTCAACAGTCATCTCCTACAATGCAACGGAGCGAGTGAATATGGGTCTAAAAGCAATAAAATAGCTTTGTCACATTGACGCGAGTTTTAAATCAAACCGAGAAACTCCTTTCAGCAAAATCGGAGGAAATCGCCTTTAGTTCCCTCCTTGAGAACGCCAAGGAAAGATACACGCCGACCTAATGAGATTAATATGAGACATGGTCTGTAGGTTACCGGCAGATATGTCCATTTCTCATCGTGAATTATTAAGATTACAATTCAATTCCAAGACCGGTGAAACCAAAAGAAAACGTTTCTCTTGAATCGTGGAACGACTGCAGCAATAACAATGAGGCATTTCATTAATCAGTTCAGTCGAAAAAGTCTATATGATAATGGTTTACGTTTCCTTTGCATCAGGAGGAGATGAATAAAATATATACGAGGAATAAAGAGGAGCAAAATAAAATTAATTTAAAGTAATGGCATTACTTTGCAGCTAAAGAAAACTAGTTTTGAAAAAAGGCACGTCTCAAAGGACATGCATGGCATGGAGGCTTGGGACATAGAAACATACACAGACACGCCGTCCTAATAAATGGAAAATATTGCGTCTGCATACATTTTACGCGCAATTAAATTTCGGGATTTGGGAGTGAAGATGAAGACTCCAAAGGTCCCGTAAACTACCACCTTCTATGATGCATCAAGCAAAACACCAAGATTAGTCAGGCTTTTTAATTTAGGATATAATAAGATCCGTAGGTCTGGCAGCTTTTCGTGTTCCGTAGACCGTGTAGAGTTGACCTGCGGATTGACTACGTCTCTTATCACATAACACTAGACAGCATATCAAGGGGAAACCCTTCAGTCCCTTCAGTCGCTTTCGGAAAATCAAATCCTGAACGCTACCCTTCCGATGAAGACGTTATATTTACACTGAAACTTTTGATTTTCGGATTTCCCAGACTTAGAATGTGGTCCCGCCTGTTACATATGGCTAGTAAGAAAAACACAAACGTTGGTTGTACTTAACAACGCGGAGTCGCAAACAGTCATGTTTCTATGGCCGGGATGAAGTTGTACAGGCAAGTCTTTTCCAAAATATATTAATATAATTTAACACTTCCAATTAGCATTGCGAAGTAAAATAAATAAAGGCAATTGGCTACTGTTTTTAACTCATATAAAAATATATTCCACAATTTTCTAATTATATATCTCATTACATTTTTTACCACAGTAACATTAGTACTCCCTGCTTAGTTGTGCCCGAGGAAAAGGAAGTTTTTATCGCATATTGTTACTACACGGCCTGAAACAGTGTACGAAGGGAAATAAACCACACATCTGAGTAAACCTGTACGAAGTGGAAGGCTGGATACGACATATTCAGCTTCCCGTTGACGGTTTTAATTTATTCTATGTTTAAGTCATAGTCCTTTCACCTTGGAGACTATCAAGTAAGGTGGACTATAGTTAAGGTCTCCAGAAGTGTCATAAATTTAAAGCAAACGACAAGTTGAGTCTTGGAATACGTGGCAGACCCTAGAATAGAATATGGACGTCACACCAGTGTCTGGGCAGAGGGTTGAGAGTTAAGCCTTGACCTCCCTCCATTTGGGAAAGGTTACCCCATATCCGGCGTTGTATATTGAAGAAACCTTTCAAGCGTATTGCCATACCTTGTACAGAGCATTCGCAGACAAGAAGTAATTAAATTGAATCGAATACGATGGTGAACGCCATTATCAGCCGACTGACCTAGAAATCCAAGGCATGAATCCTGACTGGGTGTATTATTGCGCTGCTGAGGATCAATGTCTTTTTCGGCTAATTACATTTTGATGCATTTTAATTAAAAACTACTAACAAGGCGCTAGATGCTGATATGTTTAATACCATGTACGCCATTATAATATAGGTAAATGTTCTTTCCAAACCAAAATAAATAAGTTCGATAAAAAAATGAGTTCTTAAATTAATACACCTACACGTATTTCCTTGCATAAAAAGGTCGACGGAATTCCACAAAAGAAAAATATTCATAAGCGACAGGGCACTTCCCTAATATCTATTGCCTGTTTAACCGCATGCGTTAGTTAGCCGGAACATTTACAAACAATTGATATAGTTTTGAAAAACCCTGTAGCTTTAAATTTTAGCGGATACTGAAATTTAGGGACGGGCAAGAAAATACTACTTTGGCGCCTGAGCATTTGGTGCATAACACGGTCGAATCCGGCAATAAATTGAAATGCAAATGCACACCATAAAAATATCAAACCACATTTTCCTTTACGATAGTGTAAAAATCGGGACTTAAAGCAACTAGTCCAACTAGTCCAGAAAATTCCGGAAAAATCGAACGACTGGACAAGAAGTGACGACGCCTGCTTACTCATACCCTGAATATCCCTTCCCGTTCTTCCGACGCCCTCTAGGGTGCAATATGGTCACAAAAGCAATTCCGAATGCCCCCCCCCAATTCCCAATTGAAGTCGATCACTACAGAGGCCGTGCCTCGGAGATCAATAAATTTTCGCTCGGGAACAAACAGCCTCGAGAGCCACAGCCATTTTTCTCTCCACGAGATAATCTGCGAAATGAAGACTCGGGCGAGTCTGCCAATAGTCCTGATCTTCAATTGGCACAGAGTTCAGCAAATGGAAGGAAGTGACCGATTTGAATTATAACGTCATCGAGTTGTTAAAAAAAAACCCCGCGACTAACAGATGAAATTCTCTTGGTGGTGATCAAGCTGCAATCCTTGAATTTATATCAAAGAGGATCGAAAAGGATCCGATCCGTATTAAGCTATTTATTTTAAAATTGGGAGAAAAATGTCGTTATCTCCCCTTCTACATCGGATCATGCCGATTCGAACAGATCGAATTCAAACCGTTCGATGATAACGCACCCCATCCTGCAAATCTAAAGGTCGCGGGTTCGGTACTCGCACGCACGTTTGAGTGATAAGTTTCACCCCGAAGTGGACGCTTCATTTACGCGGGCCGCCACAAGGTATTCTCAACACATCAGCCATAAACATGGAAGAAAGAAGCATGTTATAAGGAGAGATTGGGATTCAATGGGTGTTTAAATATTAATTTTTACGTGATCGTGAATCAGGCGATGGAAAACGAGTCCTTCAATCTATCGGTTTTGACAGAGCATTCCACTCCCATTTTGGCATATTGTCCCATCTACAGATGCAGTGCGGGGTTTGAATTATATTGTGTGTGCTCAATCGCACAGTCTAAAAATTTTTAAAAATTTAATCTAACTTTGATTCTAGTCTTAAGAGAGTCCCATCCTAGGTGTCTTAGTAACTGCAAGGTCCTCTGAGTTCTTGTTCAAAATGACAATTTTTGCCGAGCCAGTCAACTTCTCTCCATATTTCAACCTTCTCCCGCCACATTACTACCACGCTCGCGGGATCACTTAACAGTGAAATGGGCTCATCCGACCGAAACTAATAATTAAATCGTTCAACATATCGAAGCGAATAATTCTCGATCGGACCAAATCGGATTCGCCAATGTCCTCTCGGCCAATCACTCCCGCACGTCAGCGTGTTAAAGGCTGCTGCCCGCTGGACGCCCTCCCCTCCACGCTCCGCACTCGAACGTACGGCACCGCCGAGGAATGCGATTCTCCCGATGGAGCGAGAGTGATGAGCCGCCACTTTTGGACGAAAAATGCAAATGAGCGTCCTTGAGAAGCACCGACCGAGACCGGATGCGGGTGGGATGGGGCCGTGAACGGGGGGAGGGAGAAAAGAGAGAGAGATAGGTCGTGAGCGACCATACCGTCGGTGATCTTCTTTACCGTCCGTCGACCGGGATTCGGTGAAACCAATTGAAAATACAACCGTTGCAGGGCTCCTATTAATCAAATTACGAACAATTGTTAGAAAATTTGAAGGAAAGGGAGGCACGTTCCTCGGGAAAAATTCCCGACAAACCTTTTCCTGAGTCCTTTGTCCCGATTTTTCTCCTGAGTGTTTGGAATCGGATTGCAGACGGCCACTTCTTCCCTAGATTCCCAACCCGGCCTTTTCCCAATTTCCCCGAGGAAAGTACCAACCTTTTATCCAAATTTTCTAGCAATTGTTTTGGGATTTGATTAACAGGGTTAGCCATTTTTCCTCTAGCTTCCCAATTCCAATGAATTTCTCCCGATTTTCCCGATGATGTTTGCCACCCTTCATCTCGATTTTACTCTGGAGCGTTTGGTATTTAATAAACAGGCATGGTCGTTTACTCTTTAGATAGAAAACACGCACATTTGAAGTCGGTCCTACCTTAGCAGGGGATATCAACAAGGGAGAAATAACTCCCCTATGAGGGAATTTTAGGGAATTAAAACTAATAGGGAGAAAATTAGAGAATTGATACCACCATGCGTGCATTTTTTTATTTTTAAAATTTATTCTACAAAACTCAACAAAGTTTATTGGACTTCACAGATTTAAATCAATATTTGCATATAATTTGTAAAGAAACTCTTGAGTTAGACTACATACCTCGGGAAGGGGGAATAATATTCTGAAAGGAGGGAGGGAGATACGAGAAAAAAAGGGGGTTCAAAACCACTATGCTCTGGAGTTCTGGTCCACTAAGGTTGAGAGCGTGATGGCCTAAGGCAAATACGAACTGATCCCACACCTGAAAGGAACATCGCTCTGATAGGGAATTCCTGATTTCAATACTAAAATCTAAAATCCCAATAGCGACACAAATTTCTGATTTTTTCGAAAAAAATCTGTCATTTTAATGCATTTTTCCCGAATATCTGAAGAAGCTGAGCAATTTACGACCACTTCCCGACAAAATGGCCAACCTGAATTGATAACCAGGTGGAAGAGACGAGGGAAACGTGATGAAAACTTTTGGATCCTTTCACCGTCACCTTCGCCCTCCCTACTAATTTCACAGCGACGCCCGATTGCCCACAAAACGCCTCGGCCGACGCAAATCTTCGACATTGTGAGTTATATAGCTGGAGGGGATTCCCTGAAGACGTTTATCGAGATCCAGGTGCAAATTTCATCATATCCAAGGTCGATGATGTAGAGAGGACGCTAAAATCATTTTTGTGAGACTAGATTAATCTTTTTTCAGTCGATAAAAAACTCCGTTCACCTAATGGGAGTCTGAAAAAGTAAGGATAACCCGGACATCCCTCACATTTCAGTCACCGCTAACAAATGGATGGTACCTAATTGCATACGACCATTCTGAATACCCCATGTTATTATTAAGTTCCGAAACTTTGATGTCTTATCTACCCGTCATAAGAATTGATATCATGATAACAATCACAAATGGAGAGCACCTTCATTTTCATGACAAACCAGAAGCAAATACCGCAAGAACTCGCTGTATGCAAATTTGGGTAAACACTCTCTCTTCCAATTCAGCGAATACGGTCGTGGAATGCGATCACGAGCGATAAGGAGGTACTCCTTGGACCTTCCGGTGAGGAGATAATGTTAATCATTTTCATACCAACAGTTGCAATACGTCTCTTGAGATTCTGGAAGGCTTGGTAAACGTTCGGTTTTTACAAACTTTTCTCTCCTTTCCTAGTCTCAATTTGATTCATTTTTCTAAGTTAAAAATCTAACGAATGTTTAGAAGGAATACCGCCAAAGCCCCAGGCCCCTAGCACACACAACCCAACCTTTATACTTGGCAAGCGATCCGTTCAACGAAGACGGGTTGGGACGGAACAAAAATAATCGATCCTTGGCATCTCGAAAACCGACAAATGCTTCCCTGATACAGTGGCCTCAGTTATTCGCTCTCCAATGATGCTCACCTCTCTCCAGCACTCAGCGCGAGCAAGGGCGATCCCTTCACGTATGAGATTCGTCCGGTCTCTGGCCACGCTGGAGCCAACCATAAACCCCGTCGCATCAATCCTCCCCCTCTCACGAGATTGTGCCCGCAGTTTAAGTGGGGCCAGCTGGAGGCCGACTACGGGGTGACGTAAGCGAGCCTCTCGAAGGAGCATGTCCCTTCTTCCCCACACATACCACCCCGCCCCGTGAACCACACCGCCCACGCTTTCCCCCACCAACTCCGATTTTCCCCTCCCGTCCCATTCCGCCCCCACAGAGGTCAATAAACTACTACTTTCTGTGGCACGATTCCTTCGCGAGGATAAAACGAAGAAGAAAAAAAAACCTATTTCACTCTCGCCGTGTCTCCTCGAGGGCCGGTAGGATGCCTTGGGGAACACTGAGAAAAAAATTAGTGATAAAATTAAAAAAAAAAACTACAAAGGGATCATGCACACTCGACTCGTGAAAGATTTATATGTGACCTTTGGCGCGTGCTAGGAACCTCGGATCGGTGAATCCGATGAATTCCCCTGCGTACGAATCGTAACCTCGGCGACTGTTATGTCCGGGATGAGTCAAAAGCCTCGTGGCGGCTATTTCTTGTGCCTTAAACTTTTACGTCCAATAATTACTATCCATCATAAAATGTAATGTTGCATGATGGAGCCAAGCCGGTACGATAAAAAACTCTTAACTATCGCTTAATGAACAGATACATGGGGAAATATGTTGCGAAGTCAGGATTTTGGTTAAGGGTAACCGATTCCCTTTAGAAAAAGGGTAACAGTTTCAGGTTTCACTTTGTGGAATTTCTTCATGATAAGTGTAAAAAACAAGTGTTATTCCACAAAATAGTTTATCGACGCATGACCATGATTTCGATTCTGTGCATCATCAACCAGGAGGGTCATTGTCAGGCGTCAATAAATTATTTTGTGTAATTGCAGGGTGTTTTTTACCCTTGCCCTTTTGGGGAAAGTACGATTTCTCGTCACCGAGGCAGAAAGGATACAAGATCGAATCTACCGTGATGAGAAGGGAACGCGCGATCGAGAAAATACCTACCAATTTGCCATGTTGAATTTCAATAACCGAAAAAGCTAATAGAGGTGATAGTCAAGCCTTTAAGGACGAGGATGTCACGAATGAAAGAATACAATGCCAAAATAACTAATTTTTACGCTTCCTTTGTTACCATTTTGACACTTGTCAATCCCGAATATGATTCTACCGCACACGTGGACGCACTTCACTCGTCAGCTGCGATGTACAGCAGATCACTTGAGGATTTTGTAAGGAAATAGCACCTAACGTCAGCTGCGCACATATTATACAAGTCGCTAACTGAGGGACGAGTTACCCAACGCCGATCTGCGTATTGGGCCTTTCCGGATTACAATAGTCCACAAACCGGTGCAGAACATCCCAAATCACGTGACAAAAATGGAATGAGAGAGCCTAAAATGACATTCTTGAATGAGGAGAGAAGAACGGGATGGGTGGTTATTCCCGAAGTTTCTAAAAGGCGAATATTTGTAATCAGAACAGCGGGCGTGTCCTATCTTGAACTCGAGCCGCTGATTATTACATTACATAATGCTCCACGTGCGTCATGCTGTCTCCTCCATACGGTACTCGAACCTACGCCAATGTCTGAGAGACATGCCGGCGGGCAGACCCAAGCGAGTAGGTCGGCTAGCGATATGGTAATTCCCCTTCCCGGAAGGGCTATTTCGGAAGTCAAAGGGCATTGGTTTGCACGCTGCGGTGGAACTTGAGCCATTTACATAAAGCCAGCGGCTATTTGGGTTCCTCTCACGGCTAGGTACTTGCTGCGCGTTATATAAATTCAACACCGAGCGGAAATCCACACCACTGGAAGGGAAGTGAAAACATAATGGTTTCCGAATCGTCCCGGGGAAATCTGAAGAAAGCATACTCGTACGTTTATTTTCACTGGGAAGAAAATAGGAAAATAATGAAAAATATACACACAAGAAACAAGAGAATAACTTCGAAGGAGAATTAAGGTGCCAAACAATTTACGCCACAACACCGAGCTCATCAAATGAATGAGTTGACGGAAATGAAAATGTCTTCCACACATGTACGGGTATGTACAACCAAGCAACCAAGCCTAAACTTATTTAAAATATACCCTCTTATTTAATTCTTACAACTAACGTGCTACAAAACGGATTCTTTTTCGTGGAAAACTATTCCAAGCATTTTTATTCGCATCACTAGGGAATGTTATCAATTTTGAGTGAACTAATTGTTCGTGTTATAAATTTTTGTTTTTGCTGAACGAACTTCATTTTACGGTGTCCACTAATTTTATTGACTAGCTTAATGTCTTAACTATTCTGATTGGATATAATTCTCATTAAGAAATCAACAAGGGATGGAAAAAGAATTTTAATTTAAGGGGCACAAATTAACACAAGAGGAGTCAGATAAATAATTTAACTAGCAAAATTTATGAGGCAACAACCTTAAACGAGATATTTTATCAGGGAAAAACAAACATTGAAATAAATGTATCACAACTAATAATGAGTTGGTATAATTATTTTTTTGGGCTTTGTTTAAGTTTCGGAAAGTGTGGTGCTACAGAGGATGATTCTTACGAAACAAAATCCCTTCATACACTTCGACCAACAAGGCAAAGGCGTTAGCTTGCCAGGTAGGGGAATCACGGACGCGGGTCGAGACCTTGCGGATGAGGGAAGGATTCTATTTTAGTAATCCGTGCAGGATTTTAAAAGCTCTATCCAGCTGCATTGCACGTGCAGGCAAATTACACAGAGTTGCACATTTCCACACCGAGCTTGAAACTAAATTCGGGTGCCTAGCCGAGTTATGACTCCACCATCCTTAACATTCAATTATTTAACGCAATTATTAAAAACTTATTCCCCATTGTTGTTACTAACATCAATTTAAGCAAATCGAGAGATCGTAGAGCTCACTCCTGAAGATAATTCGACGAGAGTGCTCTTTCTTGCAATGAGCAAACAATTTTATCACATGAAATTGTTGTATACGTATATGTGAAATTGATGCTGTATACGTCCATTACATCGTTGGTACCACTGATTCAGCGATGATCGTCAAAATGTTACTCAGTAGAATTCATCGGCTTGCTTCATAGCTGATATTACAACGATGTCCGTGCGATGTGAATGCATAAGGGTAAACCAATGTTAATTTTTATTATTGGAAGAAATTTTAGGGGGTTAGAATGTGCGCTTCTCGCTTTGAATCCGTCATTTTGATTTGTGGGTAAGGCACTTGTTTTTCAAGTAAAAAGGTTCGCACCGAGGTCGCTTAATCGTGTACGGTACGTCAGTCGATAGAAGAGAAGCTCCTGGTGGATTTCCGGTTGCCTTTACTGAGGGTAGGGAAATGTTGCCACTGGTTTCCTCCACACATTCTCATGTTTGCTCTCAATTTCGTAAAAAGGCACTTAGCTTTATGTCCAAATTTGACCTGGAAAGAAATATTGTCCACCTACGGGAACTCAATTTTAAGGAACTATCTCATTTTCATATGTGCTAACAATCATCCCTTACGTCGTTTGAGTAAAGCATGTAAACGTGTACGTTCATTCGATGAGCTTAATTCAACCTCAATGCACACGTTAACAACGCGCGGGATACAGTCTCCGGGTTCAAAATACTCGCATCCGCCCGCCCTCTTGCAACAGCTTCCTTCTATCTCCCTCATCTAAAAACGCAACAGTAGCGACACTCCCATTCCATTCCAGGAGACCGCTAGCGTTTCAAGACTTTGAATAACTTTCCGTGCCGTTCTTTTTTCCTTTTATTTAATAAAAAGTTTGATCCCTTACTTAAAACTGCCCCGGGCGTTCAGAGATTGGGCGCAAGTTCATTTCAGTTATCAAGGACATCCCCGACACTCCCAGATCCCCATTACGTCCACTATCAATAGTGGACGCAGTTCGCGTGCCAAAAAAATTAATTTTTCGCGAGAATACCCGAAGAAAACGACCATCAGATGATAAAAAAAATGGGAACAATTTCGACCTTTATTTACTTTTATCACATTTCTTGACCTTTGAATATCATTCACAGAGGCACATGTCGTGCGCGACCTGCGGATTTAACACGATTAAAAATTTCCAGAAAAATAACGAGAAAATATAAAATGTGAATAAAAAATACGTTAATAAATATTTTTTATCACACAAACACATACACAGTGCGTTCCGAAAGTAATGCAATTATTTTGTTAATGTAATTTATTGAACAGATTTGCACAAGCACTTAAAATTCTTCGTAGTACTGTCCTTGGTCCACTACAAATTTTTCCCAGCGACTCTGCCATGACTGGTGTCTGTGTATATGTATGTATGTATAAATGTATGTAAACATATATGTATACATAAACTTGGACAGCAAAAAACAATATAAGAACATGAAAAGAACCCTCCCACGTTATTTCGTAATAATTTCGACGGAATTTAGCTCAGTCTTCCTAAAAAACGATAGTACTTTTTTCTGAGGAAGACGGAGCTAAATTCCATCGAAATTATTAAGAAATAACGTGCGAGTGCTCTTTTTATGTGTTCTTATATTGTTTGTTGTAGTCCGCGTTTTTTATTCAATACTTCCGTGTTATTTCATCCATACATGTATGTGTATACATACATATACATATGTGTATACATACATATACACACATATACATGCGCATATCCTAAATATAGCATGAAAACATTGCAAACAAACATTGAAAAAAAGAAAGGGGAATTCGCATATTTCCTACGATTCGGAGGTCAAGCCGCCTTCCTCAGATGTATCTATGTATACTATAGATGAATCTATGAATACATTATAGATGTATCTATGTATACATATACCAGTAACATGTACAAAACTCGACCGTTTCTTATGTGTTTTGTTCTTGTGTGTTTATCGTGTATGCGTGTCACATGCTTGGCATAAGGGTTTAGTGCACAAAATATTCCGGCAGGTGGCATAATATTCATGAGAAATATCTTAATCAATTACAGACATGAATTATTGCGCTTCCCGTCACTTTAAATGTTATTATGTCTTAACTTATGCGAAATAAAATTCAGCCGATAACTTCAATGAGTGTTCCACTTCCCAATACGTCTGCGCATGAGCACACCGCAAGTCGGGTAGCTCCCGAATGACTCAAGGACGGAACGGCAAGTGCAGCCTGAACGGCGCGGCGGTCTCAGCCACCGAAAACTGAACCCGAGCAAGTTATGCAGCCTTGCTCTCGCAATCGTTATCTCGCACGACGGCGAACAACTGATCCCCGCGGGGCGCGTCCTCATCCAACCAGAGTAAGCAACGCTCATCCATCCGGTAACGAGAGAGAAAGAGGAAAAAATAACAGCCACGAGGCGTCTAGCCAATGATTCAACTCTTGGCTGTCACCACGCAAAGCCAAGGCGGGTCCAAATGGATCGTTAATACCCAGACGCGAAAAGCTACCACTCCTGTGGCGTCCTTAAAAAGTGTGTGCTGCATATTGAGTATGGTCGCGATCCATAGAGGGTATTTTTTACACGGAAACCATCTTAAAGACATACTCTGGATTCCTTAGAAATAAAACTACTGTTAATGGTTTGGCCTTTGAGGGTTGCTTGCTAAATCTTTACACTAATTAAACAACCCTTTCCCCAGACTTCTACTATTGGATCCTTTTTCCTTAATCTGGGACCACACTGACCCAGAACAATTGAACTTCTTTATTATTACTACACGATAGTTAATAATTCATCAATATTGGCTCTACCGTCAGTTGAAACCAAAACGCACTCATTTTATGCAAATACAGAGGCAAGAAACGTCAATCGTAAACTTAAAAAGTTAATTTCACGATATTCTGGATAATATTAAAGCATGTGTGTCGGAGTTAAATGAAATACCTAATAACCAATTAAGCGACACATATTTACTAGTGATGAAGTAAATTTGAAGATGCGCTCGGGAGAAAACATTTCCACGATTACGCATCCTACAAAAAGATTTATAGTTATTATTAAGAATTTTTTCCCATCCCCATTTCGGCATTTTTTTCTAATCTAAGGCTACCTTTGAGCGATCAAACAGAGGCTTCTTGCAAAGGTTTCACTATGCCCGAAGGAAAGGGTGGAAAAATAAAATAGCATAGTAAGAACGAAATGAAAGGCCTCAAAAGGGGGCGAGAGAAGAAGCACCGTACATACGACGCGATAAGAAACAGCGAGGGACTGCTCATGGGCACATGATTAAGTAAAGAAGACCTGGATGCGACTAAGGTGAAAAAACGGAGAAGGGGAATGGGTTTCTGTGGGGAAGAAAGTACGTGATGAAGGAGGGCTGAAGAAAGGAAAGGGAGAGAAAGGGCAAATGTCTCCGAGGTGGGGAGAGTAAGGGTGAACGTGAGAAGACGCCGGAACGCCAAGATGAAAGTTGGAGATCGAGCCAAGGACGAAGTGCAATGCATGAGACACGTAAAACGATATGTCGCGCCTTTCAAAATGAAAAAAAACGCCTACTGGAACAC
This sequence comes from Hetaerina titia, assembly GCA_037158775.1. Taxonomy (NCBI): domain Eukaryota; kingdom Metazoa; phylum Arthropoda; class Insecta; order Odonata; family Calopterygidae; genus Hetaerina; species Hetaerina titia. The sequence goes on along the minus strand of CM073774.1, from coordinate 54,082,893 downwards.
GGCATACACGCTCTGCAGCCCCCAGCACTTCCAACGAACACGTACGAGAAACTATTCTATACGCATGACCATACGCCTTGTAGCTTACGGCTCGGACATGCCAATAAACAGTCCCAAACACAATCAATGTAAAATCTTTGTACGCCTCCCTGTTATCCCCAATAGAGTACCTAGTATTACCGTTGAATGGCGGTTTTAATTAATCTGGTCTTGGAACTGGTCAGATTCCGGCGCCACTAATTCAATCTAATGCTAAGTACTTAAACTGTCTATCATGACACGATGCGATGATTTCACAATGTTGTTGTCTCAGGTTCCCTCATCACAAGTATATACTTTTTCTTGCACTTTTAAAAGAGGGAGCGGTAAGAGTACTGGGTCATCGGAATGTTGATGGTCAACGCGAATCATTTTTACACTTTGAAATTATTGCATTTAAATTTATGTTAGCGGATGACTCCGTTAAAAGTTACTATTGCGGCATCTCCCCCAGTTTCTTGAAATTTGATGGAATAGTTCTTCATTTTAAACTATTGGAATGCGAAGCCTTAATTTCGTTACAGTGATTTGAATTAAGCGATAAAAATTACGCTCATGGCACTTCATGGAGATTTATGGAAAGAGATTATCATTCGAACTTTGGCGTTTAATTATTCATTTCGTATCGTCGAAACTAATTTGGTTGATTATTGGTTTAAATTTAATTTGGAAGAATAATTTGTCTTAAATGAGTCTGGCGACAATTATGGTCGATGAGAGAAACCCAAAATAACATTTGATTCTTATTATGTATATCACCTTATAGCACCGTACATAAAATTAAACTAGAACAGAAATATTGCATGCATTACCACGACATGGTGGTAAACATTTTCAAATACCTTGAATTACAAATTGCTAACCTTGTTTTAAATGACTTTTTCTCTCTTGCGTACATATGCATATTTGAAGAGTAACTGTAGTGTGGTAAGCACTCGGTCCAACCGCCCATTGTTATTACCACGGGATCGAAATTTGGAAAATATTTTTCAAACTCGAGCCAATCATTTTGAGTCTAAAAATCGACCCACGCAACTTACGAAGACATTCCTCATTCCCAATTGAGGGGATCTTATTGAGTGGAGTATTAAGGAATTTAAAAGGTCCTACTTTTCCACTGTCTTTACAACAATCCCTAATCAACGTGAGCGAGTGCATGAGCCAGTGGAGGTCGCTCGGCTTCTCATCCGCAGTATCCGCCGATTTAAAAAAAAAATCACTCGACGGCCTTAAAAGGGTAAGCGGCAATGGCACATAATAACTCGTTACGCCATCCTTAATGCAAGACTCTCTGCATGCCCTTTCGTGGCCGCAATCAAATCATCTTTTCGAATGCAGGAGGAAACGCGAAATGACTTCACGAGAAGACAGTGAGACGGTATTTTCATTTGTGACTTTTGTCGATACATCAATAGTATTGCTCAGAATTAGTATGACGCACACAATTAGTACTTCATTGCGCAGACTCTGACGTTATTACACGAAACTTGATGCGAAGCCTTACGCAGGCGCATGAAAATTCCTATGAAGCTAGAGGAATACTTTTAAATGCATTCCAAATTCGACTAGTGTATCCATTAATGGGCGTAGTGTTTACTTTGTGACTCCAAAACCGCGTTTTTGACACACCTTTTACACTGTAAGATGCACGTTGGAATTTACGTTCCATTTCCGCAGGGATTCCCTTTTGATTTTTTTACTCCAGATTCACAGCCGATCCACACGTGTAAAAGTAAAAGTTCCACACTTTGGTAAACACGACATTAGGTACATAATACACACACAAACGCGGTTCTACCCAGCAAGGACGTTTAACATATTCTCTCGCGGACTTTCCATCACCGTTAAAAACATTCTAAGGGACGCAACGCCGAAGAAAATTTTATAAAATATTTAAAACATTTGATGGAAGACTTTCCTGTTTGCCACGCGAGAATCAATAAACATTCTGAAGCCTACATCAGTACGTGAGGTTAAGCACAGATAAAATAAAAACAACTGCACTGCAATGGCAATTTCTTGGTATGCCGATTACTTTCACCGTTACCGTTCAACTTTCGAACCTTTAAAGACTTCTAGTAAAGAAGTATACTAGTCAATTAAAAAATGTCATGAATCGCAAAGGAAACAATAGGACTAGGAGAAAAGTAAGACACGCGGGTAAATTTGCAGTATGAATAGGGCTGGTGTTTTATTCAAAGATAGGCCAAAACTTGACTGATACCTCATGAAAACCTATAATTGCATGAATAAGGTCTTGCTTCTGATGCATCGTGCGAGACATGTTTCTTGAACTAATACTTTTGGGAGCCGTCAAGCCTTTCGGTTAAATGATTTTTTGCCTCTTATATTAACAAAGTATGTTTATTCACTTTGGGATAAAATTTAAAAAGAATAAAACGAGCCTACCCAAAATGATACATTATCATGCAGCTTCCCACAAAAAACATTTTTTTTGCAAATGATAATTACGCACTCACTGAAGCATCCAGGGTCGCGGAGAAAGATTTTTCTGGAAACGGCGAGCGCAGTCATTATATTCATCTCACATTTTTCTCGCTTTCATAACCCTGATTATACGGGCTTGGGTAATTTGAGAGCTAATTACTTGTCACCACACTTGTCTCATCTCTTTAAATTTAAAACTATGAAAAGTATTTACTGAAACGTATTTCTTGACTCCGAATCACGTAAATGTCGTAGAAGATAACCCGGGAAACATGAAATGCAAAACGAGTATGAAATTGAAAGCAATTCTGTTGATTGGGAAACACGAACATTAGCAATGGATTAGCAGTTTAGCACAAGCCAAAGAATGAAAACTTTCCGCGAGAAGACAGTCCTCAAATAACTAAACGTTATCCCCAGATGAAAGAAAACACTTCACTAAGACATACCTTCACTTTGAGCATACTTCGTTGGTAGATTCTAGAATTGGTCGTTGTTAGTGACAGGGAAAAGGATGAAAGAAAAATTGGTACAACAGAAGATTAATTAGATCACAAGGACGGATCGAATGACCAAGTCGCTCTACAAAGATTGAATTAAAGAAGCAACCGATGAAAAACAATACGTCACAGGAAGATGTATTGTGGAAGATCGACAGAGAAACATCACAGATTCGATATTTAACGAAGACATGGAAGCGAAGAACTTCTAATAAAAAAATACAAAGATTATTTAAGGAGCCATGAGGGAAATTATGTCATATTCCAAGAAGTGATGATTACTGATAATAATGATCATAAATAAAAGGTCTAAAAAATCAGATGGAGTTGGGGAGGAAAATCCATGCTACATATTAAGAAAAGTTCTCGCGAATCATTATCAAATGATGGTCAGACAACTTCATTGAAACTGTACTTACGTGTATTTATGCTTCGAAATAATAACATTAATTTTGTTTGAAATGCAGCCAGCAGTTTAATAACAACAATTTCCGGAGAAACTTTCAACTTCACTCCAACACCTCGTTAAAGAGTGAAGTTGATTCTGTGGAGGTCACGTTGTGGCACGACTAAAAATAATCACTACTATCCTTGAACACGAAATTTTAAGTTAAGTGTATTTTCTGTCGCGCCCTTCATTCTCTGATCCAAGGAGCAACTTCATTTGTGCAAAGCACGGGAACACCCCACACTCCAAAAGTGGCATCACATATTTTATTACAAAAACGGAATTTTAGAACTTTATATCGAAAACAGAATATATAATAAACCCATAAAAATTGGCGGCCATTAGCGAGAAAATCTTGATTTTATTGATATTCATTCAAAGATAGGTCTCTTCATATTACATATTTTAACGATCGATATTTCGCAAACATTACCTCAACGTGGAAATAATGTTATTCTTTGAAAGATGGTACTCCTTACAAGACTGACTGTGTTAGGCCATTTGTTTACAACGTACCTCAGCACAAAAACTGAGCTCGACTAAGACCATAAATAACATGACTTCTCTTGGTGTTTTTAAAGAGAATTTAGGGCATTTATTCAGATGGATCAAGTTAATTTTTCCCGAACAGGTGGTCCGAAAAGGTGTCTGCACAGAATAAAATTTATGAAATGGTAATAAAAAAGCATGAAACCTATTTATTTACGATACGATATTGCTGATAAATAGTGGCTTCAGATCAAGTTCCTCATGACTTGATAGTGAACAAGTCTGAATGATAATTAATTTGAATATCATCTACGCTGGCAAGATGATCAGTGGAATTCAACGCAATCAGATTCAATGCACTTAAAATATTCGCCAACAGATGACTACTCAAAAATATTCACTCTATCCTTAAGAATTACGCTAATAACCATCAGCATCTATCATTACACCGCTAAAACGTTTCTTTGTACACGAGATCTACCACTAAACACAACACTGTGCATGAGATACGTGTACATTCTAAGGCTACAGATTAACAGCGAATGGTGGAGACGGATACACGTCCGACGGCCTTCACGTCCTTGTCGAATGAAAAACCACGAGCAGGCAGAATGGTGGACTTTTTTTTACTAAACTCAAAAGCAATCGAACTCAATGGCAGATTTCGTTTTCGACCCGCCAAGGTGAAGCTGACCACGAAAGAACCAATTGGTATCGAAATGGAGGCAAGAAAGAAAATTGCATAATTTACCAACAATTTTTTCAATAGAAATCCAAAAACATTTTGTTAATAAGTGCTCTGGTGAACTTGACCACCAATGATTAAATCATCAACATCCTGGAATGCAAATTCATGCATTCATGCAAAAAATGTAGCTCCTGAGGTAAAAGAGTATCAAAAAGTTTTGCAATAGAAATGACAATTTATTTCTGCATATCGACTGGTTCCATGCCTCGAGGATAATCGCAAATGGCTGGCGAATATTCGGATCTATTTTACATGACGAAAAATTCAACTATCAAAATATTTGTCAACCTTACGCACGAACCTCCAAAATGAATGTAGAGTGCTGATCTCATAAAAGGTCCGCAGCTAGTACTTTTATGGATGAATCAAATGCACATTGGCACTTGTTTCGTGTATAGACGACCTTTTGCGCCCATGACAACATTGCATTTAAAATCCGCTTCCTTCAGTTTGACATGAAAAATTATATGTGGAAATACGATGTGTTTTCTTGGAAAATTCTAAACATGTGACATCAAGATCAAAGTGAGGCAAATTAATCACACCGTTGAAAATACTTTACGGAGAATATTTTTGCGGAATAGGCACAGGTTTGGTTTGACGCACAATTTTTGGAAAAACCATTTCTCTGAGGAGAGACCACTACGTAAGTGTCAAGCCCTTCACAACCTATGAGCTACCCTCCTTTCGAGAGCCGAGACACTATAGCGAATACCTGCTAATAGAACGTTTATGGGCCACAATTAGAAGGGAAAATTCATTGATTCAATAATCCAATCACTGAGCGACCCACTTCGAGCTAGAGACCAAATTCAACGGTTTACTTTAACGGCCCGGGGCTTGGGTTCGGTCGTCCCTCTTCTGTTTCGGTAAACTGGGATTCCCTCGTCACCCATTACCCCATTCCCTCCCTAATCCAAGTGTTCTTCAACACCCACAGTCAATCTTCAAGTCGTCCATCTCCAGGTAATGGGTTTTCCGGACCTTATCGGAAGATCTGTGACCTGTTTGCCTAACGCATGGCTTACGTTTTAGATAGGGAAAGTACACAACGCCACGGCACGTGTCTCCTTGTGGGCAAGACGCTGACTCCGGGTGGGAAAATCCCTGAGGATGTTACTTACGCGGTGTGTTCGCGTGAGACATGTGCCAATAAAGTGAGAGGTCTGATTGATAAACAACGGAAGTTTTAATTCTTATCAAAATATTATGTTTATCAATCAATACAAATATTGTTACCTCTAAAGCCATCCCCATCAGATAACACACTTGCGCCCATTTTTTCCAATTATCAAAATTTTGGTGGAACGCACATAGCCTCAGGCTTGCTCCGCGATTTTGCCCCAATCTCATGTGGTCGCAAAGCCCTGGCCTTTCCTGAAATTTCTCATATTTGTGAAATAAAAAGTTTCAAGGTCCCATATTGAGTTTGTGCAGTGGCTAAGGAATCAAGATGGCGTTGAATTTTCAACTCACAAAGTCGTGTATTATAAGTGTAAGCTGATGCTTTATTGTTGAGCACAATACCCGTTTTTTTCCAAGTTCTGGTCGTTTGTACCTTCCAGAAAGCGTACGAAGCGTGGAAAACCCGCTGCTTGCGGTGTGTGGACGCACAAGGGTACTACTTCGACGACTTTTGAGAGAATGTATCAACTCTGGCAATAATTATTTTTAATCGACTCAACCCCTCTATGTTTGGATCATATTATTGACATGCAAACATAGTCAATGAAATTTATTAAACAGAAACTCTAATTAATATAGAAAAATAAGCTAAAAATACCTCAAAAACTGCGGGAATTGTGTCTGCGATTTCCACGAAGCCAAAAACAAACTAATTTTTTTGTAAACTGACGTACGAACTAAAAGCTTAAATTTCAGAATCAGACTTCAGAGTATGCAGAGGACTACCCGAATAACCCAGTGAGATGGCTTCTTTAAGGAATAGGTTTACTGGTAACTTGTTTAACAAAACACATTTCCAAGTCTCCTTCTTCCCGCATTTGGGCGTACCATACGCACGCATTCCGATCGCAACGCGGTAATACGAACGATTGGTCCTATGGGAAATATAGTATGTCAAAGAGTTAAATATGAGGCCTGAAAAATTTACATTTCAAGGAAAACTTGTAGCTGTTGGTGCAGTGGAAGTAACAGAGTAATCCACAGAAAAATGCAAATGCACAACACATGCATGTTTTACGATACGAGAAATGGTGAAACAACGACTGTTTATAGTTCACGTTCATACGTTCATTATTCCTGAAAGTGCCCTGTTTAGTTTCTTTTCGATGGAATTGCACTCGCACACCACTAAAAGAACGATGTACTAACCGGATGCGGGATGACAAGAGTCGTTTTTTGCTCCATTTCGTGGTCTAGGGTGACTGAAGGGAGGACAATGCGACACGGTTCGAATACCAACGCAGGACTCGCGAGGAAGAAGAGCCTCTCGAAGGTTTCGCACGAAAGTCCTAAAAGTGCCTACACAATGCGAAGAAAAGGTCTTAAGAGAATTCCGAGAGGTAAAACGCACAGCGAGAAACCGCGGCAAACGGGCTTTAATCGGCAGAACGTAGCCCAAAGGTTGTGATGCAGTGGGGAAAGGCGGGAAGAAACACACGAGCCGAAGTGAAGCCCCGCCGTGCAGTCGGATGCCCCGGGATATCGCTTCCACCGACGGCGAGCGATCGGAGATGAGTTGGCATCGAAACACCACCGACCCCGACACACCGCGCCGTCGGCGGTGTTTGGATTGGAAACGGAAGGCAGGAAAAGGCTGGCGGCCACTTCTCCTTTTCCACCGAGGATCAGATAACGTCGGCATGGTGCGCCTAAACCCCAAACTGAACATTATATACCCTTAAGCGACGAATTTAGGTGTTAGCAATAATTAAATTTAATGGCATACTTAAGAACTCCCAAAGTCCTTAATTAAAATACTCACTTGTTAGAGATACTAATGGAAAGAATAACGGTCGCCGAAACGTTAAACCACATCTGCATTCTCATATACCCATTAAAAGTATTGGTCATTATTTATCACTTGCCATTGTTAAGACCTACATGATGTAATTTGAAAAAAAGTTGATGATAAATTAATTATTCAACGGTCATCGAACAACTTCAACTTGACTCTTTATCTGGTTGTCACATATTAGGCCATTGCGAACGCATTCTGAATAATTGTAGAGCAAGTACCACGGGTAAGAGAACTTTGGATACACAAGTAATAAATAACGATAGACGAATAAAGTTCACCCAATTTTCACGAAATTCGTTTGATTCATTTTAAAATTTAGACGGAAACAAACTGAAAGGGACAATGGAGTGGTGGCCAAAATTTACGCTGTTTAGTCCTCGTGAATACTGACAGGGTGTGAGGTTAAAATTATATTATAAGCTTTTTTTATTGTGCCCTGGTAGCACTACACCGATTTGGTACTTATTTTATATCAAAGGCCTTTGAGGACACGCCAATGACTTCATTCATTACACCTAATTTATCTGTGCATTATTCAGACTATTAAATCTCAAGTTGGTTAACTGATCTAAAACATAAGAAATTTGATTGATGGTTTCCGGCGTAACTATATGGAATCGATTCATATTGGAAATGAAAGAATAGTAACTTTATGATTCCACAGAAATTTTGTTTATTTCGATACGACCCGGGTTTCGACGTTCAACGTCGACCTGAAGATGACGTTGAACGTCGAAACCCGGATCGTATCGAAATAAACAAAATTTCTGTGGAATCACAAAGTTACTATTCTTTCATTTCCAATAAGAAATTTGTTAATAATTAACATGGATGGATATCTTCACTGGGATATTTGTAACACCAATGTCACCCTCCGGGATAGCCAACTTCAAACCGGACGTCAATTCTAAATTGCAGAAATACCACGTGCCAAAGGGTAAATACGAACGAGATATATTACGGCTTCACTAGGGGTTTTTGAACTCCACTTCCGAGGTTTCTACAGTACAGCTCGCTTCGAAGCAGAGCAACACTTTTTCTCAGTAATTCTCGTTAGACTAGTGAACAGAAATTTGACCCGCAGCTAGGTACTTATACAACACTCAGAAGCAAACACCCTATAACGAAATGACCATCTAAGCCGACAGCGAATTTATTCAATTGACCATCCCTGTTACACAATCTAAAAAAATTAAATTAAATTAAGCAAAAAAAATTTCACTCAGTTTTCCTTTCCTTGACTTTTCTTTGGCTATTTTGCTAGCACTTAACAATGAACACATCGCTCGAATTAGCTATCACGGGTTTACTAGACCGCTGATGATGCATGGTAAGATTTATGAGGAGAAGCCATCAAATTGAAATTTTTCGAATAATTTTTACATTGATATCATAAAAAGGTGACAAAACATCGAAATAAATCACTGCATGCAATATTACTACAAACATTAAAAGCACTGAAAGTAGGCAAGCAAGAAATATTTTAAAGTGATCCCTACCTTTTATCGGACATCGTCACTCCCCTGAGATTATACACGACTAGTGAGGAGTTTATTTTTCAACCATCCTTACGTCATATTTATTAAGATTTCGAAAGTCCATGGTGTGTGTACGACGATGAAAGTTGTGGACTTTCGTCGAGAAACAGGATAAAGCCAACGTAACGCCACAGAACTCACGGCGCACGGACTGTTCCACTCAAACAACAGAGAGCAACAGGCGTTTGAGGGACAAATAGCAAAAAAATGAATCGGTAACTTCATCGGGTCGATCCAAACCGCAACACACATTCCACCGCATCCAAAGTCCCACGCGGGAAACGACAGGGTTAAGGATGCGTGCCCAGCCCGTTCGCCGGGAAAAGGGGGGACAAATTTCAAGTTCGACGGACCCGTAAGGATTAGTAAACGAGTTATTTTAATTGTCCGGAAGGCGTTGACGTGGGGAGGAGGCGATTGAGAAACCACCGTGCGTGACCCCCAAATTTTGGGAATTCGTGCCTCCCCCCCCCCCCAACCTTCTCCTTCCCTAGCGGCCATTCGATCCGCTCATTCGTTTGCTTTTGAAGCGAGGGGCAAGTCTATAAGCCGAGGGATGTGGCAAAGAGAGAAAGAGATCTTGCGTTCCCCAAAACTTTGGGTTGGCGTGTTATAAGGCAATTCGCGCAAGAAATAGGCCAATCGATACTTCCCCTCGCAAGAAATTATAGGGACAACGGATACGCTCACGAAGTCATTCGACTGCTGAATTAGTCAACAAACGTGCACCCCACAACACGTAGATAGTACCCAAAGGCGGCCCCGCGCAGGGGTAAACCGGGTGTTAGGCGTGCTAATAGGGAGGCAAATCCACTCCTCGCGCCTCTCGTGGAAACAATAGTAGAAGAGCGTTCCCCTTCTCAATCCTTCTCCACTGGCACACTTGACGGAAAATTCAAAATTCTGGGATTTCACAATGGACGAGAATGCTCGGGCCATTCGTGCAGACGGACATGATGATTTTTTCCCCGTATTTGTGACAGAATCAGCTCAAACATCGACAATTCATTCGCAAAGCAAAGTGGTTTACGAGATGAATGAAAAAATATATGGTAAACTCGCAAACAATTTACTTTCGGAGCTACTTCAACTACTCGATCAGCCAACTTTACCTCGACAAAAATTTAGGACCGGTGATTATAAATTTCATTCACTTCACTTTATTCTCTCCGAATTAACTACATTAATCAGTTAATAACAAAATGATATCGCCACCTGAGGTATGGCTTATTAAAAAATCTCTACATGAGTTCATGCACGAACTTTCGCGTAAGTCTCAAGAAAGCTTCCTAAATTTAAACAAGAGCACCGAAAGCGTTCAGCTACGACATATACATGTATGTAAGCATTATCTTATACCAGGAAACCAGTATTCTTACCCTCTTCACAAATGACTGCTGTCGAAGGCATGCACCTAATTAGGTATAACAGAAAGTGTCGACGTGAATACACTAAACTTAAATGACAGACGACTTGGGGCCTTCGCAAGGAGTGCTCATCTTATTTATGGTGATGTTAACGGCGTCATAACCAAATAACACCAAGTTTTTCACTGGATATTCATTTAAAAATCAGTCATTTTTGGGAATAGAACTTTGTACTGAGCGAGATAAGTGCGTGAACTAGCCACCGTCAATTGGCGATCCCATATTACCACAATCATAACTATGAAGTCCAAGTGAAATCATTCCATTTGAATCTTCCGAGAATCTCAGACATACTATGATCCAATATTCATCCAAATATCTATTTTGCTAGACAACCTCACAAACCAATACATCGACGTGCAATATAGATAAGATTCTCTGAAAATAAAATTAAGCTCTAATTCACGAAAAGTCTCTTAGCTAAACAGCTTTCTTCGGTTGAAAATCCTTTCACCAAGTTCATGAAAAATTAAATCAATCTAAAGATAACGCGTTTCCTATGGCATTAACTTGTGTCTACACATTTGCATACTACAATCGCCGAATGACACATAGAGGCACTACCTCTACTACTGTAGAGGCACAGTATCATGCAAAACTGACATTTTTACACACACTTACATTTTTATCTATTTAAAGCTCGAGCACATTAGCGTAGACAGAAACGATTTGCTAAATAAAAAAATATATTAATTTATTTAGGCAGCAAATAGTTTCTGTCTACACTAATTTGCTCAAGCTTTAAAGAGCTAAAACAAATATCAAAACAGCGAGGGGAAATAGCTTGGGAAATTCAATTTTACTGAAGCGTTGACACCAATGTGAATTACATACACATTAACTCTTCCACTTACAGACACAACACGAGTACGCGCAAAGTATTTTTGCGATGGGTAACCAAAATAATCACGGAGGGTCTAAATAACGATATACCACTTAGAGAAGTGCATTGCTCGCTTTGCTTAGATTACATTCAGCATTATAGGTATTCACAATATTTACACAATACAGCTTGCATGGCTCTTTAATCATCTCAATATTTCAGTTTCCCCGTCCCAGTCCCTAGGCATTTTCTGCTGGGAAAAGAAACCCTGCCAAAATATTTCCCTAATTCGCTCATTCACCAAGGAGTGCAGCAGACGTTGCGCCAGCGGTGCCGCTTGACGCGGAATAGGCGGAACCACCTTCCCAGGAAAACCAACCAGGATTTAATAAGAATCGTTCTGAGCGCAGCATCACTCTGAACCGCACAAAATTCAAACTACAAATCTTATCACCAATGGATAGAAATTCACCTTACCGAAACTACAGACATACACACTCATTTTCCTTAATCACATCGTAAACCACACCCATAATAAAGCAAACGTAAACACTGAAATATATACGTACTTCCCTTTTCTATTGGCTATTTCCGAATACTTAATAATTAAATATTATCTTCCTACATACATTATTAGCGGGGATTTTTAAAACTATATATGGCCCTTGATTTTGATTCGAATAGCGAAAATTACGTAAATGTGGAGATATGCAGAAAAGGACTGCCAGAAACATCAAATAATTTTTGACCGGATAATGTAAACTCCCAGATAAGCCGAGAAGTCAAAATTGTACTCCCATTACGGATAAATTTTTAATGCTGTTAAAGGGAGATAGGGGTCGACACTAAGTCCTTCGACGTTCTAAGGTCACGGGAATACTCGGGAAGAAATTCACAGATCATTTTCCGCCCGCATGTAGGATAACATTCCAGCTAAGTTAACCTCGGGTCAGAAAAAATATAATAATTCTCGAACTGACCGCATCAAGTTCGACCGCGTAGCCTAAGAAGGTCGCCTGAGGCACACTGCAACGGTTTCCTCGCCCAGCTAGTGGAGTGCCGAAGCTTACCCGAAGAAGAAGCCTTTTCACAAATACACTGTAGATTTCTCGCAGGAAAATTAACCATGAGCTAATTTCTGAAAGGCAGAGCGAAGCTTGCTCCCGATATCATCCTTGAAATATCTGAGTGGTGGGATGCGGGAGGGAGAGGGGCAGGATGGCGAGATGGAAGAAAAGGTAGTACTCAACTCTAAGGATGAAAACTTGGCAACTTGCCAACTCGAACACGACGCGCGGGGGAATAAAAAAGAAGTTTCCTTTTTGTTTTGAAAAGGGAAGGCCTTTTAGGCACCGATGAAATTGCAAAAGCAAGAGAAATGAATGCGTGGGATCAGCCCCGCGTAAAACACTCATTTTCGGATGAAGCAGAGAGACAGATCTATGTACCTTATGTGTACCTTTCCCCTCTGCCCACACACCAAATATTTAGAGGCAAAATATTTTGACGTTTCAATCCAAATTAGGGCCCATATAATTTATGTTCCACTCCGACTAAATTCCGAGAATATTTAAAACATTTCCAAACAAATACTTGCCAGATTTGGCAGAGAAATTTTATTAATTATTTTAGTACCTCGGGGGGAGGGCTACTGAGAAAATATATTTTACTTAATTGGAACCTGGCCTACCATGATCGGTACAGCACATACACATCTGAAAAACTTAATTATAACGATTATTTATCCTACAATTCCCGGGCAGAATTATAATCCAAAGAAAAGTCAAATATTTCACTCAAATGCAATTGAAAACCACTCTTGTTATTAGAATCCATCACATTGTCGTAACGACGTATCATTCACCACTGATTGGTACATATGAAAGCAACGATATTAGAGAGGCATAGCTTCGTAAACACAAGAGCAAGAGATGATATTCATAGAACGTAAACGTTAAGATGTTGACACGAAACTCTCAAAAATATGTGAAATAAATTAAATGAGCTCATCAAGATAATGTGGAATCTCACGCGAAGGCATTTTACGGGTCTAGTTGGGAAAAACCGAATTCCAAATGATCTCGTCTCCTGGATTAGATAAGAGGCGCATACTTAAAAAAGCTTTTTTCACAGACAACAGCGGAGAATTAAACTTCCTATTTTTACTAGCCAAACGAGGAGTTCAAGGTCCGATCTACTAGTCAGTTTGGTAAGAAGTAATGGGCCATGTTACTGAAAAATCCTATCTTAATAATGATTCTTTAGTAAGTTTCCCTAGCACTCTTCAACTCTACCGCTTGCGACGGAGAACAAAATGTGAAAGCCAAAAACTCTGAGACCATACGAAAGCTTCAAGACAGCGAAGTGAAATGCTGCTCTTTACTCAGCAAAAAGCGTTGAAATTTTGATTAAGGTTGAGAATTATATCTCAAAAAGGACAAGGAAGATAAATGCTATACGGAACATGACGCTCTATACTGCTTGGAGAGGTAAGATACTACAATACAAGTACACTTTACATGATGAGGTAAAATGCGAATGCGCATGTCATACTATGAAAAAAGCACACCATGACATTGATCTTCATGCATAATGACGGCATCTTCACCGTGGCCTGATAATCGTGTTATTGATCGGGATCGGGTGAAGCTGAAGTGGACCTTCAAGTTATTTTTTTGAATAGGATACATTTTCGATGCATCTGCATTTTATGACAGCACTTGACTTTCGATCGAACAAGGCAGGCGAACTGCTCGCCACTTCTTGAGTACCTTGGCGACAAAAATACAATAAAGTAAAGAGAAGACAAGATGATGGGAGTTAAATAGTAAAGAGCATAATGTATAACAACATTATTTTTTCCATACATACAGAAGATAGCAGTTGGCTAAAATAATACTAAATCAGCAAATTTGAACTATATGCGTGACCTACACACTAATCATTGATCGTTCCTCTATTTGCCGCCAATAATAATTACCGCCTAATAATGCATTAAAAATGAGAATGACTGAAAAAGCTAACTTTTTACCAAACATGTTTTAAGGAAGATTTTGTATGCTTCGAGAGGAAGGAAATTCCGAAAAAATATGCGAATTTGCCTTAGTTGCGCGGAATGACTATCAGCACAAAATCCGTTCAGCGAAAAAATACTATCGGCCCCGCCGTCGGAGAAGCGAGTCAAGGTCGTGCAGCCTGCTAGCGACTTTATAAAATGCAAAGCCACACCCTGCGATAAAAAAGGCGTATAATAGTGAACACATGCCTCAACACTTCTCTCTCTCCCCACAACCTGCGGACCGATTCGAAGCGAATCCTTCGGTTTTTCCTCCTCGCCAACTATGAATCGATACTAGCTGCCCCTCCGCTTAGAGCTTGATAATATTAGGCAATGACCGAACGAAATCTTCGGGGAGTGGACGACAAATCGTTCCACCAGCCTTCTGCGACCTTCCACTTCCTCTTCAGTCCTTGGAGCGAAGCTTCCGTTTGGGTGATTGCGGTGATGGAGGCGGGACGGCGGGAGTTGATACGGGAGTGGGAGAGCATCCAGTTTTTAAGGGTTGGGCAACGGGTCACCTGCCACCAGGCCCATGCCCAAACTAGGAGCTATCGCAAGGCTTCCTTTTGTCCAGCATCGAGCGCTCCTCACTTACAGGTGCATTGGGGAGCGAGGATGAGATCGAAGAGGAGAGGGGGGGACGAGGGATACCCCGAATGTGTCGTAACGCTTGCAAACGCGACTGCCTCGGGGATACGGTTTTAAAATATTCAACGTCGGGGAAACAGGCATTATGAGAAGGATTGCGACGACGAAAGAATCATGTACATGAAGAATAGAACTGATCACAGACTCAGTAAATATTGTTACAGACTTAACATGGAGCGTAGAGCTACATGAAACTGAAACTTGAGGTGCGATTATGAATATCTAAACGCGACGCGATCCATAACGCGATTTCCCTCTTAAGATCCGTTGGCGATCACAGATCTTACGACTCAGTTCCTGCGATTCGTAGTAGCGCCAGGACATTACATTTCCAAACACTGAATTTAAATAACAGTGATAAAATATAAATAAAATATCACGTAAATAACGATAATTACGGTCTTCATACCGTCCGCGTTATGAAGACCGTGGTTACCACCCTGGTCCTTGATGCAAGCGGATGACCGTAGATGAAGGCTTTTTAGATGTGGGTGAGTATGGCGAAGGATGGAGAAAATATGTTGTATAGAGAGGAATACAATCGACAAAGTTTTAAATAGAGAGGAAGTAGCTGGGGGAACTTGGAAAATTATAGTGTAGGCGTAGCCTAGCACGTCGCCTAAGCGGGTAAGAGGAAGGAAGAGAGGTGACAGCATGACACAGCACGTAGAAGATAGGAAGAAATAAGGAAGTAAATAATGTAGGTCAACTAGAAGGAAGTTCTCGCGATACGTATAAGGTGACAGTCATTTCGGACCGTCCAAAAACCAATCTTTAATATTTAGTATTCCTAGAATGAATAATGGCTAATGCGACGGATCATTTGAGAGAAGGGACGTGTGCTTAGAAGGAGGTAAATTTTCAAGCCAAGAACAAGGGAGTCCTAAAAGCAGGCGTTTCTTGAGAAAATCACCGTGAATATAAATAATGCGCGACATTTTATAACAGTGCTACAGCGGGGACCTATGAAATGTCTCACTTGTTAGGAGAGTTATCCGTGTATTGAGCAATGAACGGCATGCGCTAACTGGAAGGAATACATTCCATTACGCCTTTGCGGCTTCTGAAGAATTTTAAAGTATCTAACACACCGGAAGAGCAAAAATGAAGATTTTAATACATTACTCGATCGTTATTGAGCCAACCAAACGACAAAATATTATAAGTTTGATTTGAGAAGCGGGAGTCGGGTTGATGTTGTATTTAACACTACGGCGTGTGAAATTCGCACATAAGGGTAGGGTTAGCCAGTCTCCTTCACAACATTAAGGAACATAATATAAATTCAGTGTATAACAGTGAAATTTGACCGATAAAAATATGAACTTGGAAGGAGATAATATTAAGGCATATGATTACGAACTCAAGTAAGCAATATTACCCAAAATGATTAACCAGGGAAAGACCTCAAAAGTTTTATACTGGAAATATGAATAATGAAACATGGAAAACAATATTCATATAAAAATTGTAAAAAAACAATCAACTTAACCGCGAGGTCAGAGAGAATTATTGCTTAAATGTTCTGTGTGACGGCACGCTTTAATAAGCACATATAATTTACCCACCTAATAAACATCTGCACAGAACCTTAACGGTTCAGTTTCCAGTGAGCATGAAAAACTTCCACGACCAAAAAATACATATTAAATGAACGCTTTTGAGCCAACAGCTCAGATTCTATGATACTCATTAAACATTTGACTTTTTGATTAATCAGCATAATTAACAGAATAGCTTCTCCAGGCGGGCCATGCAGCGAAATAAATTCTAAAGCACAACCGCTGCGCGTCTTCCAAAATTTGCCAAGCCATAGAGTACCGAAAATATTGGTGCGGTATCATTACAACAAGGTAGGAGGATCATTTCCATTTTCATACAACCATTAAAATATTCCCAGAAACAACATAAAACCGTCTTGATAAAGTGAAAGTTTAATTTCACTACTTCCGCGATCTTGAGAGCGAAGATATCTCGCATATCGGAGACAAATCATGTTTAGCTCAATCTTTCAACGACGGAGAGAATTGCTGTTTAAGCGGAATTCATACACACGGCTTCCCTTCCTTGCAACGGCAACGCTCTCGTGAGCATTCACAGGAAATGCTATTGGCAAATCGGATCACAGCTCTAAGGTAGTAACCACAATTTCTCAGGCGCTGATTCAATGCCATTTATAGAAATGACGAACGACTTCGAAGTTTGCGTTACAAGCAGCGGGAATTGAAATGATGGCGAGAGGAGTCGATGCATAAACTGAACTTTAGAATTCTTCACTCTTTGCAAGCAAAATTTTATGAATTGCACCTGCGCAAATCTCACGGTAAAACGTGATACTTTGATATTTAGGAGGTCCGCGAACATCAACAAGGGTTTGCACGAGATATATGGTAGTACCAAAGATTAAGTACCTATTTAATTCTAAAGAAAATATATTATAAAAAAGCGATATGTCATGCGAAATGAAACGGTCGCTCTTTGAAGTATGTGCCCAAATTAATCATGAACTCACTGAACGAGATGAAAGGAAAATTCTAAGAGCTTCCTGCGATCGAAAAGGCATTCGGTATGCCGCTTTGCCTTGCGGGTAATGCACTCGCCGACTGACCTAAAAGCGGAGGCAGAAATGTACCACGGGCAGGGGTGCTGTCCAATGATTATTGATAAATGTGTTGACTAATGTTTGCCCTCCGAAGCACGTCAGTCACGGGAGTAATCGAAAAGAAAACATCAATGAATGGGGCATTAGTCAATAGCCACTGGGGTTCAAACGCTTTTCACGGTTGAGGTCATATCGTATCTTCAATCTCCTTAGGCGAAAATCATCCAAGTACAAAACGTCCATACTCCAGTTGAGATTCAACTTTCAACTCTGGCAATAAAACTACGGCAATGTCAGGCCACAGGCTTACTAGGAACCTTAATAATTCGCGTGACTGAATAAGCATTTGTTTCGCGCATTTCATTTAGACAAAATATAACTTCTTTATTCAACTTATACATTCGGTAGATATTTTAATGAAAAGCAGGTGACCAATGGTAAACCTTGGCCAATTATGATAGCTCGAGAAAATATAAATAACTACATTTACCAAATGATTAACATTGCATTCCCCAGCCTTATTTCTTTTACAAAAATTTCAGACACATTTCAGTTACACATTAAATATGAAAGATTACGATACTATCTTGGATAGGAAAAACAGATGGCACGTTCCCTTTCACGAAACATGGGCGTGAGAGAGAAAACAAAAAATACAAATCAGTGACCGCGCAAGTGAATATGGTTACACGTTTCATGTGTCATGATTAACTACCTTAGTAGTTAAAATTACAAACTTTCATGATTTTTCAAAATGTGGTCAAGGAGGTTAGGTAGAAGATTTTTAAGTTCCAGAGAAAGAGATGAGAACAAATTTACCAGAATAATTTATCACGATTATATAATCTTAAAAGCATGCCAATTAACCTTGACTTTTATTAGCGCATGCCTTCATGCAGTAATACAGCAGCTACAAGCTCCATTTATTATGTCGAAACCGAAAGAGTTTTTAATGCACCCAAGCCAGTTTTGCAGCCTACAGTTTCCAGAAAAAAAATACGCTCGTAAACGAGCAAGAACCCAGAAAAACAAATTATCATAACGCTACTCTCTGGCAAGTTGTCGACAGCAAAAGAATGATTACAGCCTGAACATATGGCGACAGCTTGTGGAAAAGAATAAGCAATTAATGCGAATATGGAGAGTGAATACTTTCTTGCCTAGTCCAAAACATACTAGTTAACCGTAGACTAGGGAGTCGACATGATACAATATTTGCAAAAGAGAAGGATTTTATGCGAACATAACCTAGTATGCGAGCTCTGCCTTTTGAGCTTAACAGAGCATTAAACAACAGCGAACTTGGCCTAATGGAAGGAAAAGGAGCAAACAGAAAACTTACGTGAAGACGAGAGAAAAGGCTAAGGCATTATGCCAAATTGAAGCATATTCATTTTTCAACGACTTGTCACAAGTTACACCAACGAAAACTACCTTTAAGTTTCAAGGTTACAAATTAAAACATCTGACCCTGGTTTAGTGCCGTTGCATAGTGCATTATGACGAGGCCAGGTTGCTTAACTTTTCCTGACACAATCAGCTCTTCGTTTGGAATCTCTCATCCTCTTGCGCAAACGAGTCAACAGGGGAATTAGACGGCTTCGTTCATTCCTTGGACGCTTCAAGCAAGTATAACGGCCACGAGAAGTCAAAAGAAATGCTCGGAGACTTCCGTTTTTTTTTAACATAACATAGCAAATAACCCCCTAAAATCTGCTATCAGTTTCTGGAATACGTTTTACTGCAACAAGGGCAGGCCACGAAAAAGGCCACGAAAGGCCAAGAAAAAGGAAAAGCGAAAAAGGTAATGATTTAATTCACTCTTTTTATGGAATGTTACACATCCTGTTATAACGAAAACGAAATTAATATTAAGCATAGTCGAATAAACCACAAGTTGGTATCCAACCCAAGGGGTTTCGATTTTGTAGCACCGAGAAGAATAACAGCGCTCACATAAAAATTCACCTTCCACGGATACGAAAACGAATTACTGAACCATAAGGCTCATATTATACGGGTATTGAGGGATTTTATTAGCGATTTTAAACAAATAGTTCACATTTTACGGATATATAGCATTTATAAGGGTCGTTTACTTCTTCGGCGAAGTTATTTCGTGGTAAAAATACGGAAGCTTTCATAGACACTAAAGCCATGCATTTTACACCCCTTCTCGATAACAAGGAATCAATAACCAATCCCACGACTTATTGGCACACTAAAAACGACCAATTTCGTTAACGGAAACCGATTTATGGGGCGCTGACACTTGAAGTCCGGGAGCAACGATTTTTCGGCAGGAACACACCCTAAACACTCAGCCGAACGGCAAAACCGGGCAGCGTGCTTGAAGGAAGAATGGGAAACGGAGTGATTTAGGGAAAACCCTGAGACGAAGACGCTCGGGGCGAATGCCCCAATTCGCCCCACATTACGAAAAGAACCCCAGCCGCACTCAACCGTCTCCCTTCCTCCTCCCCATATCACCTGCACCGCACCAGAATCGAGCCGGGAGGAGGGGGGGGGAAGAGACACTCGGACACGAAAGCCTCGCTCTTGGAGGGGGAAGCTGTGATCACGGATATTCATCCGCCTTGATCATCACGCCCTTGAATCACGCGAACTGCCCCAGGCGTACAATTATTGCTTGACGGGGAGAACATGCACGAGAGGACCCTTTTCACGAGGGCTCCATTCGCAAAGAGGGGGAAAAATTCAAGTGTCATAACAATTCCGGAGAGATCCATTATTTTCTGATAATTGCAATGGGTTAGGTGACTTAATACGATTTGTGGGTAATACTCCTCTACAGAATATTTAATTATTCTTCTTTCTAATCATCATTTGTGGATAATTAAACGTCGAAACCTAAGTCACATCAATAAATATCATGAAGTAAAATTATCAAAACATTTATTTCCCCGTGATGAATAACTTGAGCATAAAAATACAGATAAACTGATTCTTCTTTTAATATCCCGATTCACTATTTCTTTAAAGCAGATATTGAGACTAATGTTTATTACATCACCAGCAGTGGAGGTACTAAAGAGAAAAGATTGGTTTGTTGGGGAGGCGACCGACAGCTAAGGTCATTTGCGCCATTAGGGATGGGTGGCAAAGGAAGGGTGGAGAGAAACCCGGCGTCGGCATTAGCCTACTCTCGTCGAAAGGCGCCAAGGTGTCCGCAGTTTAACGTCCCATCCGACGGACGTCGTTTTCACTCAAAGTGCTCTCAACAAAGCACCTCAAGTAGGGATCGGGATACCACTGAAAAATATTTGTTGTCTCCAGGATTTGAACCTTAGCGGTGGGAAGCCTGCACGTTAGCCTCCGCACCATTCCGATCCCCAAGAGGAAAGATATGATGCCAAAACGAAGCGTTACATAACTCATGCGACATCCCGATTGTTATGAAATGGGATAAATTAGATGTCAGTCTAGTTTCAAGCACATGGCATACTAACGGGAATAGCAAAAAAGAGGCATGATTAAAACTCTGGCGTAAAATATAAGCGCATTATTACTGGCTATGGACCTCAGGATTAAGGTAAGTTTTTTGGACCCAGGCACTAACCACTGCTGTACTAGTAAACACTGATTTAGACGGTATAAAATATCCTGATGCCTTTCAAAACTGAAATTAAACGTTTATAACACTCTCGTGCGATCCACACTTGTTACTATTTAGACAAAAACAGCGTGTCTGCCAATTAGAAGTTCAATTACAGCTTAAATAACGTGATTCTTTTCCTTCGACCATCGAAGCGGATCATTGATCCTGGTATCATTAAATATGTCTCATCGCGATTCGGAGAAAAGATAGAAATCTGGTATTAAGGTTTGAATTAATCGAAAATTTCTGCTCCTGGTTCACGAATCAGTAACTGCTTAAATATCGATGATAATGGATTCCACGGCACGGAATTGTACGAAAAATCTATACCTTCGGTTAATTTTCTCATTTTCCTTTGCGTACTCATCGTCAAGCTTCGCACATTTCGTGGAAATATTTCGACTTCATCGTCTTCGCCACTCAAAAGTTGATAGCGGATAAGAGTTAAACATATTTCCCTAAGTAGGTCAATTAGACTGGGTCCTTTAGCTAAAGTCCCTATTCACGAAACCTTAACATTTCTTCATCAAGGTTCAACATCCCATCGATCAGCACGCTATAAACGCACATTAATTACAAACGACTGATCGATTAAGCCAACGTGCGGAACTTGGACGGCAGAGATTCCTTCCAAGGTCGGGCAATTAA
Organism: Hetaerina titia; assembly: GCA_037158775.1. Classification (NCBI taxonomy): domain Eukaryota; kingdom Metazoa; phylum Arthropoda; class Insecta; order Odonata; family Calopterygidae; genus Hetaerina; species Hetaerina titia. The sequence goes on along the minus strand of CM073774.1, from coordinate 54,060,872 downwards.
CATCCTTTGAATAATTAATAACATGATATTTTGTGGCAACCTCTGTGAAATTTAGTTAAAGCGTGACTTCAACCTCTTGCATGGACATCTGAAGAACGCCCTCCAAACACCACCTAGGTTTGACGAATGCCTTGGCTCACGGATTCAATAATCCAACATTTCCCTCTCATCAGGGGTTTCTTCTTCTTCCTCCTCCGATATTTTGAATTCTCCACACCCACAATACAAATTAAATAATAACCATTCACAATTTTAAAAGATTTATTGCAATATCGTGGCAGAAAATTCCTTTTGACGAGCACTGAAAGCGATTCCATGACGAGTAAAGCAAGTTTCAAATACCCACGACGCTTTGGCAAACCATGCTTGTGTAAGGCCATTCCATATTGGACTCTAGTCGCAAACGTAAAGAATCCGCTATTCATTAGTTGAGCCTTTCTATGCTAAATTGCTTTGAGCCTTTCTATGCTTTGGTTAAAAATGAAATAATTTATGGTATAAAATATATAACATTTATGGTGGTGACTCAAATCAAATAAAACGACTATTAAATAAGGGTTGTTAAATTAATCCAACTTACAAGAAACATGAACTATAAACTTCAAAATAAGCTCAAATGAAATGATAATTAACTGTTCTACTTGGCACTACTCCATGAAATAAAGGAGAGATACTATTAAGGTATAGAACTTTTAATTCTTGCTATAAGCGTAAGTTTAATAAGCATAATCCAAAGGTATTGTAATGAGAAAATTAATATTTTCTGTGCTAATGCACCATATAATTGAGCCATACAGCACTCAAGGGACATTGATAATCAATTGAATATAAGTTTTCGCATAAATTAAGCAATTGCTCAATCAGGTTAATTGAAAATAATTTAGCTTTTTTGTTATTCAGGAAAGCAGCGTTGAAATCAGGCAATATGGTGACATTGCATCAATTAATATCATCAGGAATGTTTACAAGAAAAAATTATTTTTGAAAAGTCTGACCGCTTTTCCAGATAATGGTGGTGGCCGCAATGATGAGAATTTGAATGTGGAAAAACAGAAAACCTTAATAACAATCATAATGCTTCTATAATGTACCACAATATGTAAATCATTCTAAGTTAAGCATTTACGTATTTTCAATGGATGCACGCGGTCGGTCTTGGCAAACATTCATTCTGATTCGGAATTAAGGCAGCGGAGGACTGAGTCACGTGCTTTACGTACAAAAAAAATAAAAACCGGGAGCGTTTCAACTCGCATTGAGATGACATAATCGTGAGCATTACGAGGGAGATGCAAAAAAAAGGTTGAGAGCGAAGAAAATAACCGCAGGAATTTCATTTTACGACCCAAAGAGACAACCTTGCGACCCATAATTCACCCAACGTACGTGAATAGGAGCCGCGTCGGCTAGCGGGACACATCCCATGGCCGGGAGCGAGATTGGGATCTCACGCCGGTCACGACTTGGGGATCGAAGAAGAATTATCTCCTTCCGAGTCTAATGGTCGGAAAAAAGCAGAGGGATGAGCCGAAAGGAGGAGGAGGTAAGGTCAGATTATCAGGTGGCGGCGGATGAGGCAATGACTCCGGCATGCTCATTGGTGCATTCATAAAGAGCCTCGGTGGGAGTTATGGCTCACGCCGGAAATATTTCCTACGAACGACGAATAACACTATTTAAAGAAGATGGGAAATTCAATTTTAATAGGGTAGTCTACTGTTTAAGGTAGATTTTGGATGGACAAAGACTAAACCACTATTACATTTTCACTCGCCCAACACGACGACACAACCTGACACTCTAGGCCAAAATAAACCCTTCTTCAATTCAACATATTTTCTATCTCCCTTCTCCCTTTCACAATGCATACATAAATTCTCTGCATCCACTTTTTCGAACTCCTTTGAATTTTCCCTAGGAACTCTCCCCCCTACAAGACTAAGCGTGGTATTTCTTTGTTTTTTCCCCTCCACTTTTACTATCTCCATCTTTATCAACCCCCACATCTCAAGAGATTTCAACCTGACGCCTATTAATTTGCCTCAGCGACCAAGTTTCTGAGCTGTACAAAACTACGCTCCATATTGAAGATTCCACCAGTATTTTCGTGAGAATAAAATTACAAACGTAGACAATCCAACATGCATGATATTTTTATTCTCAGGCGGCACCAAAAATTTCGGAATAACAGGAGACACGGCCAAGAGTAATTTGATACTCCTTGCCTTGTTTAGGAGATGGCTGGCCATGTCCACTCTCCCTCGAGCCTAAAAACATGATTGCACGAAGTCAAAAGGTCGAACACGTACTATGCGCGTACCTTTTAGACGATGAGTGGGAGGGAATGAGAACCCAAAGGCGCTGGAAAGTGGGAGACGCCCCCCCCTTCCCCCGAGAGACCTTCGCGGCGGAGCGGCCGTTTGAATGCAGCGCCCGGCGCCGGTCAACACGCGCGCGCGTAATATCCTTACGCAACCACAGCGTCCAAGGCATTGTCGCTTTTTACGCGCGCGGCAAAGGACCTCCCTCTTCCATTTCGCTGTCACTTCCATGAATCAGTTGCGCAATTCGAGTCAAAGATTGGTGCGAAAAACGGGCCGGCGCTTAGTCTATCCTTCCCGCGAAGTCTCATCCGAATGGGCACGCCAACAGGGGCCGAAAGGTGTGAACCACGCCGAGAAAACGTTTTTTTTTATTCAGAGAAGTTTGCTGTTCGCATATTGATACACATAAGTCACAATAAACGGTAAAGAATGTCCTTCGCATCCGATTCTTCTACAGACGTTCCAGTAGCGTGCTTTAGATGTACATTACTTTATTATGTCAGGCATGGAAAGGGTACTGAAAAATTCATTTTAGGTTCTCTTGTAAGAGCGTTAAGAGATCCCTCTTTTACACAATTGCCATTCCCAATTCATTTTCACCATTTCTTTTTTTTTCAATTTTGAAGGCTCCCAAATTGAATTACCTAATCTGCGACTTTAAAAGAAGACACGGCGTCGTTCAATTCCGCCGTGGCGAATAATTACTTAGGCTCGATCATTAGAAATCATCCATTAAGTGCGATTGCTCTTTAATATTATTAACAGACAGGTCACCCGTGATGTTTGACGCATAAATGCGATCACGAGAATCAAAATGAGTCGGTAAATCACCTATTTAAGCTTGAATTACTTACATGAAACAGGGTGGATTAAACAATCATAACCATTATAGCTAACAGCAATGCAGTACGCACAAAGACTTGGCACCTGTTTTGTTGAAAATATAAGAGGAGAGCGTTACTCTTCCCGAAAGTGTTAAAATTGAGTGCTTACTCCTCACGAATACAACTCTGACATCGTCACGTACATTATTGATCTATTCAGTTTATGTATCCCATCCTCTACAATCTCATCTCAAGGCAACAGTCTGCGCCCACGCTCTTTCCTCAACGTTCTTTTTAATTTTACAAACACACGAAAACGTTTACAATGATAGCTATTATGCTACATATCAGTTTGAAGGGTACAAACCGAAGGCTACTTGTTTCAATTTTCGAGTGACGCCTTCGGACAACCCAATCTAAAACCACTCCACCTTCGTATCAAATCAACGTTAAGGTTTATTCCTTCGGTAATACATGATGATGTACGCTGAGTACCGGAGTGCTTTCGGTACCTTGCTCCGAGCGTGAAGTACGCTAAGAGGAGATTAGGAATTACAGAAATGGAAAAGAAGAGACATGAAAGAAAAAATGCAGCTCACGAATCAGTACAATCGAACATGACTTATTTAGGAGATTTGTTCGTGCACTGTTTGCTCTAGAAGTCAAATCGAAGGGCATTCTGGGATAACTGATACATTCACATGTATTATTAGCCCATCCGTAAAGTTAAACGCATCAGAGTGTCAACGTTCCAAATTACGAAAAACATCGCAATGTATTCTCAACGCACGGGGTACCATATTCGAGTGGAATGAATTTATAATCGGAGACTAAAAAGAGGAAGAAAATCATTTTTATCATATCGAGGGGCAAAATAAGATTTAAGATGTTGCTCGAAAGAGTGATGAAATCCTTAACAATTACGCACATTTTGCAAAAGCAAACTTCATTTTGCCAAACTATAACAATGACATCAATTTCGTGTTAAATTACAACTACCACGGCCATACTCAGCCATTAAGTATTCATAAAACAATAGAAAAAAAATTATATCACTCAGCAACTGGACAAGATCACATACAGGCACATACGCTGCACGAATGCATGTTACAATATTACAGAATATAACGAAAGAAATAAAGAAGGAGGAGAGTAATAATATTAAATTCTCAAATTATTATAGCTTGAAACGAGGCATGGGATAGCCTGAATGTTTCACGGCATTAAACACCGAGACAGACTATAGCCGTACACCGACAAAACAGGTGTTCGGTAATTACACTGTGGGAGGGAAGGGTTGCGTGACCAAAAGAAAGAATTCAACTTCACTTTCGCGAGTGAAATGTCGAACAAAAATCAATTAACAAAGTCTGTGGTCTCCACGGTCCCTAAGATCGGCGACTACACACGGAAAAAAAAGTTGATGAAAGGAAATGCAATTTCACTGAAAAAGAATTTACTCGAAGCGGAAATTTCAAACGGGCCGACCTTTCAAGTGAAGCGGATCTATATAACACTTCGGGATCATTTTACGAAATTTATTTATGGTAATATAAGTCAAGGCCTACACTTCTTGTGTAATTTATTTAAATAGAAAATGGGTCGCCATTTACGGCATCTCGGTACGTTAAATTACTCCGAAGCTGCATTTCCCATAATTACTGATCACTTCAGCCTCCGGAGAAAGATTTAAAAATAAGGAGGTCACAAAAAACATAGCATTATGGTTAAATAAAATTAGCAATTTTATTTAATCATGTTATTCCACCATATCACGCCTGAAACGTCTCTTTTTATAGTATTATGGAAAGAAAATAATTTAGACTATTCTTAGTTAACATACAAGATCCATCAGATGGAGAAAATTCTACCCCCGTGGTCACAGATACTATATAGTGCCTACCCATACTCACGATGAAAAAATTCTTTATTTTGTAGTCAGGTTTTTAAATAAAATATTGCATGTATATCCTGAACTAACACTATAATATAGCAACTTATGACACTTTCTCTTCACTATTTTAATTAACTGACATGCGCACATTTGAAGAAATTATGCGAGAAAAAATTCACCTCATGTCTACAAAACGTATCAGAGGATTACATACAAATCTCTGCATTATTACCCGTTCCAAACTTTAATTGGAATAAGTTCCATCGAAATAATGAAACACTGAATCCGCTTTCTGACATAAGATAATTTAAACTCCTCCCAAACATTATCAATTAGATATATGGCAGCGGAAGTAAAACTCTCCAATAGAGAATAAAACGATTTCTTAATGAAAGCCGCATATAAAATTAAGAAATCAGTAGATTAAGACCAAACGCTGTCTGAAGTAGAACTTCCAGAAAACAAACAGCTAACTGAAATGCTTTTGCCGATACTTTTTCACAATAACTTTCATCACAAGAATCAGAAGTCTCATTTATGATTTGAAATGAAATTCTTAAAAGATTTTATTACAGAAGCTTAATTAAAGAAGAAAAAGAGTAGTTATAAAAACACCCATGCCTCTGGGAACCCTCGGCTTCACCCAAACTGAGTGGTTTTTCAGGTATCAGATCTACCTGCGAAACTGTAGGAGGCACAGTGAAAGGAACTGGCCTCTCTTAACTTGATGCATGGATTTCACACGACGCTGGGCATAGTATTGGGCGAGATCTACCCTCAAATCGACCTTTGGGTTGTATAAACTGTGCTTGGTCTTCTCTAGCAACTGAAGAACAGCAGAAAATATTGCTGAATCTTTATCTCAATACGTGAACCTCGCTCTCGCAGTAATACCACACAACTGGCCCTAAACCGTATTCCGCAATTGGACTGCTTGAGAAAAAATATGGACATTAAAATCTAAACACTTCCCTTAAACAGCGATCTAAAACATAACAAAATAGTGAAATGCCCAAAAAATGCATCCTCCTTATAACTGATAAAAATAAAATAAGTACGAGTCACATGCACATGGCCAACATTTTTTTTAAAGTATACCAATGGAAAATAGAAGATGATAGACAAGGGCAGGTTAACTTTCCAAAACTCTCCTTCATAACGAACTCCAGCAAAATTATGAATGTGAAACTTTCGAGGAACCATGATAGCTCTTGACACGGCGACACTGAGGAGATTTGAAAATTAGGTCACTTCACTTGACCCACCCAATTCGGGGCACAGCTGCACTGATGTTAGGCGAAAGGGTGTATTACCCTTACCGCATTTTCATATCTGGGGAGTTTGCTCTGGCATTACTTCTACTAGAACCGCAAACGTTTTCGATCATCGAGCCGACGAGGCCTAATGAGCACCGACCCTCTTCCCATACCCGGGAATTCGCTCGTGACTACGATGAAATTATTAACCCCCACCTCATCGGCGATTAGCATTCTAGTGGGGAGAAGAACGCCCAGCAACCGCTGGTCTTCTCCAACGGTAGCCGCGAGAGAGAGAGATCGAATCAAGGCCATTCATCCTCTTTGTCTGTTGAACGCACGTAGCACGGCGGCCGACCCCGCAGGCATTGCACAACCGGGCAGGGCCAACCCCCTCTCAACGATGGGAAACCCACGGCATCGTATGAGGACAGGCTTACACAAAAACTCACGCAGATTCCATCATCACAGGGATTAGGGTTCAGCTCTTCGCCAATACTATCCTCAATATGTCGGCATGGGAATTAATTTTTGTCTTCCTCGAAGATGATATTTCTCGGGATAACCAGGGTGTACCACTATTCAGGATGGGCTTGGTTTGAGTTCAATTTCCTTAACCATTGCTGTATATCTCCCATCAACTTCAAGGTAGTTAATTCAGCGGATACTTCATGAATGCAGTAAAACTAAATTATAAGACTAAACATAGTATTTCGTCGTTGACGGTTTATGCTTTCACGTAATCGCTGCGTTCGAGAGTTTCAATTTCATCTATTATTACGGTAATTGCCACATTTATTATCTCATTTAAACTGAAAATATACAAATACTTACAGATTCAAAGAGACGTTGTTGGAAATGGGAATCGTCCCGAAAGTGACCGATATGCTGGAGCTCACCTCGTGAAAAGCACATTCAATACGCAATACCGGTATTTACTCGTCAGTAATGGATGAATTAACACTGATTCCATTAAAAAAAGCGAGATATGAGGAAAATCATGACTCTCCTCCTTATTGTGGAGATGCTTGCCATTCCATCAGCCAGGTTTCCTGCGTGAAGGGTACAATCACCTGATAACGTGAACTTTGTGGGCTGAAAATTATCCTTCCTGCGAGTGTTCCGGTTCTGTGACCACTGTTCATGGTTTCTTCAACCTGGAGTAAAATGCTCAAAGGCGTTGAAACAAATAAGGCGACCGCATAATCACTTGAGATAGGCTGGGGCGAGTTCCATTAATGCGTAAATATCAACCGAAATTCACGAGACGTTAAGGTCATGTGGCAATTGTAATCATCAACTAAATCTAGAAACCCAAGAATAATTGAAATGAGGACAAGAAGCAACTTTTCCAACCGGTTCAGATATTCTTAAAAAAGCTCTCCATTTTTGCAGTTAAGAGAAAGATAATAGTTTCACCAAGAGACGGATAAATTATTCAAGGATGGAAAAGAGTAAGAAATGGGGGAAGCAATGAGAAAGGCTTCAGAGATCTAAGTTAATGAGAAAAATAGTAATGCTACCTCGGAGGGGTAAGTTGATCCAACAAATGTCTTGCTGTGTTAACCAGTGCTGTTGCAATTATAGTGGATTTCCAAAATTTTAAAAATTAGTATTTCGTACATGTTTAATTCTAAGAAATATTAATCTTGAAACGAAATAACTCTTAACTTTTCTTCGTCTCCAAAGAAACGAGAAACATTCCCAATAACGACACGCATATCAATGAAAATACGTCCAATACAAACCTAACAGATTCAACAAAAAGGCTCCCGGAATCTCGACACCGAGCATGGACCTTGAGTTTTTTTAGACCGACAACCTTGCTGGTCAGCATTTCAAACTTCCACGGTCATCTTACCTAAGTTACAGCCAAATCCCACTCTCCCTCAGCACTACATTATCATTGTCCATTCCTTGCCTTTTTAAGCATTCCACACAAACACACCCCGACATCAATATCAACATCAATATCAACCTAGGTATTGATAACTGTGGAAGTATGAGTTCACACATTTTTATGAAGCTATTTCCTGAAGGAGGAATATGCCGCGAAAAGTGTTTGTAAACGGCCGAAAAATAATCACAGGTCCGAATTACAACAATAAAGGATGTTCCTATATGAATTCTGAACCGTATGATTAACTAGGAACGAGACTATGCCGAAGAACAATACTACTAGAAGACCTAACCCATTGATTTACCGACTAGCGAAAGGGAACACGACCCTAAATAGCGAGTTCTCGCGGTCGGTGGATGAAAACCGTGAGGTGCAAAGTTAATTGGCGCCATAAGAACTCGAAGAGCGCTATACGATTAATGAATTACCCTCATGAAAATGACTATTAGTAGGTACCTCTGGGATATGCCATTAGACGCTAGGAATTCATACGGAGCGGGAATCATAAACTTGAAGCCGAATACTGCGATGAACGTTGACTTTCTCTTAATACCGGCGACGAACCAACCTATAGGAAAACGTGCCTCGTAATATTCCTTTTAGGTTCAGTAAAATCTATTCTAGAAGATATCCTTCTAAGCGCCAATTAGAGTCTCACGAAATTTCATGAGCTCTGTTTTCAGCTGATGAAGCCCATGGACAATGAAGAAAGTGAATTAACCTGGACCCCATTACTGCTTAGTTCGGACGTGATGTGAGTCCGAAGGAATTTTCACTCAGATTATGAGGAAGACCTTCAAAAATAGAACTCTTTAAGACTCGGAATGCTATGGAGAATGGGCAAATAATTACTGGTGCCGTAAGAACCCCAAGTAGTGGTCATGATGCTGCGATTTCAGACGCCCACACTGAATTCCCCACTGGAAATGAATCATAATTCGAGATGAAACGAGCAGACTCGCAAACTGACCTTTGATCTGAAGAATGAAAGAAAGCCACGGCTTTAACAACAGTACCGTTTCAAAAGATCCATCGCTGACCTTCGGTGAACGAAGGCTTTGCCATTTGGAACTGTTTTCATTCAATATTTTAATTCCAGTTTAATAATCTCACACGCCTAATATTTATCCGAGAAATCCAATTTACACTAAAGATGTTGCCGTGTGAGATTATCATATCCAAAAACGAGTTGTGGTAGTCCTAGGGAGTAGAGCCGTGAGCTACTGACCGAGGCCTCGGTTTCGATTCCCGAACACCCTCAGTTCCACCCAAGCTGTGTGATTTTCCGGATACCAAATCTTCTAGGGAAACCACAAGCGGCACGGAAAGAAAATGACCCCTTTATTACATACCAAGACGCGGGAATTGCAAACACCGTTGGGCTTGGTACTTACTAGGTGAGCTCTACCCTCGCCTATTAAACCGACCTTTGGGTAGATGATGGTGATGGATTGACCCAAAATATTGATACTTCGAAGGATTTTTTTTCAATGTTCACGATTCAATATTTATGTTCAATTACCTAATTGCCTGCATTCTTTTGCATCGGATTACATACTGACAACTTGAAATTAAATTAAGAATTTACAACGAAGTACCACTTTGGCAAAAATACCAACGTGTTGAGGTACATAATATCGTCTTACGCAATTAATACCTTCAAACTACTTAATTTTTTTTTAGCATTTTCTAGGCTTGAGGATCAATTTTAATAGCTTACATATTTTAATAATGGCGCGGAGGAAACATTTAAGCGCCACCTACTAGGGGAAAAATCCTAAAACTTCAAATAATTTTCAAAGATTTATCGGTTGAATATATATTTTTTAATCCATTTTAACGACAGACAAAAGAATTATGAATCTGCGCTAACGATATAAGCCGCAGGAAATTTTAACTGAAATGCTTTAAACGACTTGCTAGCGTCTTGAAATGACAATAAATACTGGTAACAGATATTTAAATTACAAGGTGAATGGTTTACCTTTTAAGATCCCATCTGACATTACACGCATCTCTGCAATCTCATATTTAAGACAGGGGCACACACAAACTGATTTAACGTTAAGTTGGTAAAAATGACTGTAATTTTCAACTAAGTTAGAAAGCTACTTTTCATTTATCTTTGCTCACTTCTCACAACATTTTTATTTGCTGCCCATTTATGGATGTAGCAGATGGCTGAAGTAACGGTGACTCTCAGCTTAAGTTTAATGACGTTAGCCAATCGATCTAAACCATGGCAGAAATTACATCACACTCAGGGACGTTAATATTGGTATTACACAGGAAAAATATTAGAGACGCTAGCCAAAATATCATTTCATGCAAAACAAATTCGCAATCCGAGAAGTCTGAGACGAGCTTGGGGAATCAATTTCCTTCCTTACATCCACGAATTCACACATTTTACACTACGTACACATAAGCTTTCTCCATGGGCCAAAGATAAATGCGAATTTCAATTCGTATTTATCATTTCTAACGCTCCTCAAAGAAAATTGAACTTCCTTCGTGAACGCAAACACCAGAGACGCAAACGCTGTTTCTTTCATTTTTTAATTGATTACACCCAAAGGTCACAAGTGGAATACATAAAATTCGACGCTTTGGACTACCCTTCGCGAGACGGGTACCTCGCCGCAACACCGATCTTAGAATGGAAAACAAATTCGCGTGCAGCGGCAATTGGAGCGAGCCATCTCCCCACCGCTCCGCCTATCCTCACGTCCAAGGACGAGCACGGCGTCCTCCTCCCTGCCCTCGAGGGATGAGCCGCCCACCTCCCACCACCTCACCACTCCCCCAACATCCTAAATACAGGGTTAGGAGCGAGTGGTTTTTTTATATTCTTTTCCTCAGACGCGGGGCTGGAACATCCCCTTCAAAGCGGGAAAAGTGCCACCTTTTATTTCTCCTCCCCCTCCCCCCCTCTAAACCCCTTCCCAACCTCCCCCCCCCCCTCGGAGTTTACACAGCGGGAAAAATCTATAATATAAGAGGGGAGGTGTCCTGAGAGGGGCCTTGAGTTCTCTAGGACGACACCGCAACTGCCTAGGTCTTACTTCGGACGACGAAATGAGAGGCGGAGATCTTTTCGGTTGCATTACGATGCCGCAGCAGCAATCCATCGTTGTTTTGGATACCCAAAAAAATTCGGTGCCACAGTGAATTGCTCGCTCCCGTCAAAACTCAAAGGGATGAGAGGGAAACTTAGATCCAAGTTCGAGGAAAGAGATTGAATTTGCCTCACTAACAGAGGACAGACAGAGCACGAAATGCGGGTGACAAGGAAAGCCGAGGCACCACTCGGGAACCTCTACTTTCCGTTGTAGTCGCGCCGTAGGATAATAAGAATTCACGTCTCATTTGGCGTAAAAATACACTTTACGTGATAACTATCTAATCGAATGAAATTTTTAAAAATACTATAGAATAATTAATAATTCCTTATTTATAAATTCAATAATCAAATAAATAAAATATCACAAAAAATCTTTTGACTGAAGTAATTCATTACATTATGATAGACGTGAAACGAAATGTGATTGTGACATTGCGTGCAATTTGTCCGTAATAATTATTTCTATCGAGGAAAATTACATTCAATCCAAAACGATCTCTGTAAAGATTCTTATAATTCGCAAGAATGCTAATTTCTCCATAGATGTTACCTATATTGCCATCTGTTCAAGTTCCATCATGCATACCATTCCGATCGGGCAAATATCGCAGTAGCAATATTCAAAAAAAGATTAATTAAAGAAATAAATCCTATTTTTTATTAATGTTAGGATTGCTTGTGACTAGAGAAAGTTGTGAGCGCTCATTTCCTTACACTTGCGTCTCTCACATTTCTGACCGGCAAAAAATCTCTACTGACTCGGGAACAGAGATGCTCATTTGGTACGAACTGTAAGCAAATAATCCTCAACATTTTTGCCACAGAACCTAGTTGACTGGGACGAGAGCCGCCACTCATTTACATTCAAATGGCATTTTCAAATCCTATACTCAAACACATTTCGACCGATAATATGACGACTTTCGCACGAGCAAACATTTAAAGAATTTAAAAAATGCATCGACCATACTTCGTAAGTGGTGGGTCATCTAACATATTATTAATGCGATGGAAATTATCTCAAGAGGAAACAATAATTAACAATAGGCCCATTGCGTATTTTTAGGTAATGTGAGGATTCCAATGACAGCGACATGCTTAGAAGTGTCAAACCAATGACTCATATTTTAAGAAAAATTAACTCCGGCTCACAATGTTAGCATCAAAAAAATTAATCATCCACAGGATTTAATGAGAAAGTTGGCGTCCGATTTTCAATTGAAGTTATGGCATTGAGAAAAGTAATACAAAAAATTCATTTTACCGATGCTCCACGTAGAGGGAACCTTGAGAAAAAAATAAGTAGCAACGTTTTCCTACGGCTATAAAACTTTTACGTGTGAAAGTGAAATCCTTAACCATTACGTTATTCGTGTCCCATTTTGTTTCCTTGAAATTTCCGATTAGGGATGGAAAAAGGTGTTCATTTCAACATACGGAATAAATGAGACTCTTTAAGTTAACTTGCCAAATGGTAAATGAAACGGAACTTAAAGAGACATTTTTAACCTGTTATTAGAAAAACAGTAGTGGGGGGAAACCACCACAGTAATCAATCCGACGGATGGTTTGGCGAGGTTAAGGTAGAGATCACCCCGATCCAAGCCCTATGCTGAGTGAAATCCTCACCTTTTGGGGGGTGGGGTGCTGACCCTTTTCATATCTCTCTCTCCTCAAAGATCGAGAACCATTATGCTTCGATTTTTAGTGACTTCATTACCCGGATTTGAACACGGGGACTTTCGGCTGTAATTAATGAACTACCACGTATGTGATGGAAATGAAAATGTATGGAATAAGTAACCGATAAAGAATGTTGGAATGAAGAATTCATTCCATAGGGCAATTGATTTGAATGTGTATACTGTCAATAATGGAATCTACTAAAAACGTAGAAGAATAATAGAAATAGAAAAATCCGAGCCGAGTGATGGAAACCAGAGGTTTTTATTTCCAATGCAAAGACAATATAAGAAAACCACTGTCGCATGGTAATAAGCAATTTGACTAAACAACAAATTTAAAACTTTAAAAACTGTCTACATTCAATCTTTACTGATCAACCGAATGTGCTGAGAAATTAAAGTTGATTTCAAATAGAGCGTGATTTGTATTCGTTGGGGGACCAACGGATTCGGAAGGCCTTGAGGGTTGTGAGCGAGGCCCACCCTACGCTCATGCCATCTGACAGAGACCCCCGCCACCCACGCATTCGGTCCATTTCACCAGCACGACGACAGGTTGCAACACCCGGGCGCAAACGCACAACTAAACCGGACAACTTAATATGACAAGAGAGAGACGGCTGCTACGAATGGCATGATTTCGAGCACCATCATTGTCGCATTTCGATGCACTCCGACGCGACGATGCCAGATTACGATACATCGTGCGATGGGGAGGTCAGCTGAGGGGAAGGGTATGCATGGAGCAGCCTTCAAGAGAAACCCAAAAGAAGTTCTCCGTCGTAGGAAACATAGCTTTCCTCTGAGAGTAGACGTGATAGCACGCGAGAGAAAGCGATAATGTGACGTATTTAGTGGCGATGCATGGACCGCAGCGCCTAGTGAACGAAAAAAAATGACGCAAGTTCGACCAACTATTACGAAACTTCTACTTTCGCGAGGCTATGCATTATCAATTTCTTACCCTAAAATCCTCAATTCCCCTCACTTAACATCACCCGAGCGGATAGAAAGCACATCTGAAAGGGAATTTCCGCTCCTTGGAGAGATGACAACATGGAACAAATAACATGTCCGCGCAAACTTTTGGGTTAAATTTCTCGTATGGGTTAACTTCATCGACCTACAAGAGGTACTGAAATGACGAATGAGTTTTAGAGTTACTTTTTACGAGATCATGATAGGGAACAATACGACGGACGTGTACCGAGTTAAATAAAATATTGCGACAAGATGACCTGGCCTACTGTGATAAATACAATAACCTTTGACAAAAAATCCAAAATATATTAAGAATATTCTTCGTATTTTTATATATATATATTTATATGTATAAATATCTTTTTATATTCATACATGTGTGTATATATTCTACCCAATATAAAAATAATATATATATATATATATTTATATATATTTTGAAATAAATATATGTGGGTCGCGGTGGTCTAGTGGGTAGAGCGTTGAACCACTGACCGGAGGGTCCCGGGTTCGATTCCCGGGCAAGGCACTCTGGGCACCTGCAGCTTCACCCAATCTAGTTGATTTTTCGGGTACCAGATCTTCCTGGGAAACCATAACCGGCACAGGGAAAGGAACTGACCCCCCCACCCTTAGTATACATATATAGTTAGTATATATATATATTAGTATATATATATATATATACATATATATCGGGTGGATTGATTGATTACATTGATTACACCCTGATTAGACGGGTGGATTGTAAAAATACCAACCAATATAATTAAAAAATGTTTTTATTTCGGAAAACTACATCCAATGCCATTTTATTTTCATTGGTTTTAAAAATTATTTCATCCAGGTGACATTGAGTCGTTCAAAAAATATTTCCGAAAACTCTTCTCAGCATATCTTGCGTCATTCCAGCGATGACCTCTGTAATTGCCTCCTTAAGAGCTTCCAAGGTCCTTCGTCGAACTTTGTAAACCTCACCTTTGAGATATCCCCAAAGAAAAAATCGCATGGGGCTATGGAGAGGCATTTGGTGAAGTTCGCGAGGGTTGTCAGTCGCCCAGTAGCGAAAATTTTGCTTATTTACTGAGCCGGAGAGGTGAAAATCCGGGGATCCTCGTAAGGAGATCAGGCGGTCGGGAAATTGTTCTTGCAAGATTCGGTATGAACGACAGGCTGTATGAGCCATGGCACCATCCTTTTGAAACCAAAAGACTTCTGTGTCATATTCCTCACCATACTCTTTCATTTTGGGGAGTAAAAGTTCACCGGCATCTCACAACAGCACACAGAGTTCACAGCAACAGTTAAACCTCGAGATTTAAATAAGTGAGGCCCAGTAATGCCTACGGAGGACACAGCGCACCGCACCAAAGTGTCACTTTGGGGCTATGGAGAGGTATTGGGTGAAGTTCGCGAGGGTTGTCAGTCGCCCAGTAGCGAAAATTTTGCTTATTTACTGAGCCGGAGAGGTGAAAATTAGTAATCCATTTCCTAATAGTCTTAGCATCAGGAAACCTGTCATGAGGAGTCAAACCAAACCGCCAACGAAAAGCCGTCTGCGTCGCAACCACACTATCATTGTTTTTAAAGAACGTTTCTACAACAAAGCCTCGATGATCACCAGACCACTGCACGGTAACTACTGAAAATGACGTCGTTTCCCCAGTTAACGTCACTACTCCCAATCCGCTAATTTACCAGCGCGCTCTTCGGTGATTTTTTTAAAACTAAGTAGTCCATTCTGCCCCACCCTGTACGAAATGATCATATATTATACGTTCTATTAAAAAGGTCATCGAGTCGATTACCGACCGGAGCAAACTTATTCAATGACATTCTAACTTTAATTTTTATTTATTTTTACATTCACTCATGTAGTATGCATGTCTCTATTACCTTCAATGTAGTTTCCTAGGATTAGCCCCTTAATTGTTGTATTGGCTGGGCAGACTCGACGGCTGTGTTAGCAGGTTGAACTATCGAACACATCTGTAAACAAACTTCTATTAAAATAAAATTAATTAATATTTCGTGTTATCCGCTGACGCTTAAGTGGTATGTACAATTGCCTGCATTTCGCAAAAAAAAAACAACATTATTTCATCTGTTTTTGAGTTAAGTGGTTTCCACTGTAGCAGTAAGCCATAATAAGGGAAATCTGGAGTGTCGGCGTATCCCTTGACCGTGAGTTTGAAACCCGCCTCGGGTGCGGACTTGCGTCCTTCCCGTGTCGAGTTTACGGCACGTGATGGCCTCACCTGCCGAAGTACTCCGAGACAGGATTAGAACTATCTTTGTATTTTATCTTTAGATTAAGGTACAACGGTGCGGCGAACTTATGGGTTATTTCTCATTCGAATTCACAGGTGCACGGGAAGATCTGGCATATACCTCGGCCGTCACTGTGGTGGAAATCGAGGCACCAGGCGGAGAGGTCTGGAGATGCGGAAGGAGGGGCGGCGGGACTGGGGTGGGCCAAAGCCGGCGGGGAACACCAAGATGCCGGGAGACACCCGAGACCCGGATACGCAGCCTCCGACGCCTCCACGTCATCGTCTTCGATCACGACGCCGGTGAGCAACAAGTAGCGCACCTCTTTGCCCCGTGCTTTGCTTTCCAATGAGCGGTATCTCACTTCCCCGGGGTGATATGCATACCGCATTTCCCAGACTCTTGACAGGGTGACCACTCGTATGATTCCAATTACTAACTTTTTTTCACGATTGTCCTAACGAAAATGTGGTCCTTTTTCCCGAGTTTTCGCCCGATTGCTTTTAACCAGGCAATGTATTGTTTTATAGACCATCCCTCGTCGATTAGGGACCCACTGGTACCACCGAAATCGGATCAAAGCTATAATTTCAACCTTCACCCGATTCTGCATGCCCAACAGCCTACGGTAAACACGAACCGATCTCTTAAAAAAAAGAAATACTGTTCTCAAAGAGGATTCCCACATCTCATTACTGACATTGAAGTTAAATTCTCGAATTTATAAGTATGCACCCGTTTCCCATTTTTAAATACGTTGAATAATTCCCAATTTTCCCCCCGATTTCCTAACATGAGAGGCCACTCCGCTTAAAAAAGGGGTTGTCCTTGATTTGCGTGAAGAAAGGGAGAGTGCCATTTCATTGTCTCCTCAGGAGGGTGGAGTTTTGGAGGGATCTTATTTAAGATTTAAAAAAAAAACACAGTTATCAACCCTAAGGTTGGTTTGATAGGCGAGGGTAGAGCTCAAACTAGTACTAAGCCCAACGGCGTGTGACACACATCGCGACGGAATGTGTGGAGTTCTTCCCCTGCACCGCCTATGGTTTCCCAGGAAGATGTGATAACAGAAAAAAATCATACAGCTTAGGTAAAGCTAAAGGTGCCCAGAGGCGTGCCCGGGAATCGAAACAAGGCTCTCGGAAATTCGACATTCCTATTCAATCACTATGCCATGCAATAAAAATTCTTAACAGTGTAACACATTGGCATTACAAATAATGTTAGTAGACGCAACAGGCTATGAATTACAAATCGATTCTAAGTCTTAATATTTTTAGTACAGGCTTAAACTTTCGGATTAAATAAACGCGCTCAGAATCATATATCACTTCCCAGCGACGCAAACCTCCCAAAGCAAATTGTATGCCTACGTATACTGCTCCAACACTTGGAAGAAGCACATGGCATGCATATAACTTTTAATCAGGTGAGGTCAATACGTTCTCCGTGGAAACCTCAAAAGCAGTTCCGCTATATTTTGGAGATGTATACTAAGTTAGTTTCTCATATCAAATATTCCATACCAATGCACTCACTGTAGCACATACAGAGAGAGCGATATAAAAAGTAGGTTCGGCAGCACTAAGAAAACCATTAAGCAGCACAAAAAAGTAAAGATCGCCCTGATTACAGATAAACTTTCTTCATGAAAGATAATGCATTTAATGCAGGAAAATAATTAAATTCCTAAGCATTAGTATAATCGGGAAGAATAAAAAAATATAATACAGCAATGTTTCTTGAAAAAAAATGAATTCGATAACAACCAAGGGCTCATTTGTTTACCTATGTCAAGTGACCTGTGAAATCCAGGACAAATATTTTTCATGAAAACTTGAAATTCAAGATGATGGACAGATGATTTAATGAAAATGAAGTAAAACAAAAAAGTATAAAAATCGAGGCACGCAAGAAATGATGTTCCCTCGTTGACTGACCACGGAAAAAGAACACCATTTGGGCTTAGGCGCCAGTAAGGATTCAACTCATGTTTCCACAGTCTGGTTTCGGCTCAACTTCGGTTCATCATTATATCGCCTTATTTTTAGCTTCCAAATATCCCCCTCAGCCCGCGTCCCAATATATCCATACCCAGAGCTGGTTTACGACATATTAAGGTCCCAAGCGATGTAAGGTAGAAGTCCGTAAACTCTGCGCCATAGCAAAAAACGATTTTATCGATTCCAGAAATATACGAGCGACCAATCCTGCGTGATCACCGATCGGTTCCCCATTTCACACGAATATCTGATAAGTTTTGAATGCTCTTTTCACTTAACTAACCATTAATAACATAGCATAAACATTATCTCCCAGGTAAACTTGGAACTCTTTCAATTCTCTGAGACTCTTAATACGAATTCGCTGTACCACAAGGTACGAAACCACTCCTCACTCCCCTTCGTTATTCTATCACGATCTAAAACTTCAACATTCTTCATCCAAATCACCAGTTCTTAACCCTAACATCACCGATAAAAGTGTGAACCCACAACATCGTACTCACTTGGCACCCTTCATTTATATGAGTTAGGCATATTCTATTAATTTCGATCAGTCGTTTAGATTTGATTTTTAGGAGATACAAACAAAGGTCGAGGATGTAATTCAAAGTGAAATTCACTAATAATACTATTGTGACGAGCAATAACTTCCTAGTTCTTCATAAATAAACTTTAATCCATTAAGCCTCAATGAAGGCCACCGCCCAAGCAGCGTGTTGCGTAGATCACGAAATCCGCCATGAATAATGACCGTTTGATGATCCTAGGGCGAGAATGGAAAAGACGTACACTTCGGTTTTATTAAATTATCCGGTGAGGTCACGATTTTCCTTATCAATGAAAACCGAGAAATGAAAAAAATGAATTTTGCGAAACACTGTTCACCATGCTCGTAATGCTCATCCACTATACCAATCAATCTCACTCCTCCAACTCCATTACGCACCCAAAGAATCGTCATTATTTTAAACAACCCACATCCATTACCGAGTTTCCCCACCCCATTAATCCCAACATTCCTCACGATCCTAC
Organism: Hetaerina titia; assembly: GCA_037158775.1. Lineage (NCBI taxonomy): Eukaryota > Metazoa > Arthropoda > Insecta > Odonata > Calopterygidae > Hetaerina > Hetaerina titia. The sequence goes on along the minus strand of CM073774.1, from coordinate 54,041,575 downwards.
TCCTACGAATAGCGTAATTTATCGGTCCTACTAAGGGTATCTAACAATAATGTGATATACCAGAGGCTCTCAACATTTTTTGCCAAATTCTCCCTCTACACCATGCTTCAGAATATCACCTCCCATTTCTCAAGATATATAGCCTAGTATAAAAGGTTGATAACAGACGCTTATCGATTGTAATCTGTGACCTTCGATGAAATTTAATGAATACTATGTATTATATCAATTTCAACTTGAAAATTATGTAGTACATCGAAACTTGTCGGAAATAAATCTTCATTAAATGAAAAATTGTTATCGTTTTCGTTTCTGTGTTTTGGAAGAATTCCACCACATAACTTCTGAATTTGTAATAAATTTTTATAAATAATTCGTTTTCCCTTTAGGTTGGTTCATTGCACTCTCCTCTGGTTCGAGAGGCACACGCGAGACCAACGTGGATACCGACGGCTCCGCCGCCGCTAGAAGTCGACGGGGGTCTCAAGAAGCCAGAGGACCCACCTTCGGGCTCCGAGCCCGTCCCCGCGGGAGCGACGGATGTTCATGGAGAGGGCAAGCGGGAGGATGACTCCGTGTCCATAGCGTCCTCGACGCACTTCACAGTGGTGGGCGTGGGGGGCTACGGCGGCGGGAGGGGAGTCCGCAGGGGTTCCCGCGGCCTGAAGGCGGGAAAGATAACAGCCCTGGTTCTGTCTATGTCCCTGCTCATCCTGATTGGGATCCTCGCCGCGATTCTATTCCTCGAAGGTAAACAGAACGGCGTGGGGTGCCAATTTATTCATACGGAAAGAATCCAACGGTAAAACAGGGAATTTCGGGCGATAATCAACGAATGCGAGTTTCCCGGGTGCTAATTTCCGTTGCCCAAACTGCCGTTTCAGTATGTCCCTCAAGCGACTGAGTGATTATCACATGGCTTTAGCATGATATAGGTCTACCGAGAGTGTGGTATTCTCAAAACGTTTCCACTTGCAAACAAATGATCATTTTATTTCTCTTGTGGTTTTGTTCAACCTAGGCTCGAATGATAAATAACGAGCAGAACTAAATCCCAATTAATTCACTAAGTTTAGTATGCACCAAAACTATTTCATCACTAGCAAAGTTAAATTGCTTACTCAGATGAATAGTTAATATCCATAAAATTTTTCCTAATTATATTTCTCATACTTATCAGTTTTGTACAATGCACTAAAAACAATTGAGCCAACAAGAACATTGTTATGTTACCATTTTAACATGAAACAATGTACATGCGATATAACATGAAGAAAATACAATGAAATATTCTGTCAGAACTATAGCATTCTTGATCAATGAAAAGAGAAAAATGTCATGAAAATAAAATTAAAACCTTCCAAATGCAGCCAAATACATGATATTAAACAACACATTTTAGTTACTTATATATTGGCCTCTCTTTATGACATTTCTAGAAAATTTTAATCGACTGAACTGGGGGGAATTGAACAACTATATATAATAAAATGGACTTCTGCTTGACTGAATAATGACAAACAGTTAAACTAGGGCCAAACATGTCAAAATGAAACCAGTCTTAACCAAAACTTACTAGCTCTACCCACTAATCAACCAATCCACCCAAATGATACTACTCAACTTAAAATAAGTATTAGTCAACATTATAACAGCATAATGAGCCTTTTTTTATTCTTTTCAGTGAGAGCAAGAAATATGCATCGGCCAAAGTCGACGTGAGAAGATGAACATCATAAAAATTCTTTAATTTATCAATGTTATAAATGTAATTTTATCACATCAGTAAGCCTTATTGCATTCATTCAAAGTAACAGAATTCAATCATCAAGTGTAAGTTACATATGGAAATTATTATCCATATGGAAGTGCATTTAGAGGTGAAATGTGATAGTGTTTAATATGGTATTCCAAAGAAAATGGCTGTGAGGTACACGTCATGTACGATGCGTGGTGTTTTAAGTTTATGTTAATGATAGGTTATAATAATTAATTTTTTATTAAAGAATAATTATTAAATAATGATGTATTAATCTTGAATTATAAGATTTGATTAATTATCATAAAATTTTGTATGAAACAATTGCAAGTATTAAAAACTAAAAAACTAAATATTTGTATTATTTACTTGTAACCTTAAAGAGTGGAACCAACTTTGAACATAACCAAAAAAATTTTAACCATATTCTGCCCGTTTTCAATAGTAAATATTAGTTAGGGCTGATTAGTACCAGTAGTGTGTTGTGCCAGGGTCCATCAAAAACCTACCCACTTCTTGTAAACAAACGCTAATAACAAAATATGTTGGTAATTTACATGGTTTAAATAGTTTCTGAAGTGAGAGTCATATGCAAAGAGATGCTATGCATTATTTTAATGGATTCAAAGCACAGGTTACTAACAACAAGTGTGGATAATTTAAGAAATTCACAATGGAAAACCACCGGTATATAATGGCCTAAATGCTGCTGTGGGAGCTATGGTAAGTACTTCATACAAAGCCATCATCATCATCCATTCCAAATGGGTCGAAGGTTGGGAACTACAAGAAAACTAGCCCAAGTAGTGTCTGTTTCTCATTGAGGTGGGTTAAAAGCTGTAAGACTTTAGAGGGGCAGCAATTTAAGTTATGGTATCCTACTATCAAAACTACTGAGGAAGGTTATGGGACACACCACTAAATTATTTATTTCACACAATTATATTGGAACCAAATATGAAAAAAAGGGCACCAGCAAACACAGGACTCAGCCATAGGTCAGGTATCATGCCCAGTAAGCAAGGACTAAGACGGTCATTATCAAATTGAAGCCTCGCATGGCTGAATCAACAGCAACAGCCGAGAAGAAGCCCAAGAAGAAAACCATAACTGTTAGAATGGAGGCTTTTAGCATACAGATGATGTCGAGGACGGGAAGGCCAGAAAACCTTAAGTGGTAGATGGTGAAGAGAAATGTAGATATTTTTGGGCTATGTAAGGTGAGATAGAGAAATTGAGGGAATTATTAGAGCAATAGTGGAGAGCCAAAATGGGGTGGCAGCAATATTTTTGGCACACATCAAAAAACAGCCAGATAACAAGGTTACAATCAGATTTACATGCTGACTAGCAATTATAATGAAGGAAAAGTACACACTTTGAACAGACATGATCACTACAGGAAGTGAAAGTCGATGCCATCTATACAAACTCTTGAGAGCAATGTGATACCAGAATGAGGTGGTGCTGGGTGAAGGTAGAGATGGGAGTGAGATAGGCAAGTTTGGCTCAGGAATAAGGAGTGACCAAGGGAAGAAAAACAATAGATTTATGCATGAGCAATGGCCTAATTAACTAAAAACTTGTTTAAAAATCAACCTGATAAATTAACCAGAGAAATAAGTCAGGATATAGAGTGAAATATCAGATTACATTATCATAAGATATAGATTTAGGAACAACATCAATTCACAATTATCTGGGAGCTGCTGGAATTTCAGATGATGATTTATGGCTCATGAAGTGAAATATTGACTTCAAGAAGATAAACAAGGGAAGAAGGTTCAGCATCCATAAGGAAATGGAATGTTCAAGAATTAACCAGGTAAAAAGGATGAATACCAGGAAGTCATTGATAAAATTCTAGATGAGAAACAAGGAGGTATGGTAGAAGAAAGGTGGGACTATGTATCTTAAAAATGAAATAATAAAGGCCCTTAATGAAACAATTATAAGAAAACATAAACAATGATCAACCCAACGGTCGGTTTGGTAGGTCATGATGAGTTCAACCAATACTATATCCAACAGCATGTGAATTTCATACCTCAGGGTAAGGTGGGCAGTTCCTCTCCCATTGCCGGCTATGGTTTCTCAGAAAGATCTGGTACCCAAAACATCACACAGCTTGGGTGGAGCTGAGTGTGGCCAGAGACACATGCCTGGGAATTGAACCCAGGTCCTCCAGTCAGTAGCCCAATGCTTTACCCCTGGACTACAATGCTCAATAATGAAACAACAGGAATGGTAAAAAGAAAAGAATAAGAAAGCCATGGATTACAGAAGAGACAATTAGAAAGAAATAAGAGGAAGAATGAAAGATTGTAAGGAGAGATTGAGGGAGGAGAAAGAGCTGAGAGACAAATAATTAACTAAGCTGAGAAACAAATAGGGTGAAACCAACATGGTGAAATGAAAAGTTTTAAGAGAAAGGGTAAAGTCACTGCTTTCTAAAGAAAGCTGTAAGAACCGTCAAAATGAAAGAAAGCAAAATCTGTCCATATTATTTGAGATAAAAAAGGAAAATTATTAATTGACCTAGAGAAATTTAGCAGATGGAACGAATACAGGATCCTCATGGTAAATATATGGGCAGAATCAATAAATTTAATTCAGAATGTAGAAATAAACAGGAGGAATAGGCAAATTACCAACAATTTATATACCTTAGACCACACAGGTGCACTAGAGTTATAATGGGCACTGTTAGATAGAGAGAGAAGACAGGGTTGTCCAATATCACCTTTACTATAAAATATATCAAGTATAGACCAAAAAGGGAGGGCCTTTTTCTTATATTTGCATTTTGACAGGTCAGAACAAGCTGTACACTAGCAGTGCCATCTATTGATTGTTTTTAAAGTAACTGAAATTATTGTTTAGTTTCAGTAGTAACTTGTCTATCGGTGAATGCAGATTACAATGTTTTGGAAAATCGCACCTCCCACTAGTTCCGAAGTGCATGCTGTGATTAGATTTTTGTGTGCAAAAGGATCATCAACTCCTCATATTCGCTGGGAGCTGTACCTAGCTTATAGCCCTAAAGTAATGAAAGAAGGAGATGTTAAACAATGGTATCGAGGCTTCAAAAATGGCCACACAGGTATGCATGATGAAGAACATAGTGGCAGGCTCAGTATCCAGACCAATAAAATGATTCAACAAGTGCGCCAAGAACTTCAATTTGATCGATGAATGGCGATTAGTTTCCAAGCTGATAAAATTCCTCTAGTTGGCACAACACTATTTAAATGATTGTTATGGAATAGTTGGATACCACAAATTGTGGCCATGGTTGGTACCGAAAATACTTACTAACCAATACAAGGAGCAAAGAATGTTAGAGTGGACAAGCATATTTGGACTGCTATCCCCAGTCCCAACCTTGTACTTAGGGGCTATTTCCTCTTATTGTATTTACAACAATAGCTTATTGAACAAAGAATTAAAGACTAGAAGAAACTCAGGATCACCGCTTTCAACTGGTCCTATGCGACGAACTTCTTTGAAAACTATGAAAACTGCTTAGAAGTGAACACCAATCATGTAGAATAGTGTAGTAGGTTCATAGAAAATAACAACCATCGATAAAAACCTTTTCTAATAAATTTTTTTTTTATGACCAAAGGACTCCTCGAATACATCTTGTTTATGAGAAGGAAATGGTAAAAGATGCATATGAAGAATCGGAGATAAGAATGAAAGTTGGTGGGCAATTAACAAAATAAGAAAGATATGTGGCTTAGCAAGCTTCAGTTAACCAGTCAGCCCAAGGGTTACAATCACTGCTGAAGGCATTAGAAAATTAGTGTGATAGGTGAAAGGATGAGAATGAAAGAAAAGAAAAGGAAGACAATGAGAATCTTAGGAAATAAGGAGGGGAAAGATAAACATTCAAAATTGGAACAAATGAAGTAAAACCCAGGATTGCAATGAACAAGAGTTTTGTGCACAAAAAGGTGGATGGTCTGAGTGAGTTAACTTCCATTTTCAAATTGGGGTAAAGATCTCATTTCAACTGAACACAATTACCTATAAACTCTGTAAGAAATATACTTTCACAAAACTTACTCAAAAATGTATATTAAAACAAGTAGACTATAAACAACTGTTTACTTCAAAAAAAGACCACTAGAAAATAAAAAATTAAATATTGCATATTTGCACAATTAGTGGGTGTTATTGTAAGTTGAATAATACACTTTATCACAAACTATTGGTTAAATTCTTTCTTTCAAAAATGAGTCTAAGAAGAAATTTTTTCCCAGATGTAATAAGGATAATTAATTAAAGATATTGGTTAATTTAATATATTGTATCTAAATACTAGTATATACTGATATGCTGGTTGTGCAAGGAAAAAGGAACATTGTTCTAACTTGTTCACCCTTTCGCTTCATTTCATCACATACAACTTATTTTTGAGATGGAATATGTCTTATGCAAAATGGTTGGTTTAATATTGAAATGAAAACTTACAGAATAATAGAAAAAATGTAATTTTGTACCTTCAAATAAGTTATAATTCAATTATAGTAATCAAATTGCTGTAACTATTATCATATTTGATGTACGTAAGAAGTTCTCTGATTTCAACAGGGCATGCAAAAGAAAGAACAAACCAAAGCATGACACTCTCACCAATTTAAAATTTTGGTAATGCTTCAGAAAAATTTTTAAACAAATAATTCCACCCTGTATGAAGAGCACAAGTTGTTTTGTTTTGACCAGTTGAGACAAAATAATGTTAGTTTGGCATCTCGCTCACACCTCTCTCAACATCGCAGAAACAAGCAATACAATATTCATACCACATAATTGTAATGAGCTCAATTGTAACAATCCCAACTACAACATTCTTCGACAGAATAAAATATGCTATCTATAAGTCAATAGAGTCCAAATAAGTAGCACCGACCATCTGGGGTAAAAATAACATTCTCAATTGAACATTATCCCATGGAGTTCAAACCTTCACATACAAGATGCATATGATTTTCTTAACCATAATTTTGGGGAACATAGTGTGTCTTATATGATGGTACATTCAGAGCAACATGAAATTTTTCAGAATGATAGAACACTAGTAAACGTCAAACTTTCATTACAATGAATAAAATTCAAATCCTTATTGTGCCGAATCCATTACATGCACGTGGGGGTTAAACTGATGGAAGAAGGCAATGACAGGAAGATGGCACAACTGCAATTCTATAAAAAGGGCAAAACAATGTAAGATGCATACCTGCATTATGCAGTACATTGCGCAATTCTTGAGAACCACCAAAAGGAGGTGTGACTGGTGATTAACAAAACTAGAGGTTGAATGCCCTTTTATATAGTTGATTTCATCATATTTAGAGGAGAAATTAGACAGGAGGCACACCAACATAAGCGTTGTTGGGTGATAATAAACTGCTAATGGCATTAGTACAAAGTACATAATGATGCCTGGGTATCCATGTAGTAATGAATTATCAATGAAAGAACTGGAAGCACTACTTCCCTTAATTTTTAATGTGACATAAATACTGTCTCACTATTTGGCAAATGATCGAATTATTTGACTTGGGAATAAGTTCATGATTGCATGTTTCCTTGGACACAAATCTTATTCAAACACAGGTAGAAGTCAACATCTTGTTACCTAGGACAATTCCTTGGGATTCCATCAATTGCTACATGTGTAAAGGCCTGATATCCAAGTAGGCATGGTTATGCAGAGCCAATTATGAGTGTCTGAATTGGAAGCACCATGTTTTTGGAATGTTTCAAGATAGATGACGCAGGTTATCCAAGGGTGTGTGTTCCTCTGGCATTGTTTTGGAGTTACATATGCAAGTGATTAACATTTTATTCACCCTAAATGAGGTTGGCTACAAGAATAGCATAACTTTAAAAGTTTGATTGTTTCAATTCACTCAAAGCCGTTTGCCCTAAAGGGCTACAGTGATACTGAAACAAAATGTCCGAGGAAAGCACTTTGTTAGTGTACATCAAATCATATCAAAAGAAGACTTCATACCATGGAACTACAAGTACATAGTACATAGTGGAATGTAAGGTGAGTGTAGATGCGAGGGCACTAACAAAAAACTTGTCTTAAGTAATTTTAGTTCATTTTCATTTCTAGAAAAACCTACATTTGTGGATTTAAACATTCGACGAGGCACAGAAAAGAAATAAACTATTAAAAACATCATTTGCCAGAAGCAACTAAATCCATTGGGGAAAAAACACAATTGAATATTGCTTGGGTGAACAAATTGATTGTGTATAGAAAAATATAAGAAGATGAAAACTAATATATGTTTTTGTTTGACAGTTTGATTAAAATGAAAACTTAGTAGTTTATGGCTAGTCACCCTATTTCCCTGTCTCAACATGTTTTTTTATGTTCCATGAAAGAAAGTGAAGAAAAAAGGTTTCTAGATTACCCTACTTTAGCCTAAATTTTACTTAGTTTACTGTCTAATTTGTCAAATCCTTCAAGTACTAGGTCTTAAGCACAGAGCTCAAGTATTGATAGGGTATATAGAAATAAAAACAGTGGGACAATAGACATAAACAATGAATCATCACGAAAGTTTAGACAATATGTACGTCACAGACCTTCCTGAGTAAAAAAATGATCATTAACCAAAATATATGTCGAACTCGAAAAAGTGTGGATTTCATATGCAGTTAAATTGGTCAATGTTGCAATTGTAGAATGCTCCAATTAAATAAATATCATTGAAATAACTTTATTAGCATAAAAGCATCTCAATTAACATTTTAGATGAATTACCTTTAACTGCATGTTTTTTTTGGTGCCACAGAGTAATCGGCAAACAATTAGAAATGAAAAGACAGATTAAAACTCAGTAAAAATTAACGACAAGTAACTAACTTGTAGTTCACAAAAACTGCTCTTTCATGTAATGCATACTTTTGTGATACAAAATACCAAAATCTCATGCAAGTGGCACTGCTCATGCTCTTATATGAACTTTTGTATCTCTTCGTACCTAGCATGCCAAAAGTCTTCACTTACCTCCAGCTCAGACAGGGTCTGGGTCCACCTATAGTTGGGTAGATCACAACCATTCCCTGCATTTGGCTTCACCTTCCCCTTTTCACTGGGGTCATCCTCCTCTTCATTCTCTTTCTCCTCATCACCCTCTGTCTTCTCGGATGCAATCTCAGTAACTATGGGTTTCTTGTCTTCTCCCAACTTTTCCTGTTAAAAATAGAATAGGAATAAGAGTTTTTTTTTGCCATCAAATGAGGTTCAGTAATCAAACACAAGTGTGAATACCAACACAACCCAGTATGCAAAATGAGAGGTGTGTATGAAAGGAACAAGAGTTGATGAATGAAATAACTCGGACGAATGGATGTCCTCAGTGCATGTGAAAAAAGTATGATGGTATGACGTTGAAATTAACAGAATTGGTTTGGTAACGTGATCAGGAGTTGATGATACTCTAAAAGGTAAACCATAAACACAGCATTCAACCTTAAGGTTGGTTGGGTAGGTGATGGTAGAGTTCACCCAGTACTAAGCCTGACGGCCTGTGAATATCACACATCAGGCTAGGGGGGCCAGTTCCTTTCCCTGTTCTAAAAGGTAGTCAGGATTGATTTTAAATAGGAGGACTGAAAGAGAATTAAGGCCAGTACCTCCTAGACTACTCTGGGCTGGCATGAAAGATGTCATGCGCAGTTTCCACTATAGTTTATCTGGTTAAAGTTATTAGCCAAACAAAATGAGGGATGAGTCATGGATTAAACTAAATTAAATGCTGCATGAGCCCAGTGAAAGAATAATAACATTAGGTGACTTGAATGGTTGGGGGGGGGGGGTCTCAAAAAGAAGTCTTAATGCTAAATATATTCATTAACATATTTATTAGCATAGGGGTTATCCTTGAACCACCTCCGGTTTTGTGGTAACTAGCAAAAAACTTGAGTGTTACAGAAGGACTTTGCGGAATTGGCAAGTTCTGAATGTGGAACAGACCACTATTAGTTTTGTCAGACCACACATTTTTTTAAAAATGGTGCTGAGGAGACGGTAGGTAAAAAGAAAGATCAGAGTAGAAAGCATTTGAGAGAACAAATGAAAAGGTTGTGCAATATTTAAATGTTTAACAGCAGCATGCATACAATATGCACGAAAAACTGAACAAAAAATGCAGGCACATGAGGAATAGCAAGTTAAAGATGGTAGTTTGTCGTTGGGAATAGAAAGGAATGAATATTCATGCACGAGTTGTTGAAGTAAATGAATGGTCAGGGAGGGGATGAAATTTGATATTTGGTAGATCAATATGTAATATCGTCACATCAGAGAAAGAAGTATAAAAGAGGGTGACCACAGCTGGTGAAGATGTAAATGAAAATGGACCTAAAGATTAAGATAGACAAAAATAGAAGGAAAAAAAGTAAAAACATGGAAATGGTAGATGCAGAATAAACCAGAATGATGAAATATGTAATAAGAAACTGACTGAAAAATGTAAAATAGAGCAAAAATGAAGACAAAAATGCAATAAAGAATAAGAGAGGTGATACTGATTGGGATTAATGATTGTAAGGGACTGTGATTGGGATTATTTTGATGATTTACAGGAGTGATCACTCCCCATTGACTATATACTTCTTGGCCTGATGCAGAGATGGCGTTCCAATCAGGGAAAATTTATGATTCCTACCTGGGTGCAAGTGTCATTAGTTGGTAAGACAAGTCGCAACTAGTTCTCTTTAGTAGTTCCTTAACACATATTATTGCAGAAGACGTCTTTCGTGTTTTTCATTAAAATGGAAAAACTTAAATATCGTGTAGCCATTAAATTCAATGTTTTGGACGGATTAACCCCTTAGGAAATTCATCTGAAGTTGACAGAATTGTATGGGGACTCTGCTCCTTCAATATCAACTGTTAAAAAGTGGGCAGTTGAATTTAAACATGGTCACACATCCCTCGAAGATGACCCATATGAAGGATGGCCAAAAACCACAACCACATCGAAACCATTCAAAAGGTGCACGATATCATGTTGGATGATAGGCGACTGAAGGTTGCGGGAGAGAGCTAAGACCTTGGGGATATAAGAAGGAAGGGTGCAAAACATTTTGCACAAAGAATGAGGGATGCGAAAGCTCTGCACAAGGTAGGTACCACATCCATTGAATGTCGATCAAAAGCAATGAACAAACAATTTTTGCAGCAATGTTTGGATCGATTCCAGAGGGCACTGACCGACTATAAGTGGCAATTTGTCACCATGGATCAGACATGGCATCACCACTACATGCCAGAAATAAAACAGCAGTTGAAGCAGTGGGCAAAAGCCGGTGGTTCAGTGCCAAAGAAAGTGAAGTCGATCACATCTGCCAGAAAGGACAGTGTGTTTTAGGATGTGAAAGGGATCCGGTTAATTAATTACCATGAAAAAGGCAGAACAATTACAGGTGAATATTACATAAACCCCTCCCATGGACTACAACCTTGTCGTGGTGGAAGGGCTTGTGTTCCGATGACCCCTAGAGCTGTGCTGGCAGGATTAAAAATAATTGCTCCTGGTAGGGTCACCCATGCCAGATAGGTCGAAGGTTAGGAGCCATCCAAAAGGCAGTCCACGCCGCGTCTGTTCCTCAGTGAGGTGGCTGTAAGGGCATCTGACCCCAGTGGGGCAGCCATTAAGTGATGGTGTCACATTAAAAACACTATTGAGGAAGGCAACGGGAAACCACCTCAATTATCATCCCCAAGAATGTAATGATGGGCACTATAGAGAATATGAGTCCTGGCAACTATGGGACTCGGCCCAAGCGGCCGTGTGTCATGCCCGGCAGCAGGGGAGGCAAGGCTTCCGCAGTCGTCATCCAAAGAAACACTTGCAGGGAAGAAATAAAAGCAGCAGGACAGAAGACGCAGAAGAAGACGAAAGTAGTTAGAATAGGAATATGGAATGTCAGGACAATGTTGAGGACAGGCAAATTAGAAACTATTAAGCTACAGATGGAAAGAGATAATATAGATCTTTTAGGTCTCTGTGACGTGAGATGGAAGGACAGCGGGGATTGCTGGAGTGACAATTATAGAGTGATATACAGCGACAGGGACGAGAGCCAACAAGGGGTTGCCATAAAATTAAATAAAGGCGTAGGAAGAAGCATAGTCAACATAGAACAAGCAACTGATAGAATTTTACTCATAGAGATTAAAGCAGAGCCAATGAACTTGGTCATTGTTCAGGTACACATGCCACTGAGCAACCACAAGGATGGTAGGCGAAGGAAGAGAGGGTGGTGAGGTGGGTGACTATGGGTTAGGCACGAGGAATGAACGCGGGGAGAAAGCAATTGAATTCTGCAGGAGACAGGGGTTACTCATTACCTACACATGGTTTAGACACCACAAAAGGCATAGGTATACATGGAAAATGCCAGGTGACTCAGAAAGGTATCAGTTAGATTATATTATGGTTAGGCACAGGTTTAGGAACAGTGTCATAAATTCGCACAGTTTCCCAGGAGTGGATGCGGACTCTGACCACAATTTAGTTGTTATCAAATGTAACGTCTGCTTCAAGAAGATAAGGCAAGGGCGGTGGGTTAGGAAATGGAATATAGAAGCATTAAATGAATTAACAAGGATGGAGTATCAGCAGGCTGTAGAGAAAATGATGGATAACGGTAAAGAACTGAGTACTATCGAAGAAAAATGAGAATGTATCAAGCAAGGGATACCGGAAGCCGCAAAAGACACTATAGGAACCGTTAACGGGAAAAGGATAAGGAAACTATGGGTAATGGATGAGATGATTGAAAAGATGGAGGAGAGATGAAGATGGAAGAATGTAAGCACAGAGTTAGGCAAAACGAATTACAAAGAGTTAAACAATAAATTGAGAAGGGCCACAAATAAAGCAAAGGAAGAATGGTGGAAAACGCAATGCGAGGATATGGAAAGTTTACAGAAGAAGGGTGAAATTGGTGCACTCTACAGCAAGGTTAAGTTATTATCGGGAAGTAAGAAGGTAAGATCTGTGCTAACAATTAAAGATAAGTGGGGTAAGATAATAGTTGAACCAGGAAATATCCAAGAGAGATGGAAGGAATATATGGAAACACTGTATGGTAAAGAACTTAGGCCGACAAGGTTAGACATAGAAAAGGAACATGACGTAGAAGAAGATAGCTTAGGTCCAAGCATACTCGACGATGACATAGAAAGGGCATTAAAGGAGATGAAAGCAAATAAGGCCGTGTGGGTGGACAACATCCCTGTAGAACTGTTGAAATGTTTAGGAAAATGCGGGAAGAAGACTATATGGACTGATTCGTAGTATCTATGAGGAAGGAATCTGGCCGGAAGATTTTGTGAGATCGGTGTTAGTTCCTATTCCAAAAAAGGCAAAGGCTTCGTCATGTGAGGATTACAGAACAATAAGTTTGATATATCTCGCAGCTCAAGTTTTTCTCAGGATCATCAACAAAAGGATAGAGAGTAAGGTAAATGATTACTTAGGGGATGATTAGTTTGGGTTTAGGAAAGGAAAAGGTACGCGTGATGCCATTGCAGTAATAAGATCACTAATCGAGAGGAATATAGAATACAATCAGGATGTATTTGCCTGTTTCGTAGATTTCGAAAAAGCATTTGATGGAGTAAATTGGGAAAAATTAATGCTTGTATTGCAGAAATAGGAATGGATTGGAGGGACAGGAGACTGATCCGCAACCTGTAAATGTCTCAGACTACTCAGGTGCGAGTTGGGAATGGAGAATCCAGATGGGCAGTGTTAGGAAGAGGTGTAAGGCAGGGTTGCCCTTTGTCACCGGTGCTGTTCAACATATATGTGGAGGAAATGGTTAAAGAGGCATGGGAAGAACTGGAGGTAGCAATGAAAGTCGGAGGGGAATTCGTAAAATCGGTTAGGTTTGCTAATGACCAAGCATTAGTTGCTCAGTCAGCCAAGGGGTTGCAAACATTGGTGGGTAGGTGGGGAAATAATAGAGCAGGTAGAACAGTTTACATATCTCGGAAGTGCTTTGGACCCATACGGTCAAAGTGGTAGGGATGTAAGGAGAAGAATTGCGCTAGGCAAGGAGGCTTTCTCAAGGAGGAGGGAGTTGATGACAGGGACGTTGAGCAGGGATGTTAAGACAAGACTCGTAAAAACTCGTACGGTGCAGAAACGTGGTCACTGAAGCAGGAGGATAGACGTAGATTGGAGGCTTTTGAAATGTGGGTGTGGAGAAGAATGGAGAAGGTGAAATGGACCGAAAGGAAAACGAATGTGGAAGTACTGGAGATGGTGGGTGAGGAGAGGGGTTTGTTGAGAGAAATCCTATGGAGGCAGGAAAAATGGATGAAAGGTGTATTGAGCGGTAGTGGAATGTTGAAGAAGGTAATAGAGGGGAGAATGTTGGGGAAGCAAGGAAAGGGCAGGAACAAGATAGGGATGTTGGACTGGATGAAGGGAGGAAAGAAGTACACAGAGATGAAGAGGGACCTGATGTAGATTAGGTTGCTGGATTTGGTTTTGTTTGGAGTTACAAAAGGATTTTTGATAGTTGTGTCCATCCAAAAACCTACCTTAACCCGTAGATTACCTAATAATAATAATTAAATAAACCTTCTTGACCAACTAGATGCGAAAATTCGTGAGAAGAGGCCTGGCTTGAAGAAGGAACAAAATCATCTTTCACCAGGGCTACTTGCTGCCACCTGCTCACAAAGGTGCTTGGCAATGGGAAAATTACGGGATTTAGAATACGATTTGCTTTGCCATCTTCCCTATTTCTGAGCAACCTCAAGATTTCTATCTGTTCCAAAAACTGAAGAAATTTGTTTCTGGGAAGCACTTCGCATCCAATGAGGAAGTTGGGATATTTTATTTTGGGCCATAGATGGATATTTTTACTGACTGCCACTTCTGGGAAAGAATACTGATGTTGGAGAAACACTGGACCAAATGTGTTGAAGTCAAGGGAGATTATGTAGAAAAATAAAATTATTTTTTAACTGAAAATCAGCCTTTCATTGTCATGTTTTGATGAACACTGGGACTGTATAGGCATAAGCAATAATAATTACTCCTAGTAATGGTCAGCTGAGCCAGATACTAAGTTGAAAAGTAGGAGCCAAATGAAAGGTAGTCCACATCATCTGTTCTTCAGTGACGTGGCCACAAAGGTATCTGACCACAGTAGGGGACCCATTTCAGTGATGATTATCTCAGAAAAATTAGGGAGAAATAAAGAGAATGAGTAGAGGTAACTATGGAACTGAGACAACTGTGAACCCCCTGGACCATCTCTTGTACCCGGCAGTGGAAGAGGCAAGGCTTAAGTTGTCATTTTCTCACAAAATTCATTGGCGAAAACTGTCACATACCACAAAATCCTGATCAAGTGAAACTGACTACAGCACCAAAGAAAACACTGAAGAGAATTGAACCAGTTAGAATCGGAATTTGGAATGTTAGGAGAATGCTGAGGACAGAGAAAATGGAAAATATAAAGTGGGACATGAAGAGAGGAAATATAGACATTTTAGATCTGTATGAGGTGAGATGAAAAAATAGCAGAAATGATTGCAGTGATATTTATAGGATAATAAATATAGAGAGGAGGATAAGAGACAATGAAGGGTGGGAGTAATATTAGAGAAAAAGGTATGAAGTATAGTAGGAACACTGAGCAAGAACCAACGAACTTAGTCATTATTCAGGTCTATCTGCAACCAAGCAATCAGAGGAAAGAAGAAGCCGACAGGGTACACAATCAGTTAGAAGACATTAATTGTAGGTTCACTTGGAGGGAAATTTTGACAGTGATGAAGGATTGGAATGTGATGGTATGTGAAGGAAGAGATTCTTCCATTTTCCTCTCTCATCTATCTTTGTTATCATCTCATCCATGATCCATAGTTTCCTTGTCTTTTGAACAGTTCCTACAGTTTTTTTTGCAACTTCGGATGTTCCTTTCTTGATTTATTCCCATTTTTCTTCCATAGAACCTAGCTCTTTACTGTCATTTTTCTACAGCCTGCAGATACTCCTTCCTTGTCAATCCATCTAATGGTTCTACATTCCATTTCCTAATCCGCCGCCCATGCCTTATCTTTTTGAAACACACGCTACACTTCACAACAACTAAATTGTGGTCGGCGTCTGCACCCTCTGCCAGGAAGCTGTGCAAATTGATCACACTGATCCTGAATCTGTGCCTAACCATTATATGCGAGGGTAATCCCAGATGTAACCGACCCAACAACGAAAACACTTGCATACTTTCTAATACAGTGATTTTTCAAACAACTACAGCCATCTCTAGGTCAGGCTGGGTAATTCTGGGATCACCCTCGTAATCTAACTGATACCTTTCTGAGTCACCTGGCATTTTCCGTGTACACCTACGTCTTTTGTGGTGTCTAAACCAAGTGTTGGTGATTACTAACTCCTGTCTCCTGCAGAACTCAATTGCTTTCTCCCCATGTTCATACCTCGTGCCTAACTCATAGCCCCTTACCTCATCACCATCTCTTCCTTCGCCTACCATCGCATTCCAATCCCCCATCACTATCAAATGTTTCCCTGCAGGAACACTCGCGATGATATCCTCTAACTCATCATACATCCTATCGACTTCTTCCTCCCTGTGGTTGCTCGGTGGCATGTATACCTGAACAATGACCAAGTTCGTCGGCTCTGCTTTAATCTCTACGAGTAAAATTCTATCAGTTGCTTGCTCTATGTTGTCTACGCTTCTTCCTACCTCTTTATTCAATATTATGGCAACCCCTCATTGGCTCTCATCCCAGCCCCTCTATATAATTCTATAACTATAACTCCAGTAATCCCCGATATCCTTGTCTCAACTCACATAAACCTAAAATATCTATATTTCCTCCTTCCATCTGTCGCTTAATATTCTCTAATTTTCCTGTCCTCCTAACATTCCAAGTTCTTATTCTAACTAAATTGGTCTTCTTCTCCTGCATCTTTTGTCCTACTGCAGTCAGTTTTCTTTTGCAAGGGTTTCATGAGATGACAACTGCAGAAGGTTTGCTCTCCCTCTCCCGGCTACAACACACGGCCAACTGGGTCAAGTCCCGTGGTTGCCAAGACTCATTTTCTCAATATTGCCCATCATTATATTCTTGGGAATAATAATTGAGGTAGTTTTCCCTTGCCTCCCTCAATAATATTTCTAACCTGACACCATCACTCAATGGCCACCTCACTGGGTTCAGATGCCTTTGCGGCTGCCTCACTGAGGAACAGACGCTGCATGGACTACCTTTCACCTGGCTCCTAACCTTTGACCTATCTGGCATGGCTGACCCTACCAGGAGCAATTATCATTGCTCCCACCAGCACAGCTCTAGGGGTCACAGGACTCCGCAAGCCCTTCCACCACATTCAAGTAGTAGTCCATGGGAAGATGATTATATTAAACCCGTAAATTTACACATAGGAAGAGAACATGACATAAATGAGGATACCTCAGGTCAAGACATACTTAGGTTTGCATGATAGAAATAACATTAAAGGAATCAACATCAAATTTGTCCAGGGGATATTTAACTTTGTTTTTGATGGTACTAAATACTTGAGGATTTAGGAAAATGCTAAAGAAATTTAGCCAGAATATTACGTCAGATCAGTGTTAGTTCCCATGCAAAAAAAGGTGAAGGCCATTGTATGTTAGGACCATATCACAATGAGTTTAATATCTCATACACACAAAAAGCAAACATGATCCCACAGCAGTAATCAGGTCACCAATTGAAAAGAACATCAGAATTGGTACAGAGTACAATCAAGATGTGTGTTTTGTGAAGGCAGTCAAGAGAGTAATTTAGGTAGAATTAATGAATGCACTACTGAAGATAGCGGGAGAATAGAGGAATAGGTGACTTATCCACAATCTGTAACTATTTCAGACAGCCAAGGAGAAAGTAGCGGATAGAGGATGGGAAGGCTAGGAATTAGGAATGGATACATCCCTTATTCTTAATATACATACAGATGTATTAGTAAGAGATGCATGTGAATTAGGTTCCGATGTATTACTTGTTAATTTTAACATACATGAGGAGGTAGTGGGTCGCGGTAGTTCAGGAGAGAGAGCGTTGGACTACTGACCAGAGGGTCTCGGGTTCAATTCCCAGGCAAGACACTCTAGGCACCAGCAGCTTCACCCAAGCTATTTGATTTTTTGGGTGCCAGATCTTTCTGGGAAACCATAACCAGCATAGGAAAAGGAACTGGCCCCCCTACCCTGATTTGTGAATATTCACACACCGTTGGGCTTAGTACTGAGTGAACTCTACCATCACCTACTAAACCGACCTTCGGGTTGATTACAGTGTTTTTGTGGAGGTAGTAGTAAGAGATGCATGGGAAGGGCAGGAGGCAGGATAGAATGCAGGTGGGGAAGTCAGATGATCAAGCATTAGTTAGTTAGTCAGTCAGCCAAGAAGATGCAAACACTCCACTGGAAGGTCAATATGATAGCTATATGATGAGAATAAATGTAACTAATACAAAGGTTTTTGGGAAAGATAAAGGTTAAAATTAATAACAAAACGCTTCTTTCACCCCTTTTGTTTGATGCCTCAGATTATTATTTATTCTTTTATACTTCTATATTCCATTTCCTAACCTACCTTCCCTGTTTTATCTTTCTGAATTGGATGCTATGCATCATAATTACTAAATTGTGACCAGAGTCCACATCCACTACCAGGAAACGTGAATTGATAATACTGTTCCTAAATCTGTGCCTAGCCATAACATAGTCTAACTGATATCCTCCTGTGTTTCTGGGTATTTAAAAGCAAGTGAAACAAAGCAAAATAAGTGAGAGTTGCAGGAAAGAAGGCACAAAGGGGGAATAAATCAATTAATGCACTGACTTAGAATATTAGGACAATATTTTGGACAGAGATATTAGAAAATATTTAATCAGATATGAAGAGAGGAAATATAGGATATATATTTTAGGATTGTGTGAGATGAGATGGAAGGGTGGGGGATTATTGGAACAATAAATATGGAGTAAATACATTGGAGGAGAAGTGCATGAGTGAGGGGTGAGAATAATACAGACATGCCAACTTTCAAAAATGAAAAATCGGGAGGACATGCCAACTTTCAAAAATGAAAAATCGGGAGATTTTTAGAAGTGTATCACGAAGTAATCACTTTTAATTACCACAATATTTGCATGGCACCTTAATCCCTTTATGACACTTTGCCAATTTTTAATGAATGTCACACTTTATTAACATGTTAAGCTAAGTACACAATTTGAACAGTTCATCAAGAACGTAAGAAGGAAAAATCGGGAGTCTCCCGCTTAAATCGGGAGAGTTGGCATGTCTGGATATATATTTTAGGATTGTGTGAGATGAGATGGAAGGGTGGGGGATTATTGGAACAATAAATATGGAGTAAATACATTGGAGGAGAAGTGCATGAGTGAGGGGTGAGAATAATAATAAACATACGATAAGAGGGAGCATAGTAAGCATAGGGCAGGAGACTGGAAGAATATTATTAGTAGAAGTAAAAGCTGAAAAAATGAATTTTGGTCATTATTTAGAGGCTACATGCTAACAAGTAATCAATGGGAGGAAGAAACAGGCAGAGTATATGATGAATTGAAGAACATAAATGTGGGTGTTCCCTGTTCATATCCCACTTCACCAGCAAATGTTCCCTGAAGGAAACATTTGACAGTGAAGTGGGATAGGAACAGGACATTAAGCAAAGGAGGAGATGGTAAAGAAATAAGAGACTACAGTTTAGGAACAAGGAATGACCACAGAGAGAAGTCAATCGAGTTCTGCAGGAGACAAGGCATATTCATAACAAACATTTGAACTCCACAATATACATAATTATACAAAAAAAATGCTCAAGGGTTCAGAAAGGTATGAGTTAGACTAAACTATCATTAGACAAAGATTTAGGACAGCACGATTCATTTGCAGTTTCCTGAGAGAGGATGCAGATTCAGATTATAATTTGGTTCAAATGAAGTTTAACATCACATTCATAAGGATAAAACAGGGTAAATGGGTGAGAAAATTGTTTTTAGAAATATTAACCAGGACAATAATAAAGGAGAATTAGCGGGCTGTAGGGAAAATTATGAGTAAGGAAAAAGAGGTGGCTACAATATAAGAAATGTAGAAACATATCAATAAAGGAATACTGAAAGCTGAAAAATAAAGTAATAGGAAAAGTAAATACGAAATGTAGAAGGAAACCATGGAATATAAATGTGATGATTAGGAAAATAGACAGAGAAATTGAAAGAATTTAAATGCAGTATTAGGAAGAAGAAAGTGCAAAGAAATGAATAATGAACTGAGGCAGGAAGATAATTTGGTGAAAGATATACAGTGAAAGACGCAGTGAGATGATATCGAAAATTTACAAAGGAAAGGTGAAATTTGTGCACCATTCAGAGAGGTGAAAATACTGCTAGTAAGAACAAAGGGAAAATCCATGCAAACCACAAAGTCAGCAAAAACATCAATAGGGCCAGAAAAGATTCAAGAGAAATGGAAAAAATTTATAGAGAAACCATACCATGAGGATATTAGGCCAACAAATATACACATGTGAATTGGTAATTGAAGAGAATTGATAACATTAAATAAAATACTACTAATACTTGTCAAATAGAATGTAGAATAGAATTAAAATATATTTGTTTGTTTCATAAATTTTCAGAGGGGGTTCAATAGTGTAAATTGGTTAACATTATTGAATCCATTGCTTAGAATAGGTGTAGACTGGAGTGGCAACTTAACCACAACCTGTATATGTCTTTGACTGTTCAGGTGTGAGCGAGGAATAGAGTCAGGATTGGTGGTTTAAGGGAGAGAGATGAACCAGTGGTGCTCATTATCACTTGTGTGTTTCTGAGTACAAAGTCTTAATAGGTTAATGAAAAAATATTGTGCATGTAACAGTTTACTGTACATTTTCATCACACAGAAAGAATTTACTCCAGTTATTTCCTCCAATAAATAAAACTATATTATTGTCAATTCATAATTTTGCATATTTTTAACACAATTTTCCTGTATCTTTAATTATTAATTGTTAACTTATTCTACATTGTGTTATTAA
The DNA here is from genome assembly GCA_037158775.1 of Hetaerina titia. Classification (NCBI taxonomy): domain Eukaryota; kingdom Metazoa; phylum Arthropoda; class Insecta; order Odonata; family Calopterygidae; genus Hetaerina; species Hetaerina titia. The sequence continues at coordinate 54,020,665 of CM073774.1, read as the reverse complement.
TCACCCCGACTCCATTTTTAAGTAGTCTGTACCAAAATAGAGGTTAATGAGGTTTTTGCATTGATTTTGCAGCTCTTAGTAGAGATGAAATAGGGTTAACATGACTACAAAGTCAATATCTTTACTGAGATCCTGTGGACAACATTTTAATGTTGCAAAGATATTCAAAATGGGATGAAAACTAAATGGACACAAGATGCTAGTTATATGGCACCCACCATATTTGTCAAATGTTACAGTAAAGTAGTAAGTCATAAGGGAGTAACACCTTGAGTAAATATTTTACAATGACAGCAGATGATTCCCCATACGAATCAACAAGCTTCCATTCCTAAATATGGTGTTTGGGAAGTCAACACTTAATGGCTGTCCAGAAAAAACCTCCAACAGAAGAGAGTTCAATTCTGAAGTAAGTGCTGGCAAAGGGAACCACTGCCCGTAACCATGGAAGTGAGAATCAATAAGATGACAAAGAAGAGAAGGAGCCATGTTGTAGCACTTATGTTCTTCAAGAAAGGGATGCTGAAATGATATGAACATTAAAAGAGATTTGAACACAGGAAACGAGTCAAATTAATTTCTGTTTTGGATATTAATTTACTATATGATGAAGGTAACAATGCATTCAAAAAGCATAAAAATAGTGCCAATGAAAATTATACAGATGAGATATTATTTAAACAGTTGAAATAGCACAATGGAGAATACATTCCATAGTAAACAAATGTTATTGGTTTTTATGTTGTGTTGTACCTCTTATGTGAATAAAATTCTTTTTAAAATGTTATATAATAAACCCATTTGTTAAATGTAACTTATGCAATGAACTCGGGTAACGTAAGTCCAACATTTTATTCCTTTCAAATGAAAATTAAAGGGCCATTGACTTAAAAAATTAAGGGGTAGTTTACTGCTATCCCATGTTAATATTACATTTTTTGACAAGCCAATGAACAAAAAAGAAAGAACTCGTAAGTGATTCTTACTAATGTATTTGAATAAATAAGAGATGAATGTTAAAATTACTCAAAATAAAATGGATCGAATGTCACGTGGTGCAACAGACATTTAAATATTCAGAAATTAATTTAACCTGATGGAAAAGAATGGGTCTGCAATCATCAATATTTTCATCCGGCCGACTTTCAATCATTCGACGCATTCAATGTAATTTCAAGCTATTGGAAATTGACTTCCGGGTTTGAGATCCTTAGGGAGAATCCTACTCGCTTCATTTATTGATTCTCAACGAAAAAGGGGAGCGTAGAATAGGGCGTACATCACATATACTTGGGCGCACAGAACATGGCTCTAATTTTCCATGGCCTCTTACTTTGTCAATTTCTTTTTGTAGCGTCTCGGCTTCTTCATCTGTAATTTCCACAATAGTCGATTCCAATTTGGCATTCCTCTCCTTTTCCTCCTCTTCCTTCAGTCGCCTTGCCTTTTCTTTTTTCTTTCTCTCCTGCTCTTCCACTTCCCTTATCTTTTCATTCTTCCTTTCTACTGCCAAAATTTGATATTTCTTAAACTTATCCATGACGAGCTGTGGAAATTAGGGTCAAAAATTTTAAAATTTTGCACAATATATCGCTTAGTGTTATCATCATATTCACTTATAACGTTAAATTACTTTCAGAGCGGCGCCTTCTTGAGCGCCAGTGTAGAAATCAGTCTTTCGGGCCAGAAAACTGAAGATGGTGTCCAAGAGCTGTCACGCAAAAAAGACACATGTTCACAATAAGAAAAGCCAGGACTGTATAATGAAGTTTTATTAATGATATTGCAACAATACCTACCTCTTGAACACCACCTTCATGTTGCTGGGCCATAGCCAATAACATTCCATCAAATTTCTCTGGATCTTTATCCGTCATTTTCGCTTCCGTTCGTATCGCGTGAAACAAAATACCACCGAAGACCTCGTGTTTTCGTTATTCATTTATTTAAACTATATCACTTCACATGTCTAAGTGTAGGCTGCGTGCTAGTCAGTGGGCATTTTCAAATATTGATTGAATGTCTTAAGGTTTGAAGAGTAAATAATATTTTCACAATATGTAATATCACCAAATACTTTAATCATTTGTATTTTCTAACAAAACAGAACTAATTATAAATAAAAAATAATTCAAAATACATCCAAAAGCAACGAAAAAATTAGGTGAAATAGTATGAATTAAATAATACCATTTCAACGACAAAGATTATACATTTTCATCAGCAATATTTACTTGCATTAAGAGGCAATGGTGTACCATAAAATGGTTTACCACCTGTTAAAGTACCTTCGCAAAAATTCTAGGCTAAAAAAAGGTTTTGGGAAAGAGATATTATCAATATTCTTCATTTATTGTTACTGTTGTTCGTTATACATTGTTGAACTATTTCTTTGAATTCCGTCTCTAAAAATGTCTTTAATCGTCTTTAGAATTCGCAATTGCCATATTAAAAGTATAATTTCTGATTAATCATCAAATATGACCAACCAATGCAATCCTGCATTTACAGAAATTGTATAAATCATAAGGCAGTTTATATTTCCAAGACCAATGGACTTTTCAGAAAGTATCTTTAACTGATTTATTAACAAGGAATTTTGAAAATTCATGTGTATTTGCATCCACATACACATGGTTTTTGAGTACAAGGATCAAGTTTCCAATTATCGTCCACTGGAGTTGATGAGATTTTAATCGTTTACTTTATTTGTATTTAGTTTTCCATAACTCTTATCGTGCAAGAGATGAGATTTCCCACTCATAATGCAGTTGAAAATCAGTACCTTAACATTGTCCTTATCAGTTGCAAATAAAAATATTTTCATTAGCCGTAGGTATTTACATGTAGGTGCTTGGAGATCTGAAATGGAAAACTTAGGCCATAATTGTTAACTTTTATAAAAAACGTGCCCACAAAAATGACAAGTTTCTGATTAATCGGATTGGATTCTGAATAACACCGAGTCCATAGTGGTGATTACTTCTTTGATCCGAAAGCAGTTTGGAAATATGGCAAAATGAAGTTCCTTAAACAACGCTGAAATGATACACAACTAAAATCAGCATTCCTGAAGTTATGTACTGCATCAAGAAGTTGTGTCTTTGGAGACTTTCAATTAGCTCTCGACAATGTTCTCTGTGAGAAAAACGAATTGTTATCTTCTGAAAACATGCTTAAAATTTTAAAGGAAGAACAAAAATAATTATGCTGTGAAAATAGCAGGTTTACGGTTACCCAATAACATAAACCATAAACACAGTAATCAACCCAAAGATCGGTTTGTTAGGTGATGGTAGAGTTTACCCACAAGTACTAAGCCCGACGGCGTGTGAAATTCATAAATTAGAGCAGGAGGACCAGTGCCTTTCCCTGTGCTGGTAATGGTTTCCCAGAAAGATCTGGTACCCAAAATATCACACATATTGGGTGGAGCTGAGAGGTTCGCCCGGAAATCGAACTCCGGTCAATAGTCCAACGCTCTACCCTCTGGACTACCGCGATATATGGATCGCGGTAGACCAGCGCGATCCAAATGTCGCGTAGAGCGTTGGTCTACTGACCGGAGGGTCCCGGGTTCGATTCCCGGACAAGATACTCTGGGCACCTGCAGTTCCACCCAAGCTATGTGATTTTTCGAGTACCAGATCATCCTGGGAAACCATAACCGGCACAGGGAAAGGAACTGCCCCCCACCCCCAACCCTGATGTGTGAATTTCACACGCCGTCGGGTTTAGTACTGGATGAACTCTACCATCACCTACTAAACTGACCTTCGGGTTGATTACTGTGTTTATGGTTTTTTTATAGAACAAATGTACAAACTTTCTTCAATTTTCATCGTACTTCCGTCTTTGCATCACAAGGAGTCTCGACGTTTCATGTGTAAACCTCATAACGGAGATTATTGGATAGGTCCACTCCTCTCATCGATAAGTCTTCTAAAAAATGACTCCGCAGGGGCACTAGTCCGTCATACGGCGAGAGTATGCCGCTCTACTTAATCCACAAGCGACACCCGTATCCTTCCCGCTTTCAGCAGCCTTGAAATCTCTATCTTCGGGCCTTAATGTCTTCCTTTGGCACGTTATCAACACCGTGTAGCAAAATCAATTTGAAAAACTGCTCCTTCGAAATCTTATTGAAAATATTCTCGGAATTCTTATGGATGAAGTTTCGATAGTTACAAGTATTTGTTTTGTTTTCGTAAATCAAAGTGATTGACGGTTTTTATTACGGAATAAACAATAGTGAGCATTGAGTTGGAACACATTTGGGAATTTGCGAAGTTTGGAATATTATGATATATCATTATTTTAGAAATTAAAAGCTTAATTATCACTTACATAGTGGTGATCATACCAACATCCATTGATGAATACATTTTCCCCGATTATTTAACAACCTATTGCCATCGTCTGGCGTTGGGAGTAGCAAGGAAATTTAATCGTGGCCTGACCCTTTGCTCTGTGAATAGTTGCGTAGAAATCTACAAAGGTACCATGGAAAATATGACTCTTAAAAATCAAAATTCTGGTTATTATGCTAGTTATTAGGGGAGGCTACTGATGGCTGAGGTCATTAGCCCAATAAAGCATGGATGGAAATGGAGGAAAGGTGGAGATAAATCCAGCGTCGGCATTGGCCTACCCAGGACGAAAGGCTTAGGACCACAGCGTCACACCTGAATGACGGCATGCTCACTTAAATTTGCTCCACATATTATTCCAAGTACAGAACAGGATATTATTTAGGTAATCTATCAGTGAAAGGAGGTTTTGGATGGACACAACCACCAAATAAATATCTACTAACAAAAGACAACCCCACATTATTTTCATCTCCCTTAATTCCCTTTCTCTCCCTTAATGCCATCGTCGAGTATGTCTGGAATAAGCTATCTTCATCAACATTTTAGATGCAAAATGCCTCCTTTATGCATATTAGACACGGTGTTTCTCTTTTTAATACATTTATAGTTGATAATAAAGTAGTAATGGTTGGCAATACTTAGTATATACGAGTCATACTCATAAAGTGTGGGTCGTTTCCTTATATTTAAATATTGGCGCTTCAGAACGAAGTTTTACTCCTGCAGCGCTATGTACTGATTCAATGAGAAGCTATAGCAGCATTTGTTTTGTTTCAGAAGTTGTTTGCTTGTCCGTGCATGCAAACAACAATGTTATCGACAATCGTTGATCCCGCCGGCTGTGAAGTGCGTTCTGTCATACGATTTTTGTATGCAAAAGGATTGTCGGCTGCTGAAATTCACCTGGAGTTATGCCTAGTTTACGGACCTACAGTTATGAGTGAAGGAAAAGTGGAACAAAAACTGCGATGTGATCGTCGATTGACGATTAATGGCCTGGTTGAACAATTTCCTCAACTTGGACGCACTAATGTCTACAATATTATCACGGAAAACCTCGGATACCACAAATTGTGTGAAAGGTGGGTACCGAAAATGCTCACCTACCACCACAAAGAGCAAAGAATTTCCAGTGGATGAGAGTTTTTGGGCCGTTACCAACAAGATGGAGATGATGAGACCTTGCACCTAGCGACTACTTCCTCTTCTTGCACTTGAAGCAGTGGCTCGGTGGACAACGTTTCGAAACCGAAGAGGAACTCAAGAACGGCGTTGTCCATTGGTTCAACTCTCAGGGGGGAGCTTCTATGCAGAAGGGTTAAAGAGCTGGTGCAGCAGAACGAAAAATCCTTAAGAAGTGAACGGCGATTGTGTAGATAAGTGAAGTAGGTTTGTAGCTAACTAAAAGTGCCAATAAAATGTGTTCCATACGAGTATATCCTCTGACCAAATGGCCCTTACTTTATGAACAGGCCTCGTAATTTGGAATTCGAATGATTAACCTTTACGAATTACACTGTACGAGTCTTGTCTTCACCAAATGATCCCTCATGAAATATTATTCCCAGAAAATATTAATTTGGGACGCAATATCTCATTTGGCTCAAATTATTTTGGTTGAATGTTCCGAAATTTTTCAACTCGAAATAGTCGCCTAATTATCGCCAACGACAACGGTGTCTCCCAGAGACTCGGAAATATCAATCCAAATGACCGTATAATTTATCAACGAAAAAGTCACAGATTTGAATCCCTGAGAGAATCCCGACTTACAGAAAGCCGGGAATGACTGTAACTCGAAACCAATCGATGTTTAGTTTGACGTGTAACGCCCACCTAACTTGAGTCTTGATTAAAACCATAAACACAGTAATCAACCCGAAGGTCGGTTTAGTAGGTGATGGTAGAGCTCACCCGTGTACCAAGCCCGACGGCGTGTGAATATTCACACATCAGGGTAGGGGGGCCAGTTCCTTTCCCTGTGCCGGTTATGGTATCCCAGGAAGATCTGGTACCCGAAAAATCAACTAGCTTGGGTGAAGCTGCAGGTGCCCAGAGTGCCTTGCCCAGGAATCGAACCCGGGACCCTCCGGTCAGTGGTCCAACGCTCTACCCACTACTAGACCACCGCGACCCGCTGAGTCTTGATTATTGGTTGAAAAACACCTATTTTTCCCACCTGCCCAATATAAAATTAAAATTTTCTTAAATTATGGCATAAAATTCATTCCGGGTTTTCGTTCCTGATAATTTACTAACCCGCCTTGTTAGTGGTGGCATTGGTTTTTCACTTACTAGCCAAAACATCGCGCATCTAAATCCTTCAAATTGGGTTCTTATCAATCTTAGGGCATTGGCTTGTTTATTGCTTAAAAATAATCTGATGAGCTGTACGAAGTTGACTATACCTGTACGCAATGACAAAATAATAAAAACTCTTTGGTGAATCCTCGATTCTTACGGATTTAGGGCATCTTTAGCTCAACTTTACCTAAGCTAGGCGATTTTTCACGCATAAAATGTTCCTGAGAAACGACCTGTGACGCAAAGAAATCAACTGTTCCCTCTTATTACCTTTAGGGTGAATGTCATACGCCATAGGGCTTACCCGAGATGAGAATAACGAAATAACCATCGCGTCGGGTGCTGCGTTTTTTTAATACTATCCAATTTAAAGTCATCGGTATCAATGAACGGCATACAATTTAATATTTCTTGTAGTAATTGATTTCGTGCGCTATTATACAATGAAATGAAAACTTTAATAATATTGCAACGGTGAGCCATTATCCCCATCATACCCCTGTACACGTAGCGTCTGACCTCTACAACAGATGTTATTTTCAATGAGTTCGTGGGTTTTGGCTCCTCCTACATAAGTCTCTCTGCACCTAGGACATACTACATCTATGATCGTCCCTGTTCTTCGTCAACAAACCTTTATTTAATTGTACGCAGTTTAGTCTACGAGATAAGGAAGAAATTATTATTCTAATTTACAGTTGAAGCCACTTTGGATCTGTACTCACGATCAATGAAAACCCAAACCTGGCTATCTAAGAGAGTATTTATACCGCAGGAGCATCAAATGTCACTTTACAATTTTTTCCGCCGATACATCTGGGTTGCCATCTTTTGACGACACCCAACGATGAGAGAGTAAGACCGGGTTCGGGCGTCACGAGCTTCAACCACGGAACTTATTGGAATGTCATCGATGATTGAGTGATTTTTTAAGACCGCTAAGCGCATCTTTTGTGTAAAACAAAGAAGTGAAGGTCAAAAGAAGAAGAAACGGCTTCCGGCTCGAAGTTAACCCGTCATTGATCTTCTTTCGCCTCGAAAAATCACGATCTACTGTTTTGTTGGCTGTAGAAGTTGTGCAGAATGTATGTACAGGGAATGTGAGTATATCTACTCCTTTCAAAGATATCATAAATTTTATTGAATTTTTACATTGTGTAAATGTCTTGCGGAATATTTCGAGCTTAAATCTTTTAATTTTATTCGCGCCAAACTACTGAGCAAATGTATATTTTTGAGCTCGACATACGCTCGTCGCAATGTTTAAAAATTTCTTCTTCATTTATGTGAAGAAATGCACTGAAAAGTACTTTTTTCTGAATACATAATCACACCTACTATGTATTTGCTTACCACTGCTCAACGTTCCAATTACTTAATTTATAACGGCATATAATTTCCTCAAATTGTACACTCGGACGTTTATCAATAATTTTTCCCCCAAAGAATGGTCTTTCCTGCAAAGTTTAGGCCACTATTTTCCTTTATCGCTTTTTTAACACACTTTTATCTTTTTATGTCATTTCCTCTTTTAAATCCCCAATACTGACTTAATTTACCATCTGCGTAGTGTATCCGAACAACGAAGTTTTAAAATTCATATACAGTCCATATTAGATTAAATCATAGAATGCAGATATTTGGTCTTCTCAGTCAGATTGGACAATGCATCGTACTTTTTCAACATTTTACGGTGGTGGTGAACGTCAAAACATGAAGTATCCTCACAAATTACTTTAAACTTTTCACACTTGCCTCTTTAGTTGGGATACCATTTTCTTCAAGTACATTTTCTTGGCGGGTTTAAAGGAAGGTTTAATAAACTAAATTTCAGAGATAGTGAAATGTATAGGAGCACTAAAATACCATGCGAGGTATTTCGTAGGTATGCGGTGGAAACAGGATGGTGCGGTGGCTAGTTTACTGGCTTCACACGCCGTCTACCCAAGACCGAATCCCGGATATGGTAGGATTTTTTAGTGGTATCCCGATCTCTACTTGGTTTAATGTGTGGAGAGTGCTACAACTGGAATGAATGAAGTAGGATCGTGGAGCAGGAGGGCATAACAAGGGGAGTCGTTTAATTAGCGTAATTTCTCAAAGACTTAGTATGTATTTTCTTAGCACGACGACGGATTCCCCTTTGACCGCAGTCGTAATTACGTACTTAATATTATGCCTTTGTCACTAAACGTCTGAGGGCATGTGCCTCGGAGCGGGAAGATTTTTGGTGACTTTAAAGGCTATTAAGTGTGTATTGGGTGGTTCTGTCAGAGGGAAGTTGATGAAGGCAAAGGGTTGGGTTGGTGTTAGAAGATTTCGAGAGACTCGGGTGGGATTTCTAATAAACGTGCCAGAATAGATTTCATCAGAAGTTTCAAGTGACATTGTCGATGTTTATATGGTTGATTAGAGGGTTGTGGGAGAAGGAGAGGCCTTTACCCAGTAACGGCAGCTCGATTTCGTCGATAAATACGAACGCAAGGTTCAGTACTACTGGGGGGGGGGGGGGGTCGCTGGCTTTTTTGGTCCGACGCCTGGAGGAAACCGATGTGTGCGGAGAATGGGGTAGGTTGTAAAGGGTGGCATGGTCTGGTTTTGAAGGAAACAGTTCAGGAGATGATCGTTTCAGAGGCAAAAAGAGCCCCTCGCGGAAGAATAATTGGGAAAGAGTGGCGAGCTTATTTTAAAGACCCTCGCGTCTTTGAGAGAGTTAAGTATTTGATTGAGTGACGGAGCTACATGAGGGGCTGAAGTGGATATACTTTTGGTAAGAGGAAGCAGGTTGTTTAGGGGTAGACTAAAGCGAAAGACGATATTACCGCGAGTTAATGTGATTGTTGAAAGATAGGGTTTGCAAGTGCAGGGGCAGACTAGGAGGGACATAGAAAGGGAGATAGCGTTACAGATTGTAGGGTGATGTTATAATCACAATGCTAAGCTACTAGTTCAATGAAAATAAAAAATTTTGATATTTAACCAAAATCTAATTAATTTTAAAATTTAATTAACTTACAATTGTTATTAATATAATCATAAAGGAATCGAGTAGGTATGGATACATGTGACTATAATCTGGGATTGATTCATTTCCAACCAAAAAAATTATTTCATACTACATAATTTACTTGCAGCAAGTATGCTTCAAACTGGTCATCTCATTTGGGGGGATTGGGGATAAATTTTATGAAATAAAAGGGAAATTGAGAAAGTAATAGGTGATAATAAGAGACCTACAGGTCCCTAATCATTTTTGTTATTTATTCACTCATTTCAAACAATTCTATTTTCAAGTCTAAAAAACGTGACAACTTTTGCATAAAAAAGTCCACTCTTTGGTAAACCCATGATTTTTTAATTTACTTCAAAATTTTTTAATTGCATGGTTATTAATGTATACAAATTGCCTTTCTAGGTATCTTAATTCACATAAAATAACTGCCTTGACTCTACTGAGTTTATATTTGTGTAAAGAAGCAAATGCAATCTGGAATGATGCTCAAAGCAACGGTATTCAGCTGAAAACAGACACGCTAAGTTGGGATCAGGTAGCTAAAAAGGATAATATTTGTGCCCAATCTTTTCATCACTGCTTACTGCATGATCTTGGCTATCCCCATGGAATTAAATTTGTGAAGCAGAGCTGCACTATCATCTACATGCTCAATGTAAAAATTTATCCTTATCCCCCTCATCTGTCATTTTATAACAAGTCACTAAAATATGGTAAAAATATAAAAATTATTCTTCCACTAGTTATATTTTTAAAAGTTAGGTGTTCTGATGGTAGAGGCTGTCCACCAACAAAATAGACATTTCTTCGAAAGGCTTTCTATTGCATGCATGAATACATTTCAATCCACATAATTACTTGCTTCTACAATAACCCAATTTATGGTTACATGTTAATATCAAGTGTAATACCCAGCAGCACAGTATTTATATTAAGAGGAGAACTTGCTCAAGCATAAGTCATTAGAGCCCAGATTTGGAGGTGCCTCTCAGTCCTCTCCTTCCTGCCAATGAAATATTAATTAATTATGCCAATGAAAAAGTGATTAAACCAATGGCATTCTACTCTCTTGTGGGTTTCTTTTTAGGGTGTTCAATGATTGTTGTTCACTTGTGAGTTTCACACTTTCAGAGAGGGAAATGCTAGGTTGCAAAAACTTCCTTGCCATACGTAAAGAGAATTCGAATGGGAAAAAAATTTCATAATCCATCTTAAAGGTGATGCTTTCACCTTCCCTCTGCAGTAAATAAATAAGTTTATTTCCCATTTAGTTTTTACTTGTCTATCTATATTTAACAAAAAATACCATGTTTTCCTACGTTACATTTGATTTACACATTCCTTGTGGGAACTGACTAACTACCAGATATTTATAAGCACATCTATGAAAATACATTTTATTTTTTTGCAGGTTTTTGTTCTGATGCTTTCCTGGGGTGCCCTCATCTTAGTCTGGGTCACTGGTGGTTTACCCTTGCATTTTGATATACCTTTAAAAGGAATCATCAGTGATGTGGAGGAATGACAAAAAGGAACAAAATACTTCAAATAAAATATTAAAAATGATAACAAATCACTTATAAATATGTATTACTTAGTACTACAAAATAAAAACAATTAGTGTTATTTTTCTCAACCAAAAAATGAAATTTTTAGGGCAGCTATTATGGCCTCTTCTTTTTTTACCAATTGTTATGAACTGTTGTCACAGCATTTCAATACAGATATACTAAACTTTTGGCTTAAACCACCACAAGTTGACTGGGGAAAATAGGAGAATTAGCCATTCAAATGTAAAGGCATTCTTAATAACTACTGAAGGCTCCATAGGGATCTTGCTAAAGCATAAAGAAAATAAATAGGCTTTTATTAATCTCATGATTTTATCCTGCCATCCACACACAGAATTCGCAGTCCCATGCTACTAAAAAATTGTGTAAGCTAATTTAAATTTTGTGTAATCATGTTTTTAATTTCCTCTCATTGGGGTTTGGTTTGAACTTGTGGAATGCTGACTTATGTATAAAATTACTTCCAATAGAATTGCATAGGAGTAGCGGCAGCTAAGTAGACATACTTCTCTGCTACTGGCTGAAGGGCCAGATCTTTTTCAGAAACTATGCAAGAAATACAACTAGGTACTGATTCCCTATCATGATGAGTGAACTTTCATGAATCACAGAACTTAGTAGGTGCAGAGCTGTGCCATCGCATACTAAACCAGTCTTAACGCTAAATACTGTTGGGTATTTGAAGAGTGCTATTTTTGACTTGCTATCTCTAAAACCACAGTTATCAACTTGAAAGTTGGTTTTATTGGTGTGGATAGAGCTCACATAACACAGTACCAGGCCCAATGGTGTTTGAAGCCCACATGTAATGTTAGGGGGGCTAGTTTATTCCTCTGTATGACTTGGAGTTTGTGAGGAAAATCAAGCACCATAAAAATCAAACAGATTGAGTGAAGCTGAGGGTGATGTGTGACATGCCCAGGAATCTAACCCAGATACTTCGATCAGTAGACAAACACTCAACCCCCTAGAGTACCATATACACACTTATTTAATCTTATAATTATTATGTAATCCACTGGTTAAGATAGTTTTGGATGGATACAATGGCCAAATAAATATTTGGTTTCTCCTAACAAAACACAACCCAAAATCTTACTCTACAACAAGCCCTTCCTCACATCTACATAATTCTTTCTTCCCTTCATCCCATCCAAGATCCATACTCTATTCCTGCCCCTTCCCCATTTGCCTAAAATTCTTTCCTCTATGACAGTCTTCAACATTCCACCACCAATCAATATGTCCTTCATCCATTTTTCCAACCTCCTCATGATTTATTCCAATAATTCCCTCTCCTCCCCCAACCATACCTAGCAGTTCCTCACTTGTTTTCCTTTTGGTCCATTTCACCTTCTCCAACTTCCTACACACTCACATGTCAAAAGCCTTCAATCTATGTCTATCCTCCTGCTTCAGTGACCACGTTTCCGCGCCGTACATAACTACGCTCCATATCAGAGTTTTTACGAGTCTTAATATCCCTACTCAACGTCCCCGTCATCAACTCCCTTCTCCTTGAGAAAGCCTCTTTGCCCAGTGCAATTCTTCTCCTTACGTCCCTACCACTTTCACCAGATTGGTCCAAAACACTTCCGAGATATGTAAACTGTTCTACCTGCTCTATTTTTTCCACACCTATTTTAATATTTAGCTTATAGCCTTTTTCTTTCTGGAAAATCGCATAACCTTTGTTTTATTAATATTGATTCTCAACCCATATTTATCGCACTGAACCTCCAATTCACTCAGCAATGCTTGCAACCCCTTGGCTGACTGAGCAACTAATGTTTGGTCATCAGCAAACCTAACCGATTTTACGAATTCCCTTCCGACTTTCATTCCCACCTCCAATTCTACCCATGCTTCTTTAATCATTTCCTCCACATATGCATTGAACAGCACTGGTGACAATGGGCAACCCTGCCTTACACCTCTTCCTAACACTTTAGCCTTCTGTCCCTCCAATCTATTAGTGATCTCATTACTGTAATGGCATCCCGCATACCTCTCCCCTTCCTAAATCCAAACTGATTTTCCCCTAAGTAATCATTTGTCCTACTCTATATCCCTTTGTTTTTATTCTAAATTCAGAATATGGAGTAGTGGTCATTCTTCTGTTGAATATAATGCCACACTTATCACCTAAAGACATAGACATGAAAACTCTCTCTATTGTTTTAAGCTCTACTTTGTGGAAGTTCATGTTCAATATTTATTTTATTAAGAACACAATGTATACATCCACTGTTCTTTATTATCGTACAATTATTTTCAACTCTTAGGCGTAATCATCAGGTACAAAAAAACTCTTTCCTGTAACTTGGTAAATTAGGCAGATGTTGAATTGACAGCAGGGATAGAATTGTTTTCTATTGCATCAGTTAAGGAATCAAGGTCAGCATACAGTGCTCAGTTCAGCTGATCAATCATGTCTGTCTGAAGGATAGTGGTAAAGAAATGGAAATTCAGATGAAGTGTTAGCATTTGTGTCTGCGATGAATTCTGAACATTCTATTTTAGTCTGGTATTTTTCATCCGAGTGTGCAGATTTGGTGGAAATTTTGCTACTTTACCACTAGGGATTCTTGAACAACTTACAGAGAAGTTAATGGGAACTTCATCGGTGGAATTTGGTGAAAAAGCAATTACCATTTTAAAGCTTCACCTAGGCCCTGATCATCTAGAGGTAATTTTCACTCCAACGAAGCTTGGCTGAGAATTAAATTTTGATGGCAAGATTGAGGAATCAATCACTATGTTTAAGGAGGTTATTGAAAACTTGAAAAGAATTTTTGGAGAAAATCCTGATGTACTGTGGACTACGGGTTATTCATGTTTGAAATTCATACAAGGTATCATCATCAATTTTTACCGTCCACATGTATGTATACCTTCGGTTATAGGACATTAGTATAGTGGAAAAAGAAGGCATTTTGGGATTGACAGGAGTAGGAAAGGGTGAGGTTTCTGAGGAAAAAGCTTTTGCACATCACATTAAAATAGAAAAACATATTACCTTGTCCTCTTGAGGCTTTTTATTCAAAAGTTTTCACTGCCATCACAATCCCAATCAATAACAAAGCTTTCCTGGGAAGGGGAGATCAAGAAAGGGCATAGGCTTCAAATAGGTATTATTATTTATTATTAGGTAATCTAGTGGTTAAGGTAGGTTTTTGAATGGACACAACAATCAAATAAATATTTTGTAACTCCAAACAAAACCCAATACAGCAACCTACTCTACATCAGGTCCCTCTTCATCTCTGCGTACTTCTTTCCTCCCTTTATCCCGTCCAACATCCCTATCCTGTTCCTGCCCTTTCCTCATTTGCCTAACATACTCCCCTCTATTATCTTCTTTAACATCCCACTACCGCTCAATATGCCTTTCATCCATTTTTCCTGCCTCCATAGGATTTCTCTCAACAAACCCCTCTCCTTACCCACCATCTCCAGTACTTCCTCATTTGTTTTCCTTTCAGTCCATTTCACCTTCTCCATTCTTCTCCACACCCACATTTCAAAAGCCTCCAATCTACGTCTATCCTCCTGCTTCAGCGACCACGTTTCCGCGCCATACATAGCTACGCTCCATATCAGAGTTTTTACAAGTCTTTTCTTAACCTCCCTACTCAATGTCGAAATAGGTATATCTAACCTGAAATTAACAATTTTATTCTTCATCCACCACACGCACCTGAGCAGTCTGTGACACCCAGATTGTGGATGAGTGTCCTATCTAGCAAACTGTTTTCTGCAATGCATTCACATTAGAAATTACATAAGCAAGGAGTGTTTTATACATTATTTTTAATAAAAATATAATATTTACAAAGAGTAGAGCAATGTAAATTTGCAATTAAATTATTTGCAGGGTACTTTTGGTGATTAAAACAGACCTATACATTTCAGCATGATTGGAAACAACTTCCTTAGCAATTGCTTCTTTGGAAAATAACTGATGAGCTTTCTTCATTGCTTAATTATATGTGTGTTTAGAAGGCAATTTGAAATTAAGACACCTTCTGTAACATTTCCTCAAAGTGATTCCCCCAATTATCTTCCACTGAAATAAATTTTAAAAGTACAATAAAGAAGCAAAGCACATTATTCAACTTGACGTAGGCGTGCAAGGCGTTGTGTGAGTTCATCTTGCTCTTGAGATACTTGAGTGGAAGCTCCAATAGTACTGGTTGTGCCCTGTGGAAGCTGGAGGTTCAAATCCAATCTGAAAATAATTAAAAGGAATGTGTACACACTCAAATATGAACTTTTTACCCTATGATTTATCATGACAATTATGAGGCTGACATACGTAACATATACAAATGCATTCATAGGATTGCCATATCTTGATCTACAAAAAAATGATGTGTGAGGACAAATTACAAAAAGTATGATAATTTAAACTAAGGTACCAGCCAATACATTATTTTAAAATAGTAATTACTAGTTAAAAAACAATCAGAAAAAAAGTAGCATCTGAAATATAACACTCTTTTTATTTTTCAATAAAAACTGATATTATAATAATAATTATACCGTATATTCATGTTTATTGCCATTGTTACCTTAGGAAATTATACCACATGCCAGTATATCATCAAAAAGAGTACTTGAGTAGCATTACAAGAAATGCATCATTAAACTCAAATCACAAAAGTGCACACAATTATATCAATTTTCAAAATTTTGCTGGGAAAATGAGGATGATGTTCAAAGGAATGAGGAACTCTGGTGAATACCCAGTTGCATTATTGTTTTCAGCAGGGTTGCACAATTGGATGCACTATAGCTGACTACAATACCTATTCTATCTAATGGGTGGATTTGAAAACCTTGATGGCTGCAATTCCAATGGTCAAGTTATGAATTCATTGAATGCTAACTGCTTGTGCAATTTCATTCTAATGTAGCTAGATATTATTCCAAGGTTTTATTAAGTTCATTCAATTGGATGGTACTGAAGCTAACTACAATATCTCTACATCTATTTTGCTGAGGGGGTTGATTTGAAAGCCTGATGTCTGTATTTTCCAGTGGCCAAGGTAATCAGGGACAGTGAATTGCACATTACATTTTTCTTTCCAAGCATAGTTGTTCTTTTATGCAACCAATGTTTCTAATAATGACAGCAACAATTTTCATTTAGCCAATAGTTAGCAGTCAAATCTACAGTATGGGTAATCAAAGATTTAAAAATTATACATTTACTGATTATTTAATTCCAAGCATGCCAAGTTATGCTTTCGACCTGTATATACTTATATTCTGTTTAACATGCATAGTGCAAAGTAGCCTGAGATACACATCATGATAGTGAACATATTTTTGTGTCCAGCTACACAAACATGCTTCTGGAATACCTCTTGAAGAGCTACTAAAACCATACATTTCTGCTTATCCCTTTTGCGAATAGTAATTTAATGTTTAAGAATATGATACAAGAATATTGACTTCAATGGCAATAGTATGAGGGCTGTCAACAAGAGTATTTTATTTGCACAATTTATTGTGCAGAAGTATATAGGATTGTCAGTTTAATGTGTTATTCGTTCATGTGGTACAAGTTTCAATGATCTGCCCTCAGAACTGCACCAGCAGCAGATATAATGAGTTGAAATATGATTAGTTTGATAGTGCCCATTTCTGATGATAAAAATGCTTGTCACAGGTGTTTCTTCACACTGGGTGCCATAAAAAAAGTCACATGGGCTAAGTAAAGACGACAGACTAGATGAAGAACTCGGAGAGTATTTTATGACTTTATTGAGCCCAATGAGCAACAATCTGTCAATCATGTGCAATTTTTCTGTCACCAATGTGTGGATGGCACCCAACAAAATCTTCAACATATTTGATGGTGTTCTCAAAGTTATTTGATGATATTTTCTCATAAATACAGTAGCAAGGTTAATGTTTACTTCCATAAGAGCAGAGGCTGGAGCAGTGACTATGAGCTCAACTTAATTTGAAATTGCCAGTCTCCTCCTCTATTCAATTATTTTTAATCATATTCTATTTGTACTACATGGAAGAACAGACTGAAGACTTATTCAGGCAAATGCTAAATTTCAATGCAGCATCCCTGATTATCTCCATGATTACTGTTGATGAACTGAACACACTTCGACTTGCAGTAGCTGCTGCTGAAGCAATACTGGAGAGTCCAATCAATGAAACTTGTAACACACATGTGATATAAATCAATAGATATAAGTAATCATTTGCCCTACTCTCCACCCTCTTATTGATGATCCTGAGAGCCACTTTAGCTGCATGCAAAATCAAAAATTGTTCAATAGTCCTCAAATATGGTTGCCATTCCATTTTTTGGAATAGGAACTAACACTGATTGGAGACATTTTCCCAGCCAAATTCCTCCCTCACAAATGCAATAAATTATGCTAACAACATGGCATGAAATTAAACTTCTGCACAATTAAGTATACAAACAAAAAATTAGATCAATATTTATTGAACATTATTCATTATATTCAACTCCATCATTCCATCCAGGAGTTTTGCAAGAGGCAAGAAAATAAAAATGAAATAAAATGAAAATATAGGTACTACATTTAATAACAGGAAGTGATAATAACAATGAAATATGGCAAAAAATAGCAAAAACATTACATTTTTCTCAGATCTGGGAAAACACAAACTCGATGTTTTTGCTAATTTGTATTCACTTAGAGATATCATTGCTTACAGTTATATCATGTTATGTTATAATGAGGGGTGTGTGATAGTCTGGTGAGTAAAACATTGGACTACTGACTGGAGAGCAGGAGTTAAATACCTGGATGCCTCTGGGTACCCTTACCTTCACTCAAGCTGTGGAATTTTTTAGGCACCAGATTTCCCTGGGAAAGCATAGTTAGCACAGGGAAAGAACTTGGCCCCCTACCATGATGCATGAATTTAACTTATTGGGCTTAGTACTAGATGAGCTCTATTCTCTCAATCCAACCTTCTGGTTGATAACTGTGATTTTGGTTATATTATGTGACTACATCACTTTCCTAACACATTTATAATTTCGATCAGATGCATTACTTTTAATTTGTGGTAATATTCCAAGAATTACAAGGGGCAAATTTTCCACATGGACAAATAGAAGCTGATGACTTGTGTAAACTGACCATCAATTACAGGCGTTGTTTAACATTCTTTCGAATGGCATGCAATTACCTCAAATTTTTCAGGATAACACAACAAAATGATTTCTAGTCCTTGTATTCTCCCCGGCATCATCGGTATTTCAATCCTAAGATTGGTTTATTGCAGCCCTCCATTCTTCCGTATTTAGTGTTAATTCCCTCACCCTCTGATAGGTTCAGTGTTTTACGTCTTTCTTAATTTGCCCTATGCACTTGTCTCTTGGTCTTCCTCGTGCAATCTTTCCTTCTATTATGCTTCTAGGTACGTCCAATCCATCTAGTTTTTCTTTGTCATAAAGCTCTCCATATGGTCCTTTCCTTTTCTGCTCTTCTACATACTTAATCATTCCTCACTTTATCTGCCCATTTAATCTTCAGCATTCTTCTCCAGCAGAATACCCAACAGCATTCTCCTCCAATTTTTCTTGTTACCTCATCCCGAAATGCCATTATTTTATTTTTTTGTCATTGTGCAGTTATCTCATTCCAAAAAACCATTCATAATTGTTTCTATAGTGAAAAATTTTCCTCAGTCATGGGAATCAAGCGACCTACGGCCCCACAGGCAGACACACACTACCTCTGGTCCACTCCCATCCCGCATTCATGTTTCTTGTTAAATCCAGCATTTATATACTTTCATCCTCACCCATTTAACTTCAAAGTTGCTGGAACATTACTACTGGCCAAAGATATAATAACACTGGTCCTATCTACAAATTATAAGAGGGAGCTAAAACTTCAGCAAAACATCCCTTCTCACAAGAATGAACATGAAGGTCAGTTTGATAGGCAAAAGCAGAGCTCACCTAATATAATATTAAACCCCAAAGCATGTAAAAATTATATATCAGGTTAGGAGGGTCAATTACTTTCCTTGTGCCACCTGTGGTTTGCCAGAAAGATCTGGTAACCAAAAATTCACAGCTAGGGTAAAGCTGAGGGCACATATATTGAACTGGTGTCCTTCTGTCAGCAGCCCAGAGATTTATCCACTAAATTACCAAACTCCTTTTTATTAAATTTCAAGAAACTGTAACAGTAACTTTAACGGAGTCACCCGCTATGTGTGCATTATAATGCAACCATTTCAGAGAGTAAAAATCATTCGCCTTGACCAGGATTCGAACCCGGATCCCTCGATATCCAGCCGAGTGCTTTAGGCCGGATATCGAGGGATCCGGGTCCGAATCCCGGTCAAGGCGAATGATTTTTACTCTCTGAAATGGTTGCATTATAATCCTTTTTATTACATCCACACATAAAAATTACACCTATGAATACAAACCCTGCTTCATCTGCCACTTGTTGCATGAGGTTCTCAACATCATTCTGAGGAACACTAGTTGTTGTTGTCTGTGACATTGCATTCTCCATGTAGGAACTCTGCACATCTAGATCCTCAAACTGATTCTCGAACTTATCCATGAGCGTTGATATTTTCTCAAGATTCATTGATTTCATTGCAACATCCATTGCCTTGACCACACCAGTCATTGACTGTGTTACCTAAATAATAAAAATATTGATGGTTAGTTACAATGGCTCCAACTTCAGACAATGGCACTTTTCACAAACACAATTATCATATTTCTCGGCCCATAAGATACACTTTTTTTTCCTCCAAAATGTGTTCTAAAGTTGGCCTGTATCTAATGAGCTGGGAATATAAAAGTAAACCTTCAACTTATAACAACAAGCTGATTCACCAGAAAAATACTTACTAATAAAAAATACTAATACGTATTTTTTCCCACATCAGGCATTAAAAATGGTTGCCTTTATTAAAAATTTTGATAATATCACTCTTTTGAATAAGCAGTATACAAGAGTCTTAATAAGTCATCGAAATTACCTCCTAAAAAAATTCCCAAATCAATCATTTACGCATACCATGTATCACATTTAGTTACATCTCACATTGATACGAAGCTTATATGGACTGGGCTAATGGGGATGATGTCCCTCTACTAATACATCATACATACATTTTGTTTCTTCCGATAAACCCAAAGCCTACAGGCATTCAACCTTCAGTAGTATGAGAGTGTCATAATGGCATAGAAAATGGTTGCTTTTTATACAAATTTTGATAATATCAAAATAATAACAGAAATTAAAGCTATAATGATAATAACCTCATGGGATTTTAAGAGAGAAGATTGTCACAGCATTGCATTTAAACTTGAAGTTGTAAATTATGCTTCTGAAAATAAAAAGGCAGCTCAGAACTCCAACCACCACCTCCAACTGAGAAGATGATTAGCGAGCAAAAGTAGAGAGAGCAAAAGGTGGATTTAGTAAATGCAGACATGAGGAACGAAATAACACTTGGCTTAGCTGTTAATGTAATTTCAAATGATGAAAATAAGTACAGTCTACATAAATTTTCAAGGAATGATTTTAGCACACAAAACAAGGAATCATAGAGTGGGAAAAGAAGACCTCAAAAAAAAAAGATAAACAGAAAAACTATGTGGAAAAGGAAGACACTTCCCTCTCATGGATAAAAATATTAAACTTGAGCGCTGAAGTACCCAGAAATCCATTAGTATTGCATACCAAACATGGATTCAAAGTTAGTCTATGTTATGTAATGCCTACAAATCAAAAGTCTTATGTGTGCTCAGCCCATATACTTGTTGTGTTATTATTATAAGGTGATCTACTGGTTAAGGTAGGTTTTTGGACGGACACAAATATTAAATAAATATTGTGTGACTCCTATCAAAACACAAACCAGCAACCCACTCTACATCAGATCCCTCTTCATCTCTGTGTAATTCCATCCTCCTTTCATTCCATCCAACATCCCCATCCTGTTCCTACCCTTTCCTTGTTTACCTAACATTCTCCCCTCTATTACCGTCTTCAACATCCCACTGCCGATCAATACACCTTTCATCCATTTTTCCTGCCTCCATAGGATTTCTCCCAACAAACCCCTCTCCTTGCCCACCATCCTTAATACTTCCTCATTTGTTTTCCTTTTGGTCCATTTCACCTTCTCCATTCTTCTCCACACTCACATTTCAACAGCCTCAAATCTGCATCTGTCCTCCTGCTTCAATGACCACATTTCCGGGGCCGTACATAGCTACGCTACATATCAAAGTTTTGACGACCCTTTTCTTAACATCTTTACTCAATGTCCCTGTCAACCAATCCCTCCTCCTCGTGAAAGCCTCTTTGCCTAGCACAATTCTTCTCCTTACGTCCCTACTAATTTGACCGTGTTGGTCCAAAACACTTCTGAAATACATAAGCTGTTCTACCTGCTCTAGTTTTTGCCCTCCTATTTTAATGTTTAGCTTAGCCTTTTTCTTTCTGGAAAATCGTATAACCTTTGTTTTAATAATATTGATTCTCATCTCATATCTGTAGCACTGAATTTCCAACTCACTCAGCAATGCTTGTAACCCCTTGGCTGACTAACAAACTAGAGCTTGATCATCAGCAAGCCTAACTGATTTTACAAATTCCTACCTCCAGTTCTTCCCATGCCTCTTTAACCATTTCCTCTACATATATATTGAACAGCACCGGTGATAATGGGCAACTATACCTTAAACCTCATCCTAACCCTGCCCATCCAGACTCTCCGTTCCCACTCGCACCTGAGCAGTCTTAGACATGTACAGATTGCTCATTAGCCGCCTGTCCCTCCAATCCATTCCTATTCTCTGCAATACACCCATTAGTTTTTCTCAATTCACTCCATCAAATGCTTTTTTGAAATCTACGAAACAGGCAAATATGTCCTGATTGTATTCTATATTCCTCTCGATTAGTGATATCATTACTGCAATGGCATCACGGGTACCTCTCCCCTTCCTAAACCCAAACTGATCATCCCCTAAGTAATCATTTGCCCTACTCTCTATCCTTTTGTTCATGATCCTGAGAACAACTTTAGCTGCGTGGGATATCAAACTTAATGTTCTGTAGTCCTCACATGAAGTAACCATTAGCTTTTTCGGAATAGGAACTAACACTGATCTCAAAGTCTTCTGACCACATTCCTTCCTCATAGATACTACGAATCAGTCCATATAGAGTGTTCTCCCACATTTTCCTAAACATTTCAGTAGTTCCACAGGAATGTTGCCCATCCCCACATCCTTATTTGATTTCATCTTCCTCAATGCCCTTTCTATCTCATCATCGAGTATGTCTGGACCTAAGCTATCTTGCTCAATGTCATGAACCTTTTCTATGCCTCAGCTTGTTGGCCTAAGTTCTTTACCATACAGGTCTTCTATATATTCCTTCCATCTCTCTAGGATATTTTGTGTCAACTATTATTTACCCCACTTATCTTGGATGTTAACACAGATCTTCCCTTCTTACTTCCAGAAAGTGATTTAACCTTGCTGTATAGTGCACCAATTTCACCCTTCCTCTGTAAACTTTCCATAATCTCGCACTGCGTTTTCCACCATGCTTTTGCTTCTTTTTGTGGCCCATCTCCATTTATTATTCAACTCTCTGTACTTCATTTTGCCTAACTCTGTGAAGTACAAGTACTTGCTGTGTTAACTATGCTCATTTTCTAATTGCTAGATCGGTTGATATACCCTTCACTTCTACCATCCCATATTGTAAATAAAACCACTACCAGCAAAGCAGTGTTTTGGATAGCTATGAACACAAAGATTTTAAATAAGCACCTTAATGGAGTTTGCACATCTCTACTATGGGGCCTGCCAGCTAACTCACACATTGCGGATCCATTTTAATTTCCAGGAATGGATGTTACCTTAAAATTAATTCTCTCAAGAATAATACAGTAATATCAGATATTAAAGCACCATAAAAAACCAAAATCATTCCTCCACAAATTATTCAGGTTGCAAGTCATTTGAAATGAGTCAACGTCATATCTTGGCACATATATTAATGATTTTGTCACCTCACTAAAAATCATATGCATTGAAATGGGGTAGCAAGAATACATTTTTATGACGTTCCTCAGACAGGTCACCTTCCAGGGGACTAAAAGCTGCAGCACTGGTTTACATTGGCATTTGCAAACCAACATTTCTAAATGAATCCGGAAGTAGAGACATAAATAAATATCATGTCGTCCGAAAATTAAAAGCTGAAACATTTTATATCACCTGAAAGAAATTCAACTTTTATCTGTGAGTTGAGTCGCCAATACTTGGGCATTGGACGATCCACAGGGTCGTGCCAGTAACGGCAGCAATAAGATTAACACAAGTCTTCAGTGTTAAAACAACTACATTTTTTTGATGGAGGTGATACAAATAAAATAAACTAAAAGAAGTAGTAATACCTTTCTTGTGGTGAGAGCAGTTTGGACACGGCTGGCTACGGAGTCAACTCTTGCACTCATCCTTAGATAATTCAGGGCTTGATTCTTCTGCCTAATAGCATTTTCAGCATGAATTCGTGCACCTTCCATATTTCCTTTTTGAATAGCTTTCTTACACTTCGCCTTTTCCACCCTTTCCTCTTTTTCGCATTTCTTTGAATTTCTTTCCAATTCTTTCACAGCAAATTTCAAATTGAAGAGATGTTCTGTTTCACATAATTAAGGAGACAACAACGTTTCTCTATCATAAGATATTACAAAAAGAGTAGTACTACCTGGAAGTGACGCAACAATTTTTTTGATAGTGCTGCGGGTTGTAAAACAATTAACTAAGAAATTAGTTTAAGATACCACTTAAGCAATCGTAAAATGTACTCATAAACTTGTGTAAATATCCAATCTCACATTAAACAAGAAATAGGACAGGGCATTACGGCTGACTTGACAAATACTACTTTAAATCAGACCCATTTATTCGCTCAGTTAATAAAATTGTTAGTTTTCAATTTTCACCATGTCATATAAAGAAAATTTGGGTACATTTTACAACAATACTGCGATTAAAAATTAATGGTAATACCTTAACCAATAAAACTATGATTAATATTTTGGAGGAACTAGACAATAAGCTTTCCACCCAAGGCCGAGCCTCTAACATAGGTTTGTGGAAATCGGAATATTCAGCATTTTTTAAAGGCTTCAAATGACAGGACATTATCACGACAAAAATAATGTATAGGAAACTCTTTCTACAAGTTAGCAACCTGGCCGAATTACTACTTCAAAGTTTACATAACGCGTTATATACTAAAATAATACTTAAACAATGCAAAATTTCAACACTTAAATTTCTCTTAACGAAACATCACAGGGTACTCTTCCTCACATTTTAAAATCTGCCCTTTTAAATACCTAAGGGGATAGAGAGAAGAATAAGAATAGCACATCACCTTACTAGAACGATGCCATTCCCCAGTCATTGCACGCAATACACCTTGCGTGAATGCTGATAAACGTACAATGTTTAATATTCATGAATTGTCTAGTTCCAAAAATGTAAACCGTTAAAAGAGAACCGTGAAAAATAAATTTAATCTGCACTCAAAATTAAGGATACTTTCCATCGTTGCCATCGACATCTTGGACAGAAATTTATCAGGAACGCAAACGAGAAACAAAAGTATGTATATTTTATGGAGATAGTATATACAAGCGTCTTTTTCTTGAATGACAACACCTGTCTAATAATACAAATATATAGCTTTCGACATTGACACTTTTCAGGGTACCGGAAATGTGACTGTTGTTCAATCAATGTTTATGAAGTCAAGTGTCTAACTAAAGTCTTAAATAAAACAATAAACATATAATTTTATACAATTGTCTTGTCAATTTTATAAAAAAATAATTAAAAATATTAATATTACTTCCCACTATGCCGTATGAATACCTTCCAAACTACAAATTGATTTTGCTTGTAGGAAGTGCGGTGCATTCGATGCACTAAGCCTGTGTGTCGTTAGATTCATAGGTTGTTCCTGTGTTGAGAGTTATCACTAAAAGCGTGGAGGATGGCAGATGAAGAGGGAGAACCCGATGAGTATGATTAAATTTCGTTTGCGTAAACCTAAATGAAATTATTAGGATTCTTGTTAATATCGCTGTTTTATATTATCATCACAGTGTAGGGGATGACTTTGACGATGTTGACGACGACGAGAACCTGGAAGAAATTGATCAGCCAGAGGTATATTTTGTGGATATCAAAACCAGGTTACATTATTTGTGGGAGTGTATTAATTTGCTATTTATGTTTTAGGATGAAGCAGACAACTTGGACATACTTTCAGCTGGGGAAGCGAAGGGTGGCGTTCAGAGTTCCAAGAGAATCACAACACCATACATGACAAAGTACGTGTGAAGCTAATTGAATATTAACGTAAATTTTTTATTATGGTTTTGGGTATCGCTCCGTGTAAAATGTGGGAGGATGGGATTTAGACAAGAGCCCATTTCCCCGTCTTGGAAGAACAGTCGATAGTTTTGTGTTAGTTAATTGTTCGCTTTGAAAAGTTCTACTCTACTATTTTCAATAACCGTTGAAATTTTGACCAAGAAAACGCACTAGGTTCCATTAGTAGCTATTAAATTCGGTTTTGGAAGTTATAGAGGGTGGATAATGGTTAAAATAGATCCGAAATTTTTAAAAATAATTTGATACTGTGTTATGCATATTTCCAAGAAAGTTCCACCATCTCCAATATGTGGATTATGTCCTTGGCTCATAGTAAGGATCTCGCCTTATGAAATAGTCTTGTTCATTTCACAAAATTAGATTTTCCATAAGAGGAATTAACGAATTTGGCAGTCGAACATACCCTAGTCCTAGATGATATTTTCATAAATTGGGATGAGAACAAGGCTACAGTATTATTTCAATTCAAGTAGAAATAAAATTATGGGAAGCAAGAATTTTGCGACTTTGTTTCTGTCAGTATTAATACGATTTTCGGAAAATTTCCCAGCGTATATTAAATGAAGTATGCGGTACTGTTAATTTATGTAATTTATCGGTCTATTTCTTTGTTACGTAGGATCTTTTTTGCGAGACTTCTTACTGGAATACTTAAAAAAAAGTCATTTTGAGATATTGGTTCTTGAAAATCTTAGTTACATGGGTTTGTTGGCCTTGTAAAGATGGTGAATAATTAAAATGTGCATGATAATGTAAGTCTGAGAATGTTCTGGTACTAGCGAGGGAAATTAAAACATGTGTTATTGACTTCATTTTATTTGCTAATGCTTCAT
This sequence comes from Hetaerina titia, assembly GCA_037158775.1. NCBI lineage: Eukaryota > Metazoa > Arthropoda > Insecta > Odonata > Calopterygidae > Hetaerina > Hetaerina titia. The sequence continues at coordinate 53,994,092 of CM073774.1, read as the reverse complement.
GAGCATTATATTTTTGTATTGTGTTAAAATGCGTAATTTATGAGAATGTAAATATTTTTTTTGCATGCAGAAAAAACCCATGATGTTGCCATGCACACAGGCAGCCTGCTGGGGTGGGTTGGAGCAATATTTAACCCATTGTGGTCAGACCTCCCAGCAACTTCCCTTAACTTGTTTTAAGCTGGGAGATGTGACCACAACAAGTGTGACATGGAAAGGGTAATAATCTTATTAAGAATTAGACCATTGTTTTGAGAAATTGAGGACGTTTTTTAGTAGCAGTTGCTGGGTCTTAGGATGAGGGATGGAAACCTTTAAAAACTGTTTTAGCATGCACCAATGTGCAATTGGCCCCTAGAAAATATGTTGGTTATAGGAGTTTGGTGGGCAGAGGAGAGGGCAGCACTTGTAACATGGGCAGTTATGCAATGAGGAGCAATGTGGGATTGGTGGTGGTGTAAAGGGCCTTGTGAATCACCCCAGTTTGGTGGCATTTGAATTTGAGATTGAGGGGCATATTGTGAGGGGAGTGATGTGAACTCTTGATTATCAACAAGATGGTCCAATTCTTTTATAATATTTCTGATTTTATATGCATTAGGAAAGTAGATGGTAGTTTAAGTTTTCACTGCACATTGTTTTGGTTAGTGGAATGGGAGGATTATTTTTTAAGAAAATGATTCCAGTGATCCATCTCAGGGCCTCTTGTACAAGGGTTGCGATTTATATTTTGAGCCTAATAATGAAAAGAGGTATGGATGAAAGGCGTATTGAGCGGTAGTGGAATGTTGAAGAGGGTAATAGAGGGGAGAATGTTGGGCAAGCGTGGTAAGGGTAGGAACAGGATAGGGATGTTGGACGGGATGAAGGGAGGAAAGAAGTACACCGAGATGAAGAGGGACCTGATATAGATTAGTTTGCTAGGTGGGGAGTTACAAAATGTTTATTTGATAGTTGTGTCCATCCAAAAACCTACCTTAACCGGTAGATTACCTAATAAAAATGAAAATACGGTAATTTATTGTTGAAAATGGTTTTATTGTTTTTTGAAGTATTCTACATGATAATCAATACACTTTCGTATGTGCTCAAACCAATTTTTGTAACACTTTTTCCAAATTGGTTGAGGTACCTCCAAATCATGGTTTTTGAATACATCAACGGCTTTTTCTGGTGCCGAAAAACATTGGCCATGCAATTCTGTCTTGATAAATGGGAATAAAAAGAAGTCGTTTGGTGCTAAATTAAGGCTCCATGCAGGATGACCCATCAATTGGATATTTTGGCCAGTCGAATAGGTAGTTGTTTCAGCCAATCTGTGAGAGCTTGCATTGTCATGATGAAGAATGATCCTTCATTGCTGCTTCTTTTTCCATATTTCACCAAGCATTTCTGGCAAACAAATGCTTGTGTGCCATTCAGAATTCACGGTTCTATATTCCTCTTATGTTATGGTTGCCACATGTCCAGTTATTCCCAAGAAACAGACCATCATTTGCTTTGATGTGCTTTGTGCACGATTCATTTTTGTTGGATTTGGCTCATCTTGGAAGATCCATACAGTGGATTGCTGTTTTGTTTCGGATTCATACACATAGATCCAAGATTCATCACCTGTGTAGATGTTATACACAGCTTTTCATGCACCGCGATTGTATTTGTTGAGCATTTCTTTGCACCGATTGACACGCATTTTTTTGAGCTTTTGTCAAATTATGCAGGATCCAATGCGGACAAATTTTTTTCACAGCTAAATGTTCATGCAATATCTTATTGATGCTCGTCATACTAATCTCCAAGGATGCCTCAATCTCACGATAAGTCACATGACTGTCCTTTACTAGTTCTTGCACAGTATCAATGTTTTCTGGCACAACTGATTTTGGTTGACCTTCGCGGCTTAAGTTAAACAAATGGCTGCCATGATGGAATTCGTTATACCAGCGTTTCACAGTGTCAAAGGATGGGGCTTCATCGCCAAAAGTGGAAGTAAGTTGATCAATGTCCTGTCTTGATAATTCACGTTGAAAGTCATAAAAAATTATTGCACGAGAGTGTTCACAGGAGACAAAATTTTCGAGTCACTGTAAACAACATAAGTTATGATCTAATGACAAAATATTCTGAAGAATGTTAGCATTAATAGGGTCAAACTTTCAGATGGAAACGTCAGATGGCACCTAAAGCACTTAGTGTTGTCAAGGCTCAAAATATGAATGGCAACTCTCGTAATATGAAGGTTGTGGCAGCATAATTTGCTGATTTTAGTAGAAATTCCCTTCAAAGCAGTAAGTTATGCTGCCACACCCTATATTAGTGAATTTCTGTTACAATATGGAATTTTTGTAGATTATGTTACAGCAAATGGAGAGGAAAAATGGGATGGGCCAAAAGTATGAGAAGTAGGGGGTGACCAAACTAGAGGAGTTCAGAGAAGACATTCCTGTGGGAAAGTTGGTGCTAGAGACAGTGAACTACCTAAGGCTTATGGATTTTAGGTAATAGATAAAAGAGTAGCATCAAGGGGTTGTGATAGGAAAGAATGGCAATATCAGTGTGTGAGAAGTCTTCACTTGGACCACATGTATTTAAAAAGTAGAAGAAATGGGTTTGTAATGATGGCTAAACATCATGAGAAAGGGGAATATAAAATAATGAGCCATTAGGTTGGTGCAGTTCTCTTGAAAATATGTAGTAATTCATGCAGAATACTGACAAACATCAGGCGTTACCCAAGTTATTACTGAATCTTTTTGATGGCCTCTCAAGCTTGTCTCTTAGGAAAGATCACATTTTAGAAATGCACAAACTAAATCATAAAACAAATTAAACTTTAAATGGTACATCATAATAAACATCACCAACAAACTTAATTTTTTAATAATGTTTGAGGTAATTTTGTGACAAGAGAACAAAATTTGAATAATTTTTTTAACTGTTAGAAAATTATATTGAACTTTGAATGTAATTCATTAGTGAAAATTTACTAAGCATACTTTTTGTTTCTGTCCTAGGTATGAACGTGCCAGAGTTTTGGGAACAAGAGCCTTACAGATAGCTATGTGCGCCCCCGTAATGGTAGAGTTGGATGGAGAGACAGATCCTCTGCAAATAGCAATGAAAGAATTGAAGCAAAGGAAGATACCTATTATTATTAGGAGATACTTGCCTGATGGAAGTTATGAGGATTGGGGAATTGATGAATTAAATATTACCGATAATTAAAGCAGCTGTAGTAATGGCTGCTAAGTACAAGGGTATATACCATTTCATTCCTATCATACTGAATTGAAAATATTTCTGCTTCAAGTATTGAATACAGATGTTGGAGTGTGTTTTTTATGTTTGTGAATAAACTGTATTTGAACAGTAGAACATTGGTTTTTAACTCAACACGTTTTAGTAGTAATCCATTTTATGATGTGCATTTTCAAGGAAGAAAGGTTGATCAAGATGTTTCAATATATTTTAATGGTGAGAAGTAGAGGGTTATAGTTATGAGATGAGGAATTTTAAGCATTTAAATTTCTGCATTTTAATGGATATTAGCAGATGACTGTTAAGTTTCTTCAGTGGCATACAGTTCTTTGAACTTGATGCATGCCTGATGTAACTTTTTAAAAAGATTTTTGCTATACAATGAGATACACTTGAAATTAAATAATTTACTTTGTAATTCCACACACTCTATTTAAAAAACATGATCCAGGTTTCGACGTTGAATGTCTTTATCAGTTGGTCCTCCTAGAAGCACACTTGGTTTATATACCTTATGATCAAGGGAGGGGGGTTGGTCAGAGAGGGAGGGTGGAGGGGTAAAAAGGTTACAATGTAGCTGGGAAGAAAAGAGAATTAGATCTTTCTATGTCAATCGTTGACTTGGAAGAGTGGCAGGTCTAGAAGTGGGAGGGATCCAAAATTTCATTGGCAAGTTCATCTTTGCAAAGGGTGCATTTCAAAATTTCCAAATGCTCCAAAGCATTGAACCTTTGACCTTTATTTTCAAAATGAATAATTGTAGTCATAAAGTCACTTTTTTGGTCACTTTCGATGAGGTGCTTCGCAAAGTGTGATGTTATGTTCTTATTTTTTACTCATGTTTGGTGTTCTTTAATTCTTTCTTTAAATCTCCGTCCTGTTTGCCCAATATACTTTCTGTTACATTCTGAGCACTTTAACTCATACACTCTACTCCTCATTTTTGGGGACTTTGTCTTTAGTGTGAGAGATCAGGTTCTTAAGGCATGTACCAATTTAAAAAGCACATTTAATTTTTAGTTTTAATTACTTTTGAGAAATAGTTCCTAGATAGTATTCTTTGCCATTTGGCAGCGGGATCTTTTAAATATTCTGGGTTGTAAATTTGTCTTAAGGCTATTTTTATAAGTTTCTTCCAGTAAAGTTTATTAATTGGATCATCTGAATAACCATTGTTTACTGCTAACATTTTAATTACATTAAGTTCCTTATTTACATTAAATTTTGACAGGGATAGCGGTTAAATGGTGGATCATTGCATGAGATGCCAAAAGCTTTTGGGTGAAGCAATGCCTTGAAGAGGAATTAACCCTAGAAAGGTATTGCTATTTTTTTTACCTATTCAGGGATCGTGGGGTGAAAAAACACCCCAATTTTCAAGGGCCCATATCTCGGGCACAGTATGACTTTGAGGGTTCCACGAGGGCTCATTGTTTTTGTCTTTTGATAAAAAATCAAGGAAGCTAAATAGTTTTGGCTAGAAGTTTGAAGGGTCTGGGAAAAGGGTTACGATCTGGGGTCATAAACGTAAGCCGTTACTTTTTGCTGTGAGATTTAAACCGGTCTGGGGTGTTTTTTCACCTAGCATTCCCATTCTAGGGTTAATTAATTGGCCCGTATACATTTCCTTCCTAAAGATTGAGTACTGTAACCCATCTTTGTCTTTACAAATGGATAGGTTGAGGAAATTCAGGGAACCTTTTCCCCTTTTTCACATGTGAATTGTACATTAAAATTGACTGAATTTAAATGTGTCAGAAACTGATCTATTTGCCTATCGGAACCTGTCCACACACAGAAGGAATAGTCTACATTTTTAAACCAACAAAATACATTATTAATGAGAGGGTGAGCTGAGGAAAACAAAACTTTTTCAAAATTGTCCATAGAAATATCGGCCAGGAGTGGGGACAAGGGCGAGCCTATGGCTAAACCATTGGGTTATTGGAAATAAGAACCATTAAAAATAAAATAATTTTAGGAAACATGCGTCTTTAGTAATAAACAGAGTTCATTAATAACCAGCCCTGGGATGGATTTCTGGATGAGGATGTCTTCGGCAAGGTTCACAGCTTCCATTGGTGGCACGTTAGTGAAAAGGTTGCGTATATTGAACAAAACAAGCATGCACTTTTTCGGGATGACCTTTTTCATTAGTTTGTTGACAAGGTGCAAGGAATTCGCTACACCATATTCCGTGGAAAATTTGGAAACCTCCCTGAAGAGTTAAGCCTTTTCGCTAGTATGTGGTTGAGAGCTGACATATTTGATATTACTGGTCTGATCGGAATCCCATTTTTGTGAAATTTAGGTAGCCCAAAAAACCTTGGTGCTGAGGGATTCATTTGCACTAGTTTGAATATTTCACAACTTTTAAATAACATATCACTGGCTTTAATTACTTTCTTAATTTCTTGAACGAAGTACTTCAGTATTATTTTCCCTGATGAAGCCTTTGAATTTCGTGATTTAGGTGTTTCGTTCTAATACAACCACTCTGCTGTCTTGATCTGCTTTTTGGATGATCAAGTTTTTATCTGTCACTGAATGTATAATGGACTTAAAGGCCTCGTGCTCTGTAGAATACTTTTTCTTTTTTACTTTTAGTTGTGAGATTTTAAGGAGCTCCTGGGAAACAACTTGTTTTAACTGTGATGTTTTCTTTCCGAAGGGCAACTTGCAGGTAAACCGCCAGGTTTTTAATGTCTTTAAGAGAAATAGGAATTTTAGGTAGGTACTTTAGGCCCTTTTCTAGCAAAGAAATCTCACTATTAGAAAAGGAATGCCTGGAAAGATTTACAATTTGAGGCCCAAACTTATGGTTACACTCATGCTTACAGTTGATTTTCGCTCTTATTTGAAAGGAAATCGCACTGCATATCTGGCAGACATCATTATGCCACTCATTTCAATGAAGGTTATGAGATAATTCCACGAATAAAAGTAGTAAATAATGGGATATAGCATCTCGTTTAACATACCATTCGTGCAACTCCCTTTGTAGCCAGGCTAGTTCTAGTCAACGAACTTCCCTTCCCTTGGCGACTCCTATAGCGAGATGTACTTATCAAGGTTTTTTGAAAGTGGTTCATGTTATTTTCCTATCTTCTCCCTTCTTTGTCTGTGCTTATAAAAGTTTTAAGTGAGGATGATTGGACAGTATGCCCTTATGCATATTCAGAATTTTGATATGGATGTATGAAGTGTGTTCGGAAAATGATGGGAATTTTTAAATTTCGCAGGTTTGGAGAGTGATTGTCAAAATTTTCTGTTATGTTGGTATACATGCTCCTAAAGTATGATTAACTTTCTGCCGTATTCTTTGTATGCTTTGTGGCAGGTTGTTGCTAAGTGTGGTTGTTTGTGGCTAAGGTTAGATGTGTTATTATGAGCTCGGCGATTTTAGTGTGTTCAAAAAAATAGATCAAAGAATTTGTATCAAGGTTTAGTTTCGATGTCATGCCATGAAACATCGCTATCTGGGTTTTCCTCTTGATAGAACTATCTTATACCACTGTATGGCTCACAGTTTCTTTGGCCAATAAGCCATTAATTCATCATTGGTGAGTAACAAAAAATGTATGCAAGGTAACTATTATATTATACAAAGGATGGTGAATATTCAAACACCTTCTCCATACATTGCACCACGAACATGCTCAAGCACACCTCTATGCAGTGGGACCTTGTATGGGTATAGTTTGTTCCAGTCTTTTTTTTGAAGCTAAACACTCCAAAAGTGAAACATTTTTATCCCTATTGTTTGATGTAAAATACCATAATTAATGCCATGCCAAAAAACATTAATTATGGGCAATGTTATTTCAAGGAATATTATATTTGCATATATTGTGTACGGTCATGAATCATCTTCATCTTTTCTTCTATTATTGAGTGAACCAACCTTGAATGTGAATTCCATTTTTAAAAACGAAAAAATGAAATAATTACTTCATTATGAATGATATATTCAAACATCTTTTTCACTAAAGATTGGTTTCAATTTTGTTTTGCCGATGCTTGAAAATATGTTGAAAATTCAACTCAACAATATTGTTAAATAAATTTATGACACATAAATAGTGGCTGAAAATATTTTAAAATGTGTTCTAGATACTATGATTAAAATTGTGTATTCCTTTAATTATTGGTGTACCAGAGTAAATTTGAGAAATGTGTGCAAAATATTTAATCTTCTTTCGTGAAAGGTTCGAAATAATTCACATAAAGCTTCACTAGTGGTGCATAATTTTTGAAAATGTTGAAATTTTGTGTATTTAGTAAATAATAAGACAGTAACTGTTTTCATTTATTTTTTAGAATAAATATTTTTGCCATTTGATGCTGTACAGAATTGTCCATGGATGGTTAAATGTATTTTGGAAAATTTCGGTACAGTAACTAATTGAAAATGTTCATCTTCATATTGCCTTGAGGTACTTTTGAGTTATAGCAGATGAACCTCATATCTCAGATTTACAGTACTAATTTGGCATTGAAATTAAAGTGTACTCTTGGTGATGAATTGAATTTTCAAAATCTTTTAAGCATTGGATCTTCCCATTTATTTTCTACCAAGTACTTATTTTTGGTGGTTTCCAAGCAGATACAGATACTATCCACTGTCCTCAAAAGATGACCATAAACCTGAAAATATAAATCATTTATTAAATATATTGAAACACTATCTCACATGAGGATATTTTACATATTTAACATTAATTCTTACCATTGCATGTACAGCTTGTTGGTATGAATTTAGGGAGACATTTGTTTCTTTAGATTTACTGTCAGGATTTTCATCCAGCACCTCAGACATGTGTGCAATGATGTGAGGTAAACCAGAAGAATTTGTTCTTGGTCCATACTTAACCTGGAATAGAATTTTTATAGTTTAAAGAAGGGACCATGTTGCCATTTCAGTATTTACTTAATGCTTAATATACTTTCATGTATATTTGTATCAGTTCTTATTTTAACAGTGCATAGATTATTTTTTCATTGTCTATACGATTTGGCCACAAGTAGGATAATTATATGAATTTTATTAAAAGAGAACTAGGTACTTTGGTCTGCAAGGAAAAAAAGAGTGATTTTTATCTGAGAAAAGTTGTTTTACTTTGACATTTTTCGGTAGTTTTGTATAAAAAAATCATGTGGTTTGAATTTAAAAAATTTAAGATGAAAAAAGGTATTTTTTAATTTTGCAAATACTTGTTTATTTCGTGAAAGTAATATAGACTGAAATCCTGAATATTTTGACAGATTTTTCTGAGCCCATAGGTTCAAAAGAGAGAAGTGAATTTTATATGTTGTAGAAAAATTTCATCCCCTCTGCTGTACAAAGTAAGGCATAGGGTGATGAGATGGATTTCCTGACCCACTCACCCTTACATAAATTGTGGCTACATCTATGGTGATTGGCTCTCGTAGATATGACATTCAATCACTGTTTGTGGTGTTATGTTTGAACTATGAATGCTGAACAGAAGGAAATTTCATACTGCAAGGTCTGTCCCAAACGTAGTATGACTTATTTTTTCCGGGATAGATGGATGAGGCGGTTTCTCTGGCCGGGTTCAAGGGAGGGAAGTCTCAGGAAAGGCCAGTGGCAGTTGGCTACAAGCATTTGTAGAGCGTGGATCATTCATTTGCAAAACCTTTATAACATGATCACGTTATGCTCCGTTATGAACCAATTATTAGAACAGAACTACGCCATCAAATTTTGGATGAAACTCATGACATGCTCACGGCACCTTAAGGTGATAACATCATGGGTGGATTGGGTGTTTTTGAGTGGCACAAGTTGTTTCTGGAGGATAGAGATGATGTTGAAGACACTGAACATTCAGGATACCCTTTGACCTCAAAATCAACAAAAATCTTTAAAGATTGAAGGCTTTGTTGGACAAGGATTGCAGGATGTGTTCTTGTGGTTTCTGATAAACTTGGCATCCCTATAAGTAATGTGCATTGACTTGTGCTGAGCATACTGGCATGAGAAAGTTGTGTGCTGTTAGTGGTCTTGACAAACAAAGAGGAAACTCGCATGCAGATCTGCCAAGAGCCTCTTGACCATGTGAGTGAGGATTCAAATTTTTTAGACAATGCCTCACCAGACTTGTTCTTTTTCCCTTACCTCAAATCCATGCTGAAAGGCTATCACCACTGCTCGGTGGAAGCATCATAACAGGCTGTGACAAGGGAGCATATCAGCATTCCAGTAGCCGCCTTCGAGAAGGCATATGAGATGTGGAAAAACCCACTGGCAATGGTGTGTGGATGCACAAGGGTGCTACTTCAAAGACTTTATTGTGAATATTTCAATTCTGGCAATAAATTTTTTAATCAACTCAGTCCTACTACTTTTGGGACACAACTTTTAGTTTCTGACAATGTGGCACTTAAAAAAAATGGCTTTGTCACCAAGAAACCCTAGAAAAGCCAAGAAATTCTGAAATTAAATTTCAGTGGCAAACCTGCCTGTGTAATTGTTTCAATTTTTTTGCACTTACAAGTTCAGCCTTTGTGATAAACTGAGGAATTCCATAATTTGCTCGAAAGCCTTCAATTTCTCTGTCCATTGCATCAATAAATCTGCACAAGAGACTGTACCTGGCAAATAATTAGAATTCGGTATAAGCCAGATTTTCACATCAGTTAGTATATTAAGGAGCTTCCATTTATTTTTAAAAGAACCAGAATGGGAATGAATGCATTGGTGTATTTTTCCCCTTTCTACTGAGTATAAACATTTGTATTTATGGTCCCAAAATTATGTAGACCTTAGCTAATGTTAATTGAGACTGAAAACAAGTGGCCACTCTGTCCAAAAAGACTCTTGTGCCCGAGCAAATCTCTCTGGACATACGTACAGAAAAGCTCTTACTCTATGGTTTTTTCTATATGTAAAGAGTATACTAGACCTAATGATAGCTTTGATGTATAGGTGCCAAGTGTTTTCTGGTATTCTAGAACATTTTCAGCAAAACCCAATGATTTTTTCTCAAAAAACACTGTCATTACTTTCTTAAGCAACAAATAGATTAAATAATTTACTCAATCTTAGTGAAATATGTTATATACCTTCGCTTGATTTCAATATAAGCTGCAATGTCATATTTCTTGTACGCATTACTTTACATTTATGATGGTTCAGAGTGAGGCAAAGGAGGATCCTATTTAATCTTTTTCCAGTCATGAAACTCAAATACCATTATTATTTTGCATTATATGGTTTAAGGTAGATTTTGGATGGATATGGAATAACAATTGCTACATTCCTTAGCTTTGCCTAACAAGGGACAATCTGACAGCCTACATTACATAAAACTGTTGTTAATACTCCATACTTCCTCCCTCCCTTTATCTTGTTCAATGTGTGCCCCCTATTCCTCTCACTACCTTGTCTGCTTCACATTCTCCCCTATATCACAGTCTTTATAATTCCATCCCCAATAAAAATTCTTTGTGTCCACCATTCCTGCTTCGTTTGGATTTCTCCCAACTATTCTCATTCCTCCCCTACCATGCCTAAGACTTCCTAATTTGTTTTCTTTCTGTGTGTTTTACTTTCCTTTCCACATTTGCATGTCTAAGAAATCCAATCTTCTATCATCTTGCCTGAATGAGCAAGTTTCAGCAATGTTCAAAATGTAGTGCACACTCCATATCCAAGTTTTTTCCCCATCCTTTCATTGCATACTAATTTAGCATCCTTTTCATTAATTCTCCTTCTTGTAAAAGCTTCTTTGCCTAACTTAATTATTTTGATGTCCCTATAGATCATCTTGACCTAAAAACTTTCCTGATAGGTAAATTGTTCTACCTGCTCTTAATTTTTCCCTCCAATTTTAACATCAAACTTAATGCATCTCCTCCAAAACCTGATAGCCTTTGTTTTTTACATTGATTCTCATCCCATGCTAATCACACTGGTTTTTTAATGTGCTTAGCAATTGTTATAGTTTCTTGACTGACTAACTATTGTTTGATCATCCACTGGCCTAACTATGAATTCGTCACTGATTCTATTCTATTAAGTTGTATGTAAGTACATACGTTTACTTTATACAAGTTCAAAATCATGGATGAATTTGGACATCCTTGTCTCTCATTCCTCTACTTAATAATGCCCATCCCAACTTTGCTTCTGCTAATCTAAGGGGATCAAAAATATATATTAGATGTTGATATGAAAGTACAATATCAACCATCATTAGAATAAAATGCAAGTTCTATAAAATCTTGAAACAAATGGAGAAATTTGTTTTACTGTGCAGCGGATGATCTGTGTGAATAATGTAACGTATTTCCAATTGCTTATTAAAATTGCACTTAGACACTTATCCGAGCAGAGCTGTTTACAACAGCTAGTACCATCTATAATTCTCATTTAACCAATTACTAATGCTTTCTGTGCAGCTATTTTTATAGATGGATGGTATATTGATCATGCACAACACCAATCAATACTCATTTCTACTTTTAGATTTGGAAATTAATGCATTCATTCAATTGTATTCACTATAAAGATCATTACTTACACGTAGTAGTATCTCTTGTCATCTGAAATATCTTCAATGTAAGGTTCCAGAAGGACATCTACATTGTTGCAAAGCATTTCTAAATAGTATGACTTGGCATCAGAATTTTTCATCTTCACAATAATCTGGAAGTTGTAAATAGTTATCTTTGACCATAAAATTTTCTTACAAATAATAGTTCAATATGTTCTGGCTAAAATTTAGATATTATAATTTCATCAACTACTGGAACAATTGCAGTAAATCCTTTTTGTTTAGATTCAGTTAATTCATAGTAACTGTTGCTTAATTTGAAGAAAATTCCCTGCCTAACAGTATGGGGTTTTGTATGCTTTTTAGTAGAAATGAAAAAAAACTGTCTGCAATTGCATTTGGATCAATTATCTTGTCCTAAGACTGGCAAGCATCTATTATTGCCAAATTTTCCTTAGGATATGGCATGCTACATGCTCTTTGCATGCTGCAAAGATACATTTTTACAAATATGTATTATGAGGACTTTATATTGATACAATTTATATCTTACAAATATACTTCTTTCTCTACAAAACTAAACTTGTTTTAGTTGGATCAAAATCAGCATGAAATTTCTCAGACATGGAACATCCGGATGAAGAATCTTAGGGCTTAAATTGCTAGTCTTTGTATCTTTTTTTGGTGCACAATTCCATTGGTCAATTTAATGCAGGTATCCTCCCTCAAATAGAACAGAAGAGAAGTCGTACTCAGACCTGTGCCTGTCATATAACTTACCATCCAGATGGAAGCATTTTATTCTCTTCCAATATTTTCCTATGGGACAATGAATTGGGAGTAAAAGGCTGGTTTGGGCATTTGTTTTCTCATCGATTTTACTAAAATTTTGCATTACCCAGGCCTTACTTCCTAAATACAGTGAGAAAATCAAATAAAATTTTACATGTACATTCTTTCAGTATTTCAATAGGTGGATGAAATGTTCTCTCCATTTTACTGATTTCCCTAGACTCTCCAATAGCAAAATATAACCTGACACCCTACACTACTATAAACTTTTCTCCAATCCTGCATATATCCTTCCTTCAACCTATCTAGCACACTGATCCTATTCCTATCCATTTCTTACTTGCCTTATGCTCTTGTCTCCATCAAAATCTTCACCATTCCATAGCTATTCCAAACCTTACATTCATTTTTCATGCCTTCTTTGTTTGTTTACTTTCTTTCTATTTAACCTTTTCAATCCTTTTCCACATCCACAGTTCAAAAGCATCCAATCTTGCCTCAACAACCTTGTTTCCACACCGTTCAAAAGCACACTCCACATCAAAGTTTTAATGAGTGTTTTCTTTACATCTTTATTTAACTTCCCTGTCATCAATTCCAACATACTTGTGAAAAGCTTCATGGCGAAATTCAATTCTTCCTCCTATGTTCCTATTACTTTGACAATTTTGGTTGAAGGACATTTGAGGTAGAAACTGTTCCACCATCTCTAATTTAAAAACTCCTGTTTTAAGTTTGAAGGTAGATTTCCTTTTTCTCAAAACTGCATAATCTTTATTTTATTTACATTTATTCTCATCCCGTTCTTATCAGACTGACTTTCCATTGTGCTCAACAATACTTGCAAACCCTTGGCTCACTGACATACTAAAGCTTGATCATCCACAAACCTAACTGATTTCATGGATTCCCTATATACTTTTATTCCCATCTCCAGTTCTTTCCACACATCTTTAACCATTTCCTCCATATATTAGTTCAAAAGCACTGGTGGCAATGGACACCCCTGTCTTACTCCTCTTTCTAACATAGTCCATTCCGACTCTCCACCCATCACTCACACCTTAGCATTTTGCGACTGTACAGGTTGTGGGTAAGTGTCCTAATTCTCCAATGTACTCCTTTTTTTCTGGACTACATCCATTAATTCTACCAAAATCACTACCAAATGCCTTCTCAAGTCTACCAAATAGACAAATACATCCTGATTGTATTCTGTTTCTATTAGAAGCTTGATTATTGCTATTTTGGTATCTATCATGTGTGTATATACTATTCTGAACCTAAAATCATCACTGAAGTAACCACTCACCCTGCTCTGCATCCTCTTATTGATCATTGTGATTTATATTATAGCTGCATGCGAAATCTTACTTATTGTCCTGAAGTCCTAGCATATATATGCCTTTATCTTTTTTGGGATGGGAGCTTTTTTGATCTGACAAAATCTTCTGGCCAAATTCCTCCCTCTTGATTTCTTTGAATTAGTCCATAAAATTCCTACTCCCATGATTTCCTAAACCCTTAAGTGATTCTTTAGGAATGCTATCTATTCCCTTAGCCTTATTTGATTTCCATCTTCTGAATGACCTTCTGTAAGATATTCTATTCTCATCCATATCATATTCCATTTTTATGTCCTAGCTTGCTGGCTGCCTAATGTATTCACCCATGTTGTTCCTTAATTAATTCTGGTCATCTCTTTTTAATCTTTTGTGGTTCAACCATTAATTTTCCTGATTTATCTTTGATTGTTTGCATCAACTTTCCCTTCTCACATGCTTGTAATGCATGCTTTCATTAGAAAATTTTGCAAATTTGGTTCATTTGGAAGGCAGATATTTCACACTCAATTTTTTGGGCCTGTTGGGTTAAAATATTATGAGGTTTCACTGTCATGGTATAGTATAATGCATATACGTACATAATTGGTTTTAGAATTTCCATGAGTCACTACTTAAATGAAGGATATTCATATTCAATAATTATGTATATGGAATACAAGTAAAATGCTGTAGTTATGGAAAGAAATTTTGTTGAACATGCTCCAAATGCTGTGATAAGGAAATTGCTGAAAAAGTTGACTTCGAATTACTTGAAAAGAGATTAGAGGAGGTATTTATATGAGATTAAATTTCAAGAAAAGGATGACATTTCTTCACATCAGCTACAATAATGGCAAATATGGAACATTATATATTATTTGTATACAAATTATCAGGAAAGGTTTAGGAAAAATAGATTTATTTAAGATATTACTACAATGCCCCAAATTTCTTCAAATTACATCCCTTGAGCATCTATGCACTTTTGCCAGGAGCTTTTCCACAACTCAAAGGCTCCTTGGTAGGCAGATTCTGGAAGGTCCTTCAGGATATGTGTGCAAGCTTTTTTGATGGCACTTGGGGTTCCATAGGTTTCCTTATTAGCTCAATAGGTAGAGCATCCGCCCGGAAAGTGGAAGAATCGTGGTTCAAATCCCGGATGAGGAAATATTTTTGCCGGCCCCGGTGGCGGCGGGGTAACGTCCTCGTCTACCAACTGAGAGGTCAAGGGTTCGATTCCCGTCTGGGTGGATTTTTCTCCATCCAGGGCTTGGCTGTATGTAATTGTCTTCAATGTAATGTATGTAATGTAAGGGTTAGGTGGAAGAAGGGACTATTTAGTCTCAACCTCGCCCAATTAAGTCGATAATAATAAATAAATAGTGGTTTTAGTTCTGTAATGGTAGGTCCTTTTAGGGAGGATATCACTTTTGGGAATAGAAAATAGTCTCGTGATGCCAAATTGGGACTGTAAGGTGGTTAGGGAATCATCATGATGCCATTTTTCATTCAGTAGTCTTTGTAAGCAGACACTTGACCCTGGTTTAGGTCATCCGTCATTACCTTTGGGATGAGTTTAGTGCAGATCTTTAATATTGCCAAATTTTCAGTGATTGTGGTGTGTATTGTCATGTTATCAATGCTAATACGATTTGTGATTATGCACAAGCTTAACTGGCAGTCTGAATTCAGCACCACACACACATCAGAGAAAAGTTGTTTACCTATACTTTTTATGGAAGCCTTATATGTTATCGTAGAAATTTGAATTTATGGTGAAAAAAATTAAATGTCAGGGAAAGTCATTGAAATGCCTCTAAAATGAAATTATATATTCTAAATTGCTTGAAAATCTACACAATTGCTCAAAATGTATAACTTTGATACTTCATTGTTTTATCTACTTTTATGACAGTATTGATTGTATGATTGCAAAATGATGCATTTCTTTATCATAAAACATTTGTGCTCAAACATAACATGTGTATTATCCATGAAATTCTATGGCATAACTGCGTCATCTCAGTGCTAAATTTGGTTGGTAATTTACTAACTAATGCATTGTTATACAAAGCATCCACACTTTCCCCAAACTATTTTAAAAGAGAAAATTGAAATTTTATCCAAAATTTATAAGATTCAACTATCCCATTAAATGGATTAATCATTTCACTTTTGTGCAGATTTATCAATTTCTGTTTAATAATTGTTAAAACTTATATTAGTTTTTTGTTTTCTTTCTGCTTGGCTCTTCAGGAGTTGTTGATTACTTCGGAAAAGTCACATGTAAGCACTGAAAGGCCAGTAATTGAGAATGTAAGATAACCCACTTTGGAATTCTTATTATTACCTATATTTTTACTTTGAGGAAAATCAATTTAAGGTTATTCCAGGGTTTAATCTATTCCTCCCAAGCTCTGTAACTCATCTGAGGGATGAGTTAGTGAGTTTATCATTTGCTAAAACAACTCACCATTAGAATTTTTTTTGCCTTTTCTTCAACTCCCACCTCTGATTTTATGATTGGAAGTATGAGTCAGTTTGCAGTATGACTACTCGTGTTAACATCCCTGGTTAATTTATCACATAATATTTTCCTGGAAAGTCAGGGTGGGCTTGAGAGCCTATTGCCTACCCAGTGAAACCAATAGAAAATGTTAGCATTGAGATTATAGAGTAGGAAGGCTGAGATGAACTTTAAAGTGGAGTGCATAAATTAGAGTGGGAAAACAGTTAACATATTTAGGCAGTATTTTGAGAGAAAATAGACATACTAGTAATGGAATGAGAAAATAGCTAGAAAGAAGCATTACATGGGGTACGATGTTGATGGCAGGTCCTCTGAGAAGAGAGGAAATAAGGAATCCATAGTAAGGTCTTGAATATATAGTTTAATGCTGAATGTTGCCAAATACTAATTTTTGGCAATAGAGGATAAATGTAGAGTTAAAGGAATTTGAGACATGACTATGGTGACCCTCCCATGGAGTACAACCTCAACATGGTGAAAGGGCTTGTGCATTCTGATGACCCCTAGAAATCCCCGAGGACGATGCACGAGTTGAGCATCGAAACATCGGTCATCATGGAACCCCTGACCCGGTTGAATACCTGAGAAAACTTCACCAAACCCCTAGAATTGTACTGGCAGTAGCAATGATAATTGCTTCTGGTAGAGTTATCCGTGGTGGAAGGTTAGGAGCCAGACGAGGTATTCCATGCAGTGTCTGTTCCTCAGTGAGGTGGCTGCAAGGGCATCTGACCCCAGTGGGGTGGTCATTGAGTGATGGTGTCACATTAAAAAATTGTAGGGGAAAGTAACAGGAAACCACCTCAATTACTATTCCCAAGACTTTCATGATGGAAAGTATAGAAAATACGAGTCCTGGCCACTATGGGACTCGGTCACATTGGCCCTGTGTCGTGCCCAGCAGCGGGCAAGGCTTCCATGTTCATAATCTCAAGAGAACTTTGCAACGCAAAACGGACAACACCAGAAGAGAAGATGCGGAAGAAGACCGAATTAGAATAGTAACTTTGAATGTTAGGACATTGTTGAGGACAGGATAATTAGATAATATGAAGCAAGAGATGGAGAGAGGAAATAAAGATATTTTAGGCCTATGAGAGGTGAAATGAAAGGATAGCGGGGATTATTGGAGTGATAGTTATGGAGAAATATACAGCAAAGGAGATAAGAGCCAATGATGGGTTGGGAATACATTTCACCAAACAATCATAAGGTGGAAAACTCTACGGCATATACGACCAGTTGGAGGACATAATAAGAAATTTTCCTACTGGGAAACATTTGATAGCGATAGGGAATTGGAATGTGACAGTAGGTGGAGGATATAGTGATAAGCTGGGAGATTACAGTTTAGGTACTTGGAATGACTGTGGGGAGAAAGCAATTGAATTCTGCAGGAGACAGGGGTTAGTCATCACCTACATTGTTTAGATACCACAAAAGGCATAGGTATACATGAAAAATGGTAGGTGACTCAGAAAGGCATCAGTTAGATTATATTCTGGTTAAGCACAGGTTTAGGAACAATATGATCAATTCGCACAGCTTCCCAGGAGTGGATGCATACTCTGACCACAATTTGGTCGTTATAAGGTGTAGCGTCTATTTCCAAAAGATAAGACAGGGGCGGTGGGTTAGGAAATGGAATGTAGGAGCATAAACTTGATTGACAAGGAAGGAGTATCAGCAGGCTGTAGAGAAAATCATGGATGACAGTAAGGAGCTGAGTGCTATCGAAGAAAAATGGGAATGTTTCAAGAAAGGGATATCAAAAGCCACAAAAGAAACTCTAGGAGCGATAAATGAGGAAAGGACAAGGTAACCATGGATTACAGATGACTTGATTATAAAAATAGATGAGAGAAGGAAATGGAAGAATTTAAACACAGAGTCGGGCAAAAGGAAGTACAAAGAGTTAAATAATAAATTGAGACGGGCAACATAAAAAGCAAAAGAAGCATGGTGGAAGACGCAATGTGAAGATATGAAAAGTTTGCAGTGGAAGGGTGAAATTGATGCGCTTATACATCAAGGTTAAATCACTATGGGGAAATAAGAAGGGAAGATCTGTGCTAACAGTTAAAGATAAGTCGTGTAAGATAGTAGTTGACACAGAAAAGATCCAAGAGAGATGGAAGGAATATATAGAAGACCTGTATGGTAGAAAACTTAGGCCAATGAGCTAAGACATAGAAAAGGAACATGATATAGAACAAGATAGCTTAGGTCCAGACATACTCAACGATGATATAGAAAGGGCATTAAGGGAGATGAAACCAAAAAAAGGCCGTGGGGGTAGACAACATTCCTGTGGAACTATGGAAATGTTTTGGAAAACGTGGGAAGAAGACTTTATATTGACTGATTCATAATATTTATAAGGAAAGAATCTGGCCGGGAGAGTTTGTGAGATCAGTGTTAGTTCCTATTCCAAAAAAGGTAAAGGCTATATCATTTGAGGACTGCAGAACAAAAAGTTTGATTTCCCATGCAGCTATAGCTTTCACAAGGAGGAGGGAGTTGATGACAAGGACGTTGAGTAAGGGTGTTAAGAAAAGACTTGTTAAAACTTTGATGTGGAGCATAGTTATGTATGGTGCAAAAATGTGGTCCCTGAAGTAGGATGATAGACGTAGATTGGAGGCTTTTGAAATGTGAGTGTGGAGAAGGTGAAATGGATCGAAAGGAAAACAAATGAGGAAATGCTAGGTATGGTGGGGGAGGAGAGGAGAGGATATTGGAATAAATCATGAGGAGGTTGGAAAAATGGATGAAGGGCATATTGATTGGAAATGGGATGTTGAAGACTGATAGAGGGGAGAATGTTATGTAAACAAGAAAGGGGAATGAATAGGATAGGGATGTTGTGGATGGGGTGAAGGGAGCAAGTATACAAAGATGAAGAGAGACTTGTTGTAGAGTAGGATGTTGGGTTGTGTTTTTTAAGGAGAAACAAAATATTTATTTGTAGTAGTGTTCATCCAAAACCTTCTTTATCCAGTAGATTACTTAATACCTAATATGGTGGTAAATTAGAGGAAATAGGTTATAAGGAGTGAAAGAAAAATGGTAAGGTTTTGTGTATGGTGTAAGAAGTTAAAAATTTGTTGAAGGAAACTGAGAAAATTAGTGAAAGTAGATGGACGGCTTAGAGGTGTACTGATAAACAAATGGGTAAGAAGGTGATATAGTTATTTATGATGGTATGAACTTATGGATATTTTATGAAAAGCTGAAGAAGGCATTGATGCCAGGCAAAAAATTATTTTTATTTCTCAGAACACCTGAAGCATGTTTGTGTAATATTTTATGGGAGCTGTCAAAAGTGTACATTATTACAGTGGGCTACTCATATGTAATTATTGTGTGTGATAATTGGCTTCATTTTTTAGTCTGTTATGAATAATAATTGGCTTCATTTTTTAATCAAATATGAATAATAATTGGCTTCATTTTTTAATCTAATATGAATTGCTATGAAAATGGTGAAATGGCCTTTTCCGCTACTTTGCAAATGTCTTGAAGCTGTTCAGTTTTATTAGTGTAATTACACTCTTTTTTTTTCAAATTTTTTTCAACAACTGGGATGCTATCAAGCAAAAATGCACTAGATAATTTGGGAAATAATATATTACACAAGCTCCAAATTACTGATTAGAATGTGATTTTTACTCACCTCTCTCAGTTGACTTATAGACAAATTCCAACATGTCTCTCTGCCATTCTTCCGTGTTATTTCAGTGTGCAAATTTTTTAAGTTTTTAATTATGGAAGGATGATAATGGTATTGAGGTGGATTTGCCCAACAAAATATCTCCTTTTCTTTAAATATATCTCTTTGTTCAATATTAATTTTGGAGTTAAAAAGCATTAATGAAGGTCCAGCTAGTCCATCACCATACTCTTCCTTAGGTTGGGTGACATTTTTTATTATGTTATTTAGCTTCCTTCTTGCCATTAATTCTACACACCCTAACTCAATTTCCAACTATAAAAAAGGGTAACTTTGGCTAGTTAAAATTGTGGAGAAATTAGAAATGAAGGGATTTTGGTTTATTTAGAGTTATAAAACTGTACAGTTGCACATAGAATGCTAAGCATCTTTTGAGGGATGTTTGTATGAAGTAAAATGATCCAAGTTCATTATTAGGTAGGTAAACATGTGCCCACTACTCTCACTAAATCATCCTATATTTGCATTAACAAGTAAATTTGTTCAAGAAACAAGTTGAGAACCTAGGCAACCACTATAGGGTCAAAAGTAAAATTTTTAAACAGTCCTGAGTTTTGACTTATCTGAAATTTAACCTTTGTGAATGATGGCATTCTGTATAATATATACTAAATAATATGTAGGTACCTGGATAGGATGTGGGCAGATTTCTTTTGCTGGCAAGGAAACAAATCCAACCAGAAATACTTCTATTTCACCCATTTTGTTGCTTCCTTTGAGTGGAGGATTTGTGTAAAATATCCATCTCTCAGAGAACAAACCATATTCCTTTGAGCAGAAAAGTATTGGTATTTGTACTATCTGCTTGGGCATTATAACTCCTAAAGATGCACAAAGTTGAAAGAATTGTAGTTATTTAATATTCACTTTAGATAGTTCTTGTCTGCATATTACCTACCGTTTAGTTTGCTAAAAAAAAAATTGGAAGTTGCACAAAATTCAGGTCTAATTGATTCTATCATATTCTTGATTTTTAGAGCTTGTGACTTCCTAGATGCAGGTTTTGAAGAGTTTTTGTAAGGAAAATACTTTTTTCAAATGATTTTACTAGAGCCTAAATATATTTTAATATCTATTCAGTCTTTATACTAACCCTTCCTCACATTGTGTGTACTTTAGGCCGGCATTAGGAAAATTTTTCCTCTGTTGTCTGTGCCAGCCATAATGAACTTCTAATGAGCAAATGTTTTCAATTGTCAATGTTTTCTGAATTATCTCCTTTTTATCTCCATCAAAGGCCAGTTCTACCTTTTTTTCATGATTTATAGGTATCTGATATGAAAAATAGACATAGAATTTTTGAGTTAGTTCTTTGCTTCAAAAATTTTTCTCTTTTTCTCCTCAAAGTCACAATTAAACATATTTTAAATTATCTTCTACATGTATTTTTTCAAGTGATATGTGGTAATTTCATACCAATATTAACAATAATAATTTTTGTTTAGGAATTCAAGTCCATGTTGTGTGTTAACTCAGTCTGCTTTGGTGTCATGAAAATTTATCATTATTATAGGTATTCTACCTGTTAACATAGGTTTTGGATGGGCAAGCTTACACAACAGTACAACATTACATTTCCTAGGCTCTTCTAACAAAACAACTGGATGCCTCACACTGCAAGTTGGCAGAGGGATAAGTAACCACATTAAAAGTAGGGTTGCCAAATTACTTGCATTCAATTTTTGTGGCACTTCAGTTGAAGGGGAAAAGAGAAAGTAATATTCAAGGTTGGCAAAAAAATACAACTTTGGGAAAACTGAAATACATGTAGTGACTGCCTTTTGCCCCTGTGCTATGAGAATATAAACACTTTTACTGAAACGGGTATCTGCCCAAGTGTGTCCAAGTACAAGAAGACTGTACCCATTTGTAATAATTTTACGCCACTTAGTTAGTTGTTGTCATTTAGTTCCTAAAGAATTCTAATGGAATCAATAGAAGATGATCTGTTTTATCATATTTCTAACCTCTTCCTCCAGGCTTCTGATTTGCATTACTTCTCCGTTGATTTTCACACATTCCAATTCTTCTGAAAGAGTATCTCTACCTTCCTTCTTATTGCCCGAGTTAGATATGCTATCTCCAGTTCTCTCACATTCTTCATCTGCATAATTTGGCTCATCAGAAGTTTCTTTAGCCCCACTCTGAGATTCATTTGATGATAACAAGGATGTATACATCCAGGTTTTGGTATTAGTATCTAAACTTGTATATGTTTGTAACAATTTTTGAAAAAATTTTCTCATATTAAATAAATAATATTGTCTTTTAATTAGAGAGAAAAGAATTTATGTGAGGTTGTACATGAATTTGTCAACATTGACCCCCAAAAATATTTTTTTAGAAAAGTCTGATGATTGACAACATCAGTGCAAATGTAGAGTAAGTACATAAGAGGAACTATATATTTTGCATGCATGGTTGTGTACTGTACATGTAACTGAAGAAGTCGTAGTGCTGGATTATTAAGAATACAGAAAGAACTTACACTGCTGTTGATCTAGTTGTTATTATTGACACATCATAATCATTCTCTTGTATTATCTCCTTTTGGGTGATATATTTACCAGTAACATATAAATTTTCAATATCCTATGGAATAAATTCATTCTAAATTTATTGAAAATAATGGATACTATTGGAAAATCATAAATACATACTTCAGTTTATATTTAAAACTGATCAAACCTATCCAAAATATATAAAACAATGTTTATCCAGAGTGAATCAGTAGGGCTTTGAATTTTTCCACAGATTTATATGTAGTCATGGGTAAGAATACAAACAAGACAGGAGGGTGTAAAGTAATTATAAGGGGTGTGGTGAGTTTGGATTTGGAGACATGCAGGTAATGGGTTAACATGAGGATAGGAGAGAAGTAGTGTAGGGAAGTAGTTGGTCATGAAGAGAGAGTAACATTAATGATCATTTGATAAAATTTCTTCCTGATCCTTGCTGAAATCATTGACTGCTGTTTATTATTTACCTCAGGTGTTTAATCAAATCATGTGGCACAATGCTAAGGATAGGGAAATTAGAAAATATAAAGTAAAAGATGGAAAGAGGAATAGGTATAGATATTTTTGGACTGTGTGAGGTGAGATAGGAAGGGAGGGGGAATACTGGAGCAATAGTTATAGAGTGATACACAGTGGAGGAGAAGAGAGCCAGTGAGGGGTGTCAATAATCATTATCTTTAATATACCTGTGAAAGTAGGTTTTTGATGGACACAAGCTACCTTACAGTACAGTAACAATGCCCTTTTCTCTCTTATCATTGTCAAATGTTTCCCTCCCTATCCGTAAAAATAACTTCTAAAAATAATTTTGTTGGTTTAGCTTTTACGTGCACTGATAATAAATATTCTATCATACCTTTTTGTTCTATATAATTACCACCTCACCTTGAGAGAGACACGGTGGCTATAATATTGAACAAAAAGATAAGAAGAAGTGTAGTAATCATAAACTAACTGACTGATAGGATTTTATCAGTAGAAGTAAAAGCTGAAAAAAAGAACTTTGAAAATGTTCAAATCTACATGCCACCAAACAAAGATATGGGGAAAGAATTCAACAGGGCATATGATAAGTTAGAGGAAATAATTGTTGGTTTTCCTGGAGGGAAAGATTTGATAATGATGGTGGATTGAAGCATGACTGTGGGGAAAGAAAGATATGGTAGTATAGTTTAGGAATAATGAATGTCCATGGGGAAAAAGTAAAGGAGTTCTGGAAGAGACAGGGCCTAACTTTGGCTTTTCCCTTTAACAGCAAGGCTAATAAACCTATACAATTATTTTTTTAAGTCACTTTCCTGCCATATAATTACACAATCCAATCAAGACAACAGAATGAACAGATAGGGGGGAAAAAACAGAAATTTAGGATCATGTTAAATGTTTTACATAATATGTAAATAAGGTTTTCATTTAGGAGAAAAAGTGCTTGTATTAGGTTATTAACAATGGATTTGTTTACACCAGAAACACTAATTTACATCTGAAACATAATTTATATATTATGATGGTTCCAAATATTTCACTAAGAGTATATTGAGTACAATTGATTATCCTATTACTGTGTTTTCTTCTATTAAGTAATACCTACATAACTAATGGGAAAATATTTCAATCATGCATGACTATAGGTAACTTGCCGGCTTGCTGCAAACAATTTTTTAAAATTTTTTTGGTAGTTTCTTTATTTTCTGTTGTAAGTAAGGGCTTTCTATCCAGCGCTCATCTTCATTTTTTCTCATGTGTTCACTGATATCTCTAACATCAATACCTATGTGAAAACAAAAAAAATATCTGATCTATGTTAACAATTTTTAAAATCACTTTAATATTGGAGAATGAAGTAAATTAAAATACTTTTTCTGAAATATGTGATCACTACTCTTTAAAGCATTAATGGAAAACATGTGCTATTTCAATTCTAAAAATAAATTGGAATGCTTCATTGATTAACTTAGCTGATGTATTGGTTTGGTGTAATCAAATCCATATAAATAATACAAGAATCCGATCAGAAAAAAATTAACCTATTTCAAACAATACATGCAATATATCAATAGGTAGATCTATGCCTTATGATAAGATAGTAGAAGGACCAGGTTATTCTCAAATTTCAGGATAGATAGTGAAATTAATACTAACATGCTGCGTTTTTCACTTCGTTCAAAGTTCATGGTGACATCTTAGTGGAATAGTTACTATTGCTATTGAATTTTCACATAGTACTTATTTGGGAATTTTGTTTTGAAATATTGAGGCAATGGTAGGGGCATTATGGGATGATTTGGGATGGGGAGTTAGGTGCTTCTAAGGAGGTAAGAATCACAGTCAGGGACTATAAGTCAGAATGTTGCAGAAAGATTTGTAACAGTGAGCAGTAAGTAATAGAACGCTCTATCTACACTGCTACAAAGCTGCTGATGTTGCTGGTCTGTGTGGGAATCTCAAAGATTTCACAGTTCCCATAGCAGCAATGAGATACCTGCCTATTTCTTGTGATGAAGATCTTAGTAATAACATGATGTAAATATGTTGATACCGAAAACTTATCTTTTAGAATGGGGCTGAGTGTGTATTGCAAGGTTTTTGAGGTGTGTATCTTTTGGGTCAAAATGGATAAAATAAGCCAAACCATAAGATAGAAAAACAGATAAGTATGCTCTATGGTATCGTAAGCGAGTCAGTTAACATGAAAATTCAGAGGAATATGGAAATGGAGGAGATAAAGAGCTAGTGGGATGCTGAAGGTTGCGATAGAAAAGTAAACGGCAGAGAGAGAGGAAGGAAATAGGCATTTTATTGAGCAGGAAAACAAGTCAATGAAGCATAGAGAATATAGAAGTATAGCTATAAACGGAAGTATGTGGGTTTTTCAATAAGTTCTTATAAAAACAGAAAAAGAAATAAGTTAAGGTTGATTTTTCAAATTTGTGTAATATAATCTCTATTTGACATGTGTGAGTAGAGCCCACCAGTTGACAAAATTTCACGTGTGATGTTTCACTCGTGCATGGTAAAGGACCGACAATGGGATATCTTGCCACAGCCCATTTTGGCTCAGGACACCTATTACACTTAGAGATATTGCATGTTTGAGCTAAGTTACATAATTAATAGCAGACATGATTCAGTGAAGGAGTTTCCCATAGCAGCATTAAACTTTGTTCTGGAACTGTTCAACACCTGACTGCATATATTTTTCTAATGATTAAATAATCTAACAGGTGCATATATAAAAATTTGATAGTACTTTCAAAAATGTAACAATGGATGAAGTTGGAGGCATATGTATACATTAAAATAATAGATTCAGGATCGAGGGATAATTTTCTGTTTTCATTATCATGGCACCAAGTTATACAATGTAACTGAATTATTCGAGAACTGTTCCATGATTCATAAGTTAATGTTCTTACCTTTTTCTGTTAAAATATTTTTTGGTGTCCCAAGGTATTCTGGATTTTTGTAATCAAACTTTTTGCCTCTACTGGATGGGCCAATTGTAGGAAGTCTTTTTTCTTCTGAAGTAATTCCAGCATCTGATTCTGCACAATATTTAGGCTTGCCCTTTGGAATGATACGTTCACTGAGTCCTTCAGGGATTACCCAGAAGTTAGGAGAACCCTGTATAATTCATAAATAAATCAATCAAATTAATGTAAACTGAGTAGATGTAGTAGAATTTATTGTGACCACCTATGGTAATGCTTTTCGGTGTCATAACACTAATATTTTTCTTTCAACTTTAAATCTCTATCTCCCTTTATCAAGGTCCTGCATTTTGTTAAAATGCTGTATCACTGAGAAACGTTAATATATTAGTCTAAGTAAAACTTGATTAAATAATGTGGCATGAGGTGGAGGCAATATTTTGTCTGTGAAATTGAGCCGATTAGTTTTCTTATGCAATCGTTGTTACCCCGAAAGTACAAAAATGTCCCCAGACCTTTTTTTTCTATTTTGTATCAAACATCATCCTACCAATTTATATTTTTTTATAAAATAGCACAAGGTTTGAACTTAAGTAACAAGATACTTATAATAGGATCAGTTAATGATTTTGAAATGTAATGATGGAAAGGAGACAAACTATGCAAATTTCACTTGAACAGAGATTTATTCACGACCCGGGTTTCAAACACTTAAATCTCTATTCAAGTGAAATTTGCATAGTTTGTCTCCTTTCCATCATGGATAAATTTCACAAGGTTAACCCTAATACCGTTCGGTTTGTTGAAATGTAATGTAATGCATCAATAATCACTAGGGAAAATATGGTTTCTTAAGATTGAGTCATTATTTGAATTTATTGTTTAGCAAAGTTCACTTTTACAGGAATTTTTTATAGTAAATGTCCAAATAGTTTGAATTGTTTGAGGCAATCACATAGGTTAATCATAGCAAAGAGCATTAGAGAATCTTATTTAAGTAACTGGCCTTATTTAAAAACTATTCAATTTCATTTTTAAATTGCATTGCGTTGTTAATTCTTCTTTGAACACCTTTGCTACACACATGAATTCCCACTCACTGGATCTGAGGCAAAGAAAGATATATTTGGATGATTTGCAAACCAATCCCACATGCAAAATATATCCTTTGATTACAAAGAATAATTCCAAGAAACTGTAGGAGATGCTTTGTTGCATTGAAATACAAAGAATAAGGTAACATATGCATTTAAAATAAATTTTGAGTTTCTAAGACATTCACTAGTAAAATTACAAGTCTTTGTCAAAGAAATAAATAGCTCTCCTATTAGAATATTTCATAAAGTGACTTTCAAAAGAGAGCCATATAAATTTATTCTTTAGTGTATTCTTTACCATATTTTCTGTACAGGCTTTCCCTTCAAGAAATATGGTATTTCCTCTTCGCAAATATTTTTATCTAGAACATTATAACAGAGTTATACAAAACTCTCCTTTGAACATGTTAATAATTACCTCATACTACAATCAGGAGGAGCATTTTCTGTTGATAAGTGCAAATTAACAAGGTTTTGTGGATTTTTTATGGTGGCAGAGGGGAAATTGGATTAATTTTGATTTTCAAGTTCACAGTATGTTTATTACATTTGTTGAATGATATTCAATTCAGCTAGCTGATTTGTTATTATTCATTAAAAAACACCATCCAATGTTATTTATTCTAAAAATTTTGAAATTCTGCCAAAATATATACTTACCCGATATTTGTCATAAGTCAAAGGTTCTTTTGCTCTCTCAAAAACTGCCTTGTGGAGAATTTTCCTTTTGCGAAACTCATCAGAGTTCATTAGTAAGTCTCTTGGGCTTACTCCTAGCTTGTCTAGGAAAAAAGACTACTACTGATATATCATTGAAATGTAGTAAAAAAGAGGATGTAATTGGTTTTCAGAAAAATTAAAAATTCTGTGAGCATGTAATTAGTTTGATTTTCTAGGAATAGGATTTTGATTAATTGCATACTTAAAAATGCTTTTTCATATAACGCCCATATTCAGACCTGTACGTGCCTAGTAGTATTGTTACAAAGATAGAAATACCTAGTTTTTATTTAAATCATGAAAACACATTAAACATATTTGCTATATAAGGTATCTTTATATTCATTGTTCCATCCCATGGACTACAGCCTTGATGTGGTGGAAGGGCTTGTGCGCTCTGATGACCCCTAGAGCTCTACTGGCAGGAGTGATGATAATTGTTCATGGTAGGGTCACCCATGACAGGTTGAAGATTAGGAGCCAGACAGAAGGTCGTCCACGTAGGCTGCAAAGGCATCTGACCCCATTGGGATGGCCTTTGAGTGGTGGTGTCATGTTAAAAAACACTATTGAGGAAGGCAACAGGAAACCACCTCAATTATCATTCCCGAGAACAAAATGAAGGACACTATAGAAAATATGATTCCTGACAACTACAGGACTCAGCCCAATTGGCCATGTGTCATGTCCGGCAGCAGGAGAGGCCAGGCTTCCACTGTTGTCATCTCACAGAATCCTTGCAAAGGAAAACGACTGCAGTAGGACAGAAGATGCAGAAGAAGAAGACCAAATTAGTTAGAACAGGGATTTGGAATGTTAGGACAATGTTGACAACAGGAAAGTTAGAGAATATTAACTGAGAGACGGAAATATGAAATATAAATGTTTTAGGTTTATACGAGGTGAGATGGAGGAATAGTGGGGATTACTCAAGTGATAGTTGTAGAATAATAAACAGCGGCATGAGAGCCAATGAAGGGTTGCGATAATAATGGATAGAATATTACCAGTAGAGATGAAAACAGAACCGATGAACTTGGTCATTATTCAGGTATGCATGCCACTGAGCTATCATAAGGAGGAAGGAGTCGATAGGATATATGATCAGTTAGAGGACATAATCGTGGGTGTTCCTGCAGGGAAACATTTTATAATGATGGGTGATTGGAATGCTATGGTGGTAAAAGGAAGAGGTGGTGATAAGGTGGCGAACTACCATGTAGGTACGAGGAATGACCTCAGGCAGAAAGCAAAAGAGGTCTGCAGAAGACAGGGGTTAGTCATCACCAACTCTTGGTTTAGGCACCACAAAAGGCGTAGGTATACATGGAAAATGCCAGATGACACAAAAAGGTATCAGATAGATTAAATTATGGTTAGGCACAGATTCAGAAAAAGTGTGATCAATTTGCACAGCTTTGCGGGAGCGAATGTGGACTCTGACCACAATTTAATTGTTATGAAATATAGCACCCGTTTCAAAAAGATAGGGCAGGGGTGGCGGGTTAGGAAATGGAATGTAGAAGCATTGAAAGGATTAACAAGGAAGGAGTATCAGCAGGCTGTAGAAAAAATCATTGATGACAGGAAAGAGCGGAGTACTATCGAAGAAAAATGGGAATCTATAAAGAAAGGCATATCGAAAGCCGCAAAAAAAATTATAGGAACCATAAATGAGAAAAGGACATAGGAACTATAGATCGCAGATGAGATGATTAGAAAGATAGATGAGAGAAGGAAATGGAAGAATTTAAACAAAAGAGTCAGGCAAAATGAAGTACAAAGAGTTAAACAATAAGTTGAGACGGGCTACAAATAACGCAAAGGATGAATGGTGGAAAACACAATGCGAGGATATGGAAAGTTTACAGAAGAAGGGTGAGATTGGTGCGCTCTACAGCAAGGTTGTTATTATCGGAAGTAAGAAGGCAAGATCTGTTCTAACAGTTAAAGGTAAGTGGGGAAAGATAAAAGTTGACAAAGAAAAGATCCAAGAGAGATGGAAGGAATATATAGGAGACCTGTATGGTAAAGAACTTAGGCCAATGAGCTAAGACATAGAAAAGAAACAGGACAGAACAAGATAGCTTAGGTCTAGACGTACTCAATGATGAGATAGAAAGAGCATTAAGGGAGATGAAACAAAAAAAGGCTGTGGGAGTAGACAACATTCCTGCGGAACTATGGAAATGTTGAGGAAAATGTGTGAAGAAGACTTCATATCAACTGATTTGTAATATTTATACGGAAGGAATCTGGCTGGGAGAGTTTGTGAGATCAGGGTTAGTTCCTATGGTAAAGAACTTAGGCCAACAAGCTTAGACGTAGAAAGATAACATGACATAGAGGAAGATAGCTTAGGTTCAGCTTAGATTAGGATAGGCATAGTGGATGATGGGATAGAAAGGGCATTAAGAGAGATAAAATTAAATAAGGCCATGGCGGTAGACAGTATTCCTGTGGAACTACCAAAAGATTTAGGAAAATGTTGTAGGAAGAGTCTACATGAACTAATTCCTGGCATGTATGAGGATGGAATCTGGCCAGATTACTTTGTGAGGTCAGTGTTAGTTCCTATTCCTAAAAAGTTAAAGGCTACATCTTGTGAGGACTACAGAACAATAAATTTGATTTTGCATGCAGCTGAAGTTGTTCTCAGGATCATCAACAAAAGGATGAAGAGGAGAGCAAATGATTTTCCAGTGGGTTTTTTCAGTTTGGGTTTAGGAAGGGGACTCACACGATGCCATTGCAGTAATGAGATTACTAATTGAGAGGAATGACGTTAATCTGCAACCTGTACATGTCTCAGACTGCTCAGGTACGAGTGGGGGATTGAGAGTCATGATGGGCAGTGTTAGGAAGAGGTATAAGAGATGTTTCTCCATTGTCAGCGGTACTGTTCAACCTATATGTAGAGGAAATGATTAAATCGGCATGGGAAGAACTGCAGACACATTTGTAAGTCGGCTGGGAATTGGTAAAATGAGGTTTGGTGATGACCTGGCTTTAGCGTGTCCTTTAAGGATTTTGTGAGATTTCGACCACAGAAGCCTTGCCTCTCCCTCTGCCGTGCACGACACATAGTATTGCGGGCCGAATCTCGTCGTTTTCAGGACTCGTAAGCCGATTGGATCAGACGCCTTTGCAGCCGCGCCACTGAGGAACAGGCGCTGCGCGACTCTGTACGACTATGTTCGACTCGTGCCTTTCCTTTGGCTCCTATCCTTTCGACTTATCTAATATGCTCTTACAACGAGCAGTTATCATTGCTCCCGCCAGGACAGTCTTAGGGGTGATCAGAACGTCCTAACCCTTCCGCCATGTGGAGGTTTTATTCCAGGAGAAAGGGAACCTATATTAATATTTCACAAATTTATAAAATATTTCATTAAAATGTATGATAATCGTAATCTTTTACACGGATCTCATAACGGACTATGAGAATGTCATTTGGAATTATGAAATGGTTTGTCCTCATGGAGTTCCCTTGTTTCAAAATGTTTCCCGTACTCGGACCTATTATAACTTACTTGATAAGCGGCTGTGAATATTTCTCCTCTCCGCCATCCAGTGACCCCAGTTTTCAAGAGCTGTGGCTCCATCTCGTGGGGTTTCTCGCTGATTAACTGTTCTCCATTTTCGATTGGCTTCAATCTTCTCCGCCATGTCCACCCTAAACTTACCTTAAAGCTTTACTTTGGTCTGATAAATGAGAAGGTTGATTCAGTACATTCGAGTCTTTTAGAGTGAATGAAATCTTTATGAGATTAAAAATGAAGAGATTATGTACCAGAATCCAGTGCTTGCAACTTCAGTGCCTACTTACTCAAAATTCGATAAATCAAAATGCGTGTCAATGCATCAATATTATACTTTATGACATATTCGGAAGTCTTATGTACTTCAATGCGAATTGAAGTACATATTTTGTCTATTATTTTTTATTTGTTATTTTGCAAGCCTCGCAGGTAACGAAAATAATCAACATCACTTGCGCTTCCATGGTGATTATGTTCTTCTGTTCGCTCCCTATTATTTGGAAATTATATTTCAAGGATAAAAACATTACTCTAGACTTTGATTCTCCAAATAAATGCATTGGTAGAACCATGCTCAACGTATTGACGCTTTAATGCGCCATTGTAAAAATTAGCAGCAATTTTTGTTCAAGCGTTCCAATGAATGTTGTCGTTTCACAACCTAAGTAGCCCTTCAATGAGAGGATAAAAATGGGGCTCTGTGGTGTGGAATATTTGGATGAAACCAGCGGCCTTATATTTACAGTGCTTGTCGGTGTTCGGGTTTTCACATTTCTTTGGGGGTCTCATAAGCTTGATTCATACTCTGATATACCTGTAGGTCTTAGTAAGGCCAGTTAACCCTTTTCTTTGGTTTTTATAGGGCATTTCTTTAAATTGCGCATTATAACATGAAGCGACAAATTATAAATACTTAAAAATAGTTCTATTAAAATTTACATGCCGCAAATTACGGATTTATAAACGTTTTATGTTTGAAAGAATACGTAAATAGCGGTATGGTCGACTCAAGCACTTGGCGGGAAAATGGTTGGAAGTTAGTAAGGCGGCCGCAAATGGGAAAGCTGGATCCGACTTATGCTACGCGACACAACTACTTTTCATTCCTTCTCGCTCTGTTCCAAACTTCATTTTTACGCACGTTTAACGTCGAGAAAAGTAACCCTTTGACTGTTCAACGAAACGCGGATTCACGTTGGAAAAATCAGACGTTTGAATTTGCGTTTCGTATCGTGGCCTGGCATGGAATGCCATTGCGTTGGATTTCCCAAGTCGGTTTTCTCCTCAAACTCTTTTAAGTCTCCAGAAGATAATACCTTAATGGGACTTCTCAGATTCAGGTAATGTGTTAATATCAGTAGTGCCGAGCTATCACGAGAGAGTGCTCCGTCAAATACACTATCAGGCAATTAAATGCTATCATCACGTCGAAGTAGTTTGAGGAATCCTGAAAAAAAGTCTGAAAGAGAACTTTCCCTACTTAATCATTCATTGCCTTAAAAGCTTGCGTGTGATATAAATAAAACATATTATAGCGACTACCGTAGAGGGTATAGGAAGTGTTTGGGCCGGCAGTACGGCTCTTAAGTAACAAGAAGATATTTATGCAAGATGTTGGCGTTCCACAAAGACATTGACAAAAATTCGTTTTCTCGAGAAGAACATATCCATTGTATGCGAGTCTCCACTTTAATTCCACCAAAAAAGTGCAGTTTTTGGCATCGCCTTCTCAATTTTTTTCCAAAATATCTGTATAAATCTTCCTATACCCTTCCAAAACTGAAACCTATGAAATATTGTTGTTGGGTTAGCAAAATCTTCTGAACATTTAATGAACAGCCTAAAACATCTAATTCGTTTAGAAGCCCCAAAATAATGAATACGCCATTCAATCTGGGCATTATTGTGCATGGTAAAATTATGAAAAACCTGTATCATTATATAAAAGTGTGATAAAAATATGTGCACTATAATTTACATTTGTTTTGAAATTTTTAAACAATGGTGAAATCTTTAAAAAATGGTATTTCAAATAGCAATTCTTGAATTTTTCTATAAAAAGTTCAAATTATACATCAAACATATATCTTTAATAAACTAAAATGTTGGTGAGGTTTTTCCTTAAAGGAGCTACAATATTTTTTTAGATATAGTCTGTATGCTCCACACGAGCGGCCAATCTTCCTCAAGGTGAAGTGGAAAAACCGACTGTGGGATTATTTGGGGCCTTGAGGAAAACATAACGGCATCAAAAGTAGTTCGTAAAATCTTTAAAAATTGTCAATCCACAACAATATTTTATGGGGCTCAGTTTTGGACTGACATCAATTGGTACAGAAAGTTTGAACAGAATTTGAAAGATGGTGACTGATGATTTGTTAAATACACGTGGAATCAACCATACATATACATATGTGTGTTTCATTTCACGTAAATAAATAAATGTACATGTATATATTATAAATATTATGAATAGTATTTCAAATGAATTAAATGCCTAATTAATTCTACATGTGATAAATTGAAAAGGTCGCGTACATATAATTTTTAAATTGGTGTGATTTCGCCATGCTACTCCATGCATCTGAGAGTAATGAACGGTTTGTCTAATTTGTTGATTTCACTTATTCGAATTCATGTTTATTAAAGCAACAAAGAATTTCCAAGTTCCTTACAATGCAATCGTAATGTAAAGCCTTCCAGAAGTATTCAGTTACACGTGGACATACTTATTTTGCAATAGATTCATTATCTTCGAAAGGCACTTCATCAGAAAACTACTTTGATTTGAAAAATGTCTGAGAGTGATCTGAAGAGCATCAGGAGGAACCTGGGTGTGATAAAAAAGTCCAAATGTATCAAGCGCGGTACGAAATCGTCAAAAGACATCTATTTAATGACGCATTAATTCGTAGAGGAAGTATAAGCATTGAGAAATAGATACTCTAAATGATAAGCCACACCAGTTCTCAGGCGTAGAGTTCTTTTGATAGGCGAAGGTAGAGCTCGACGGATTTTAAAAAACTTTCATCATGGTAAATCATTGATGCTGACGCAGAGGGA
Source organism: Hetaerina titia (assembly GCA_037158775.1). Lineage (NCBI taxonomy): Eukaryota > Metazoa > Arthropoda > Insecta > Odonata > Calopterygidae > Hetaerina > Hetaerina titia. The sequence goes on along the minus strand of CM073774.1, from coordinate 53,959,560 downwards.
ATATTTTAGTCTCGCGTCATATTAGTAGGTGAGACCACAACGGCAAATCAAGAGGAATTAACTGCCTGTTACACATATAATTTGTTGTAAGTCACAAGGCACTGAAAATGATTTCTAAAAACACCCAATTACCAAACTAGCGGGTGAAATGTCCATGTATACAGACTTGAATGGGCTGGAGAGACTTCACTTGGAGAAACAACCTTATCGTTTCCCTTGTGTTTTTGGCGTCAAATTTTTGATGAGTCACGCAGAGAAAATTTCAATTCGTGACGATTTAATGTTTTGAATTCGTTAAATTGTTAAAAACAAAAGAAACAGACTTGGTTTTTTCCTTCGCCAAAGGGGCACTTAGCTCACTCCTGTAGTCAAAATCGCGCCAAAGTGGCCGTGAAGATGACCCATGTCATTGTTTGAAAAATATTTTTTCCAAGACTCTTCCTCTACTCGATATTGATTTTTCTTATCGCCCGTATGCTTTACTGCCAGTAGAAGTAACATCAGCATTTTTGTTATATGTCTGTTTGAAACCATTAATCATCAATTGTAGCTGAACGTCCCAGAACTGTTCACCCGAATATCTGGTATTGTGTTTAGGCCGTCAAAATTTTTTTATGAAGAGAAAGTATGACATTAAGAGTCGGTAAATCTTTTTGTATTATCTACTTTTTTATAAAAATGAGATTAAAGTGTCTTTTCTTGTCTTGCTATCATTTAAAATGCGGATTTTTCTCTATTAAAATGGTTATCGGCTATTCTCTTAAAGGTTTCAAGATATTATTCTTGCCATTATCTTCACTTCATATGTCATCAGGCGGTTTATCAAGTTTTCACATTTTTATATTTATGATTTAAGCAGGGAAATGACATTTGAAATGTCAATATGAAGAATTTCCACCAAGTTACGCCAGAAACTGTTTTATTTAGCAGGAAAATGATTTTATGTCATCAATATGCATCAGTATTTATTATGTTCTAGAAACTGCTGATTAGTTTGTTGGGCATCTCCTTTATTTTATTTCTTGGATTATTTTGGATAATTTTAATGGTATTTCTTCTATTTCTCATGCCTCGTTTACCCTTAACGTTTTTTACTAGACCAAGTTCAACTCTGGGTTCAAAGCGCCTTCCAGGTAGCACTGAAACAAAAGTCTGGCATTAGGCCACTGAAGGAATCTAACTCTCTCGTACTAATTTATTCATGCATGTATAGGAAACATTCTGACAAGCTAACCAGATAAGTCCGATCGTGTAGTTATTATATTTGATTAAAAATGACATAATATTATATATATATGTATGTATATATATATATATATATATATATATATATATATATATATATATATATATATATATATATATATATATATAACTCAGCAAAAACCTATGGCATTCCCATAAATGTTTTAGATAGAATGTTGAGCATAGCAGTTATGGAATGGGAAAAATTTCAGTTCAGTTCTTCAAAATTTACGACTGGTAATACTAAAAAAAGTGGTAGATATGACATATTTGTAATTTAGGTCTCCCTATACTAGATCCCTGATAAATTTGTACTCTAGACTCCCGCAGACTGAACTTGCACCATAGGCTGAAAACTAATGAAAGTTTTGACATTAGTTATTTCCGTAAAATGCCAGCATTAATAGCTGCAAACAATATTAAACACTCCATATTTTATGCACCTCCCCTTAATCAAGCATAATGAACAAAATTTGTTTATAAGTTGCTTATTTGGAAGGTGCAAGTTCTTCTAGGCAGCTCGAGTTTACCAATCCTATGTTAGGGGAATGCTGTTTTGCGATTAATCTCTGCTTTGGATAGAAGCTTTACATTTTTATAAAGAGAATATTCCATCAAATAAACTTAATTTGCCGGTAAATTGGAGATTTTCGGCATTTAAGATGCTAATTAATTGAGATCCGAGGGTCCCTATGGTACGATCTTGTTCGCCTGCTCCTTAATCCTCCGATTATACCTGTGTACTTAAATGTCCCCCGACAAATATCAACTGACTTCTACATAAATGTCCCACGACAAATAGAAACAAAAGAAAGAATAATTGGATTCACATCGCTATTGGATTTTTTGTGTGCCGTTATAAAAGATTCCCGGCTTCCATAGATATTTAAACCGGTGACTTTTGTTCATTTTTTCTATTCTTAAGAAGTTTAACATTGTGGAGATATGAAAAGTGAAGAATCAGGCGTGATATTGTGGAGATATATTTCAGCATCCATCGATGTCATACCCCTCCGTAGTCACATCAGGAAATCAAGTTGATCAGTTACCTTTGCTCAGGTACAGAACTTGTCTTTGAATGTTGTACGATTGTTTCAAAATCGACAAATGACTGACCCTAATTTTGTGAAAACACGGCATTACTTGAAAGTAGACAATCTGCTAGAGATCACCGCTAAAGACGTTTTCAGCAGAGATAACAGGAAGCTGGCATTGAAATCGAGATAGTGCTGATATCGGAGCATCTAACCAGAAATGCGACAGTCTGGAAGTCAGTTGATCTGTAGTCAGCAGTGAAACCTCTGCTTCTTTTATCGAGAAAGTGGTCAACGGAACCATCTTTACCCAACGAGCGGGAGAGTCTATTGTGTCCAGAGATCCGATAAGTGCCGAATTCTGAATCGCTAAGGATTACCAACGGGCCAAGTCATCACATGTGGGATGGAATCACTTACCTCAATATTATTTTTGGTGCTATGCCTAGCCTCCGGTGACCAATGTGCGTGAGTTATTTTACGTGTGACGTTTCCTCTCTTATACGAGAGGAGATATATTATATATATATATATATATATTTCTATGTGCAAAAATAATATTTTTCGCACATAGAATAGGGATTTTCGAGTCTGAATATATATATATATATATATATATATATATATATATATATAATCTCATATCCTCTCGTATATGCTACACTAGCGGGGCTCAGAGTAGTTACTTGGGGACAATTCTAAGATGCATGTCGACGATCACTAAGCAAAAATAATCTTTTCCGAAGTGACCACGAGAACCATGTTGACTATTCTTATTTCCAGATTTTTAAGTCGACCGTCTTCGCCAAAACAGTAGTGTCTTTTAATACCCCTCGTCCAGACGTGATGCAGAGATAATTTTCGAACCCAATTCCCTGCTAAATGTGAATGTACAAGTAGGCAAGGCTGTTTCCATGATGTATAGCATGATTTTTGTTAATGATGCTCAGTTTATTTATTTGCATTGTTTGTGAATATTTTTCTTTCCATATTTCGAAGAAATCAGTTCGAGAAATACATGGATATATTATACAATCACCTGAGAAATACAGAATACAAGCCTGTGAATACCTTTGATTACGTCCGCGTTTCAATCATATATTTTACACACATGAATATTGCATAGAATGCATTTCATGCGGGAAAATTTTATTCTGTAGAACTGTGATATAATTTAATTTCCTTCATTTCGTCCTTTTTAATAGATGTATTACCAAATCCCAAAGGTTAGATGAAGAGTTTTCGTGGGAAAATGTCATTAATCCTGAAAAGCCGATTCTTGTTACAGCCAACGGGCTTATACAAGTTATTGCAGGTACTCACCAACCTTTTCCCATTGACCTTAAAAACATATTTACTATTCAAAGGTTTTCAACTAACAATTTACTACTACCCCACACTTATTAAATTATTATAAACGAGGCGGCGTATCAATGGACATGTCTCGTGTAGATAAATGCCTCCATGACTTGGGATTCTATCATAACTGCGTAAATAGTTTGAAACCGTGCTTGTCATCGTTGGATCACATTTCCAGTGACCACCACTGCCGAAGTTTTCTTGCATACGTAGGGTGAATATTCAAACCGTTAACAAATTCCTCGATGCTCAGTATGAGAAAGGTTGGTGAAAATCATTTTGTTCATTTCTAATGCTTCGATTGTACTACCTTGATCAAAAAGTTCCCGGAATTTATTCAGAAAATTAAAAATACAAGTTTATTCATCTAAATCTATATTGTCCCCTTCAAAGTAATCCCCATCGACTACAACACACTTATGCCAGCGCTTGATCCAATCCTCGAAACATTTTTTATATTCGGTTTTCGGTATGTCCATCAGTGCTTCCTGCGATTTTTCCATTACTTCCTCTCGGCTGCTAAAACGCGTTCCCCGTAATGGTTTTTTAACTCGATTGAACAGAAAGAAGTCACAGGGAGCCAAATCAGGTGAATTCGGTGGCTGTTGGATGGTATTTGTTGCATTTTTCGTCAAAAAATTACGAATAATGATAGCACTGTGCGACGGTCTCGACGCACTGTGCGACGATTTCTGGTCTCTTTCGGCGAATTGCTTCACGCAAACGTCTCATAACGCCCAAATAATACTCTTTGTTTACTGTCTGGCCTTCTGGCAAAAATTCATGATGCACTACACCGTAGTAATCCATGAAAACCGTCAGCATTGCCTTCTTTTTGGACTGAAAACGACGTGGTTTTTTTGGTCTCGGCTCATTTGGTGAACGCCATTCACTTGCCTGATGTCTGGATTGCGTGTCGTACTCATAAACCCACGTCTCGTCTCCAGTAATGATCCTTTTGATGAATGTGGAATAGGATTCAGCCTCGCAAATCATGTCTTTTGCGACGTCAACACGGTCTCTTTTTTGCATGAAATTGAGGTCTTTTGGCACCAACTTTGCTGCTACACGACGGAAACCCAAATCATTAACCACAATGTCTTGGGCGGATCCATAGGCAATGTTCAAGTCCTCCGCTATTTCTCTGATGGTTAATTTGCGGTTATTGACCAACATTTCTTTTACTTTATCAATTTTTTCACCGACTTTCGATGTCGATGGTCTGCCACTGCGTTCATCATCTTCGATTGACTCACGACCACTTCTGAACCGCTCGTGCCACTGGTAAACGACCGTTTTTTTTAGAGAATCGTTGCCGAAACACTTTTCCAACATTTCCAACGTCCGTGCGCCACTAAATCCGTTTTTTACGCAAAATTTAATACAAGTTCGCTGTTGCAAATTTAAATCCATTTCTGCAATTGTAAAAAATCGCCAACACACACAGAGATAGATGTACTCTTGGCTACGTAACTTTTGCAAATTTCAAGTTATGACACTAAGATTTAAAGGGAATATCAACAACAGATGTACCAATTTAACAAAAAAAAACAGAACTCAAATCGGAACGATGGGAGCGCCACACGGTGGTTATTCCGGGAACTTTTTGTTCAAGGTAGTATATCGACATGTATTAGAATTGACATCCTGTTTGGTGATGTAATTTCGTGTAAACTTTCTGTGGACAAATCACTTCAAAATGAGATTATTCAGACTCCAAATTCGTATTTTATGGGAAGTATTTCCTGTTAATGTGGCAGCATACACAGGTCTACATTCAGTTGCGTTAATCTATGCCCAGATCAGCCGCCGAGTAATATTAGGAGCCCCCTTGAGCGTTCGACGTGCTTTCCATTGGCTAATTGCGACGCCAGCCCTCCAATGTGGGCGAAAAGCGAAAGCTTTGTTTCAATTATAACCTTGAATGGAGACATGATAGTGACAATATGAAGGTTATATGAATATGTTCATTTTCCATAACGATTTCCAAGGATAGCGAGAATTATGCGATCTTTCAATACCAACCTGTACGAACCACTAATATCCGTAGTTCGTCGAGTTAGTTGCCTTATGAAGTACCTAACTTAGACGAGAGCGTCCACACGTTGACATTGTAGTTTTTATTAAGCAGTACCAATCGCAATGAAAAAATATCTGGCACCATGATATTAATTATAAATTTTAAAAAACGTATGAGATATGAAAAATCCACAACTAATAACTTTGGTATTTTTTCACACAAAACATTGTGTGAAAAATGTGCTCTTTTGTGAAAAAATACCAAGTTTATTTATTCAGTGATCATGAATTTTCACAAACTAGAGCCTTAAAACATCGAAATGAAAGTTCCATTTCCGAAGGGTAGGATTGTAATGATACCCATGTATAATAGTAAGAATAGCCACTGGACATGATCACGCGTCAGCGGCACTTTCCTTAAATGCCTATCTACTTTAAGGGTGTATTAAAGTAAAGGTTACGAAAGGTAATGCAATTTATGTCTTCAGCTTCTATTACAGCTGCACAAACAATGTGGACAATTTCAATTAAACTTCTCAGAATAAGAATTATTTCCAATTGCTTCTTTAATAAAGATAATTTTTCAAATATAAGTGCGCATCTCAATATTGTAATAATGGTAATATAGTATACCTGTTAATGTATGTAGGTTTTGGATGGAGAGAGCATACACAATGGTAAAACGACACTACAATCAGTCCCTGTTCAATTCCGCATTCTTACTTTCTCCTGTAATCCCATTCACCATATTCCTGCTCCTTCCTCTGTTGCCTAATGTTCTGCCCTCTATCACAGTCTTCAACATGCCATTCCCAAATAAGATGATTTCCGTCCATCTTTTCTGTCTCCTTTGAATTTCTGCCCAAAATCCCATTTCTTCCCCATTTTGATCCAGGATAAGTAAATTATTCCACCTGCCGTCGTTCATTAACTACTATTTAAATATTTAATTTTAATTAAATTATTAATTTAATTAACTTCCCCCTATCTTAAAAACCGCATAACATTTGTTTTTTTTTAGTTTATCATCATCCCATACCTATCGCACTGCCTTTCCACTGCTCAGCACTGCTTGCAACCCCTTCACTGACTGACAAACTAAAGATTGGTCATCAGCAAATCTAACTGATTTAATGAATTCTCCGCCGACTTAGTTCATTATTTAATTCTTTAAACTTCTTTCCACATATCCATGTGTTAACATTTTTCATTTCCATCTCTCGTCTATTTCTAATCATCTCGTCCGTAATCCAAGGTTTCCTTGTGTCTTTCCTATTTACGAATACTCCTCGTACTTTTTCTATATTTCTTGTGTGGGTGTCGATATCCTTATTTTGATTTATTCCCTATTTTCCTCCTTAGTACTCAGCTCCCAGTCCCCACCCATAATTTTCTTATATAGCTCGTTGATTCTCCTTTCCTATTCTTCCAGTTGATTCTTCTACAGTCCACTTAATAGCGGTCATCCCTGTTTTATCTTTTTGAATCGGACGTTACACTTCATTATTGCAAAAGTATAATCTGTGTTGGCATCCTATTAACTCTATTGCTTTCTCCCCGCAATCATTTCTCGTCCCTAAACCTTAGCCCCGGCATTGCCATCTCTTCCTCAGCCTACCGTTGAATTCCAGTTCCCCGTAACTATCAGATGCTCTCCTCTAGGATCACCCGCGTTTATGTTCTTTAACTGATGGTATACCCTATCGACTTTTTTCCCCCAGCGATTCCTCCCAATGGTGATATAGACCTGAACAATGGCCAAGTTCGTGGTTTTATCTCTTACTTCTACAAATATTCGTATTCAGTCACCTGGTCTATGCTAACTTTGCTTTTCCCTAACGATTTATTCAGTATTTTTGCCACCCCTCGCTGGCTCTCTTCTACTCCTCTGTGTATTACTTTGCAACTTTTTCTTCAGTGAAATCCGTTCTCCTCACATCTCACCTGGCACATACCTAAAAAATCTATGTTTCCTCTATTTATTATTATCATTAGGTAATCTACCGGTTAAGGTAGGTTTTTGGATGGACACAACTATCAAATAAACGTTTCCTCTATCTCTCACTTTATATATTCTAATTTTCCTCTTCTCAATATTGTCCTAACTTTCAAAATCCTGATTCTAACTAGTTTTCACCTCTTCTGTGAATTCTGTGCTTCTGTTGTTGCTTTTTCTTTGCAAGCATTTCGTGACATGACGACCGCGGAAAACTCGCCTCACCCGCTGCTGTGTACGACTGCGTAGATTTGGCTATTAACCGTAGTTCAGAGGTTTCTGGGACTTATTGTGTCTATAATGTTCATTTCAGTAACTCAATATTATTTTCTCTTATATTCTTAGTCCAAATAGTTCCTATACCTCATTTGTTCAATCTTAACTATTATATCACCCTCCGAATAATCATTCGTTTGCCAGTGTAAGCGAGTATGTACATATCGCACTTAATTCATTGCTGGGAAAATAAGGAAGGACAACTCTAAAAGTGTTGCCGAGGATGTAGGTGTTTTTAATGAATCATGAATTTCCAGATGGTAATTTTTGCAGTTCTTATAATTTGAATTACCTAAACATTGAAGATGCGAGGTTTTGCCAATAATTCCTTTGTAAAAAATGGAAAACGAATTATTTTGGGGAGATTTATTTTATTATTCATTCAATCTTCTTTTAGCTCAATATACTTTTGCTAGCGTTTCTCCCACTTTTTAAGATGTCCATAAAATAGCATTCGGAAGGTCCTCAAAATAGTTCTGTGTTGCGCAAAAGCATCTGTGTTGTCGATGACCTTCTCGTTCGACATGAATCGTTTTCCGCCGAGCCATTTTTTTCAAGCTTGAGGATTGAAAAGTCACTTGGGGTCATCTCTGGTGAATACGTTGATTGCTGTAATACTTGTAATTCGAACTTTAATTCCATGATTTTCACCATTGAAACTGCCCAGGTACATTGTCTTGATGGAAGAATTTTCTTTTCCAAATGAGAACGTTTTTTCTTGATTTCTTCGCTCAACCGGTGCAATAATGGCACATAATACTCTCCATTTATCGTTTGTTCTTTTTGCAAGTATTCGGCACAAGTTATTCCGTGTGCAGCCCAAAGAAATCGTGGCAATCATCTTGTCGGCTTCGGAGTCTTTAGAAACCATCTGTTTTGACTGTTCCTTTGTCTCTGGAATGTATTAGTGCATCCATGTTTGGTTCACAGTCACACGCAGAAAATCGTCAGGATTACGCCGGAAAAGAGCCAATCTTGAAAGAAGTCACTTCCACTGGACGCCCGAAAAGATATTCATTATTTGTGGATATACGTCCAAGTTTAAACTTACGAGGTGTGTTCAAAAATCAACGAGAATTTTAATTTTTCGGACAATAATATTTATTTATTCTTATACGTTGATGTTGTCACCTTCGAAGTAGTCCTCATCGGAGATCATGCACTTGTGCCAGCGCTTCTTCAAATCCCCGAAACACTTCTCAAACTCGATCTTTGAGATAGCCTTTAGTTCTTTCAGCGGTGCGCTTTTAATGTCATCTACGGCTGTAAAACGACGGCCCTTCAAGGTTCTCTTAATTTGTGGAAATAGGAAAAAGTCACACGGAGCCATATATGGCGAATATGGAGGCTGGGGCATCGTTACAGCATTGTTTTTGACCGAAGTTCACGAACAAGCAATTAAGTGTGAGCTGGTGAATTATCGTGGTGCAAAAGCCATGAATTGTTTTTCCACAGATCCGGGCGTTTTTTTCGGATTTCTTCACGCAAACGGCGTTGAACTTGTGGGTAGTACTTCTTATTGACCGTTTGACCTAGCGGTATGAATTCATGATGCACTATGCCATTATAATCGAAGAACACAGTGAGCATAACCTTCACTTTCGACCGCACTTGTCGAGCCTTTTTCGGTCTCGGCGAGCTAGAATACCTCCACTGGGATGATTGACAATTAGTTTCAACGTCATATCCATAAACCCATGTTTCGTCACATGTTATAACACGTTTCAGTAATTCTGCATCGTCGTTTACTTCATTTATTGACTCCTGAGCAACTTCCATTCGCCGCAGTTTTTGTTCAAAATTCAACCATTTTGGAACGAATTTTGCTGCCACGCGTTTCATACCCAAAAAATTGGAAAAAATGTCATGACATGTCCAAGCCTTCCGATGCTCTTTAAGGATCATTCACATTCATCCACTCGAAAAAGAAGCAATGCCCTCAGAATAGCTTGATTTTGCGTACAAACGGGGTCAGTCAAAAGTGGTCTAGCATCTCTATGCCTCACGAAGTTATGTTTTACCTTACGATGAGAAGTTTTTGTAAATGGCAACAGCCTTTTCCTATTTACCTTTTATGAAGTAGGTTGAAGCACTCCGTATTTTTCGGTTGTGATGATCCTGTAATGGATAAGATAAGTTTAGGATTGACACATTATTAGTACATTTCTTAGCTACTCGTATCCCGACTCACCGTGACACACTTTGTAAATTGGGAAGTTTTGAATGAAAACAGACCAACCACCGCTACATTTCTATGCCTCGCCTGAAAAGACACACCGGATATCATGCACGACAATATCTTCAATTGCTTATCCTTTCTACCTCCCGTCATTGCATTCAACGTGTCTAATCTTTTCCTTTCCTTACTCACCCTACTTTGTTCTCTCAAATAGTCTTCAACACTCCATCACCGGTCAAAATGTTCTGCATCCATTTATCTTGCATCCATTGGATTTTTGCCAAAAACCCTCTATCCTCCTCTTCTACTTCTTCGTTCGTTTTCCTTTCCATCCATTTAGCTTTTTCTGTCCTCCACATCTCAGAAGCCTCCAGTCTTCACCTATCGCATTGCTAAGTGGCCATGTTTCCGCGCTGTATAAAACTACGCTTCATATAAAAGTTTTCACTAATATTTTCTTAATATCCTCACTCAAGAACCTGTTCATTATCTAGGGTTGTCATTTTCCCTAAAAATTATTTTCCAGCTTTCACAACGGTCTAGTGACATTAGCAAACGTGTGCCTGACAACTCTTCTTTCAAGACATTTATGCTACGTTGCTTTTTGGTCATCGTATCAATAAAGCTCCCAAAAGCACAATTTTGGTAGACATTGCGGTTATTGAAACTGGAATAATATTTTTATAATGTAGCGACCCCTCTCAATATTACATTATAGTCTTTTAGGAAATCAAATGGTTTTATGATACAATTTTTTATATGGTTCTCATAATTTCGACCGATACAATAGTTCTAAACCTCGAAAGGGATAGTATTAGCATGAATTGCTTCTGCAGACCTTTCTGGTTTTGGGACGAGGCGTGGAAAGACTCAATCAGCAGTCGAAACTTCCATGCCACATCCTTTATGATGTGCCAGTGGCTCATTTCCCAAAGCTTCAAGTCGATATACGACTTGAAGCTTCGAGAAAGTCGAAAGTAGTTTGGGAAGATCGTATAAGTTCGCTGAATACAGTCCGAAATGCAGTATAAAACTTTCTATTTCGTATGTAGCGTAGCGTTCCAAAATAGATCTACACCAAACTTTTAATGTATAAACATAGATCTTTGAAATGTGGGTGTGGAGAAGAATTATTGCAAACATTACCGAGACTCTAGAAGCATGCCATAGGCTTTAAATTATCAAATTTTATTTGCTGTTATGGAAGTATTCCAGTAATCAGCTGAAATTTAGGGATCGGTAACGTTTTCTAATGCTTGGGCGTGATAGGTTCAAAGACGTTGCAACTCTTCTGCTGGGATATTTCTTTCCGGAGAAGGGTATTAAATTCAATTCAGGTGGTACCCAGTAGCCAATCGTGGTTGTTTCCGCGGAGTCTTTGACTCAGATGCATTCTCGTAGCGTACGTCCGCCATTCATATAGGGTTTAGCATCTGACAAATACCCCGAAATGATAGACAACAGGCTTTATGTTGGAGGAGACATTCATTGTCTTGTTGGACGTCGCCAGCTTACCTCCGCTTTAATTTCAGACGCAGCTGCTGGGGTATACTATAAACGCCGAACACCAGAACGTCTGCGACTTGAGTGTCGGCAATCACCTCCGCTGTGAAGCCGGCTTTATTTGTAGACTTGGCTGATTGCTCGCATTATTCACCACTTAATCACAAATGTCCTTTTCGCCATTGAATGGATTTCATACCGATCTTCAACGTGCTGATTAGATATGAGAAAAACATGTTTTGCAATCTTAAGCTTTTTTCCTTTCGATTTACCCCGTGACGTTCCCGGATTTCTTCGGGGGATCCATTGGTCGCAAGGACGATTTTTGAAACATTCAAACATTTATTTTTCGGATTTTTCACTGCTTAGCAAATAAGGGTTTCGTCTATCCTATTTCAAAGCTATTAGTTGAGTAATCAAACATGATACAAAGCAGAAAATAACTGAAAATGCAATTGGTTACAAGTACTTATTTCTGCGAAAACCTTCAATCATAGATGTAAATCCAAATTCACGAAAAAACCTTTAATTAAATGTTCTTAAAGTTTTGTCAGTTTATTAACATATGCTACGTAATCCAGTGATGTAAAACCTCAAAAAACCTGTTTTTTCGAGCATTGACATAAATTGAATAAAAAATTAAGAAGTTATGGTAAATAAATTTTTATAAATGCGATGGAATTAAATTAAGTGATAGCATTAATCTGAAATAATCTTTCCTTTTCGTTATAATTTTGATTGTAAAAGTCATTGTTGGGGTTGAGGTTCGCCGCATAGATTCAGCCCCAATACGGAAGCCGGTGGCTACTTTTTCTGCGGAGCTAAGTTTATGAACCCATAAATATATTAATTTAAAGAATTCTTGCACTGCGGAAATGAAGTCTCCAAGTCATTATTTCCTTCTTTTGGCATTTTGGGTATATTAGATCGTACGTCACCCTTCTCTCATCTGGACGCCACTCGATTAGATGGAGGTACACATTAGTGGTGTGGGGAAATGAAAGTGGTAGTTAGTGGTAGTGGAAATGGGGAGTGTGAAAGTATTTGTTAAAAGATGAGAAAATTATAGGAATCCAAGAACTATTTCATTTTTCAAATATGAAGTGAGAAGGAATATGAGAAATGAAAATGGAAATTCTATAGCGAGTTCTTAAAAATGGTGGACTTAGGTGAAACTGATCATCAAATCCACAGTGTAAGGCCTGATGTCGAGGAGCATTTTCATTGGTGTCGTTGGAAAATGATTTTAAACAGATCGTGGAAATTGTATTAGTTTTTCTTGGAAAGCATTAAGCAAATTATTGGTTCCAATAAGTAACCTCGTTACTGAGTATAGGTCCTTGTTTACATGCTAAGATTTAAAATACCAACTTACCGAAACTTTTTTAAATTCTCGTGGCATATCTTCACTGACATGTGGATTTGAAATTTAGGTTAGCACAGGTTTAGGAACAGGTTGGGCACAGGTTTAGGAATACTACCTTGATCAAAAAGTTCCCGGAATAACCACCGTGTGGCGCTCCCATTGTTCCGATTTGAGTTCTGTTTTTTTTTGTTAAATTGGTACATCTGTTGTTGATATTCCCTTTAAATCTTAGTGTCATAACTTGACATTTGCAAAAGTTACTTAGCCAAGAGTGCATCTATCTCTGTGTGTGTTGGCGATTTTTTACAATTGCAGAAATGGATTTAAATTTGCAACAGCGAACTTGTATTAAATTTTGCGTAAAAAACGGATTTAGTGGCGCACGGACGTTGGAAATGTTGGAAAAGTGTTTCGGCAACGATTCTCTAAAAAAACGGTCGTTTACCAGTGGCACGAGCGGTTCAGAAGTGGTCGTGAGTCAATCGAAGATGATGAACGCAGTGGCAGACCATCGACATCGAAAGTCGGTGAAAAAATTGATAAAGTAAAAGAAATGTTGGTCAATAACCGCAAATTAACCATCAGAGAAATAGCGGAGGACTTGAACATTGCCTATGGATCCGCCCAAGACATTGTGGTTAATGATTTGGGTTTCCGTCGTGTAGCAGCAAAGTTGGTGCCTAAAGACCTCAATTTCATGCAAAAAAGAGACCGTGTTGACGTCGGAAAAGACATGATTTGCGAGGCTGAATCCGATTCCACATTCATCAAAAGGATCATTACTGGAGACGAGACGTGGGTTTATGAGTACGACACGCAATCCAGACATCAGGCAAGTGAATGGCGTTCACCAAATGAGCCGAGACCAAAAAAACCACGTCGTTTCCAGTCAAAAAAGAAGGCAATGCTGACGGTTTTCATGGATTACAACGGTGTAGTGCATCATGAATTTTTGCCAGAAGGCCAGACAGTAAACAAAGAGTATTATTTGGGCGTTATGAGACGTTTGCGTGAAGCAATTCGCGGAAAGAGACCAGAAATCGTCGCACAGTGCGTCGAGACCGTCGCACAGTGCTATCATTATTCGTAATTTTTTGACGAAAAATGCAACAAATACCATCCAACAGCCATCGAATTCACCTGATTTGGCTCCCTGTGACTTCTTTCTGTTCAATCGAGTTAAAAAACCATTACGGGGAACGCGTTTTAGCAGCCGAGAGGAAGTAATGGAAAAATCACAGGAAGCACTGATGGACATACCGAAAACCGAATATAAAAAATGTTTCGAGGATTGGATCAAGCGCTGGCATAAGTGTGTTGCAGTCGATGGGGATTACTTTGAAGGGGACAATATAGATTTAGATGAATAAACTTGTATTTTTAATTTTCTGAATAAATTCCGGGAACTTTTTGATCAAGGTAGTATATCTACAACTAACCTCTGTGGTCATTGGGCAATCACATTCTGCTTTAGTTGGGCATTGACTGCATGGATCAGTCGTTGTACCTGCTCTTGTGGTAGGGAGCATAGGAGTTGTTGGTGGAGGAGTCGGGGAAGTTACCTGAAAATAAATTAATAGAATGTTTAATCCCAGGATGTTATTTTCAATCGTTGACCTAACATTGGTGACTTTTTCATAAGAGCTACAAATTTGCAGCAATTCCTTGTTTTTCCCTTCTCGTCTTGAACTATATGGGTTGCTCGAGCAACCCATATAGTTCAAGACGAGAGCATTTCCCACTCCAACCCCTACTGCATTGGAAACACCGAAATGGAATGTGTAGACTCAATTAAATACCTAGGCGTTACCTTCACTCACGATCTCTCCTGGACGAAACACATAAGGGGAATATGTGGGCAAGCTAAAAAAATTAGGATTTATTAAAAGAGTACTAGGTAAATGTGATGAAAAGGTCATAGATAAATGTTATCTTTCGCTGGTTTGGCCTAATTTAGGATATGCTGCAAGTATATGGGACCCTCACGAAGTTGGATTAATTGCCGAATTGGATCACGTTCATCGTAGAGGCGCTAGATTTTTAAGACGTTGTTATGGTAAAATTAGCAGTTCATCCAAAATATTACAGCAGCTAAGCTGGGAATCACTCACGGAGCAAAGGTTAAATTACAGATTGAAGCTCATGCATAAATTGGAAGGATGGCTCTTTAGCAGTGATGTTGAAAATGTATTATTATCCCCATCGTACTACGTTAGGAGAGATCATACTAATAAAATTTGAGAGATTAAGTGTAGAACAGACAGATTTAAGATGTCATTTTTTCCACGAACTATAGGGGATCATAATAACATTGTGCGACCGTGGTAGGGTCATGTTCGGGTAAAATAATTCTGCTGTGTATTCACCCCCTGCCACACACCCTAGCGGTGTCTTTCAGGGGACATAAATAAAATAAATGTGACACCAGAAAAACTACTTAGGAGTAAACTCAACAAGTTAATTCAAAACATTATGATTGCCTACTATGTTACTTAATTTTGCAGTAGTGGTAGATTTTATCGGTTTGTGTTCTGTCTATTAATTGCTTTATGATGTGTGTTTTGTTTTATGAATATTTAGGCATGCCGAAGAAATAAATATTATTGTTTTTCGGTTAGCAGTTTACGGTCATCTACATTATAAGCCGTTATATGTATGTATGCATTGAATGAGGCTTAGTTTTCAAGCGGGTCTCAAGAAAAACATTATTAAAGAGGCTATCCCTTTGGATTATTGCATTAGAATTTCGAATTGAAATTGAAAAATAAACAACTTGGCTTTTCCACATAGAAAATTTTATATACGACTTAGGTTTTGTTATGGTAAAACATCTTCAGGTCAATTTCCGGTAAAGACTAACCTTAGTTGCGTTGCTCACGCATTTGATAAATAAATAACGTCGGCAATAGGTTCCGTTAAACCATAACGAAACCTAGGTCGTAAATAGAAATTTTCTCTGTGGAAAAGCCAAGTTGTGTATTTTTCAATTTCAATATGAAGATTTTCCATCAAGTCACGCCAGAAACTGTTTTATTATTAATTAGAATTTCTTAATTCTCAATATAAATTTCATCAACTAAATTCCCTCCCCGCTCCGAGACCGGGTCAACCAAGTGTGAGGCGCTGTGAACCTGGATGTAATCGATTTTTTAATCAGACAAAAAAATGTTCTTTTTCTTTCTTTCGACGATTACTCGATGTTTTTCTTTTCTGTTTTTTGGCGCATATGCGATTGGTTTTATTTTATTTTCCTCATGCCTTTCCCCTTTTTCCACTGTTATTGAAAATCTGGTGTGACGCTTATTTGGTTCAGTACATTTGTCGCACCTATTTAGCTCCCGTAGCCAGGCCGGAAATATGATGGTGTAGTATGAAAGGAACACTCGGAAAATCGTTGGAAGAATTATAGCATATTTACCGTGTGTCTTCAGGAAAAATCCAAATATGTCAGTATTCACCTATCAGGTTTTGTCTTTCAAATTTCTTGGTTTCATTGCTTGCTGGAAACGAATTTCTTACCGTTTTTCAATTATGGTATTACCCTTATTGGTGGGTAATCAAGCTTTCCAGAAGAATGGTGACTCAGCTGGGAGGCATATGGGCATTGAGATAAGGAGAGCTTTTGCAAAGTCCTTCGCTACTCTAAGGGTGTGAAAGATGGACCTCTGGTAATAAGGAGAGAAATTGGGGATGAGGATGTGAAGTAGGATCACCCAGACGACCTGTACTGCTAGGTAAATCAAACCTAAATTTTAGATGTGAAGGAAAAACGGGCTCTCATTAAAGAGATGGTAAGAAGAAAAATAAAACTATGAATTTTTACAGATATTTTTGATGGGGTGCTTGGAAAGAGAAGTAGGGGCGACCTTAGGAAATTGTTCTTTGAAGACGCGAAGAGCATAATGAATTTCGGGAACTAGAAGGAAATGAATAAATTGGCAGAGGAGAATGGTTTCGTTGTCATTTCTTTGACTCCAGTACATTACATGACATTGCTGGAGTTGATGGCAGCCACCTAATGTAAAGATGTTAAGGAAAAACTAGTAAACATTTTAATATGAGCATAGTTTTTTATGATCCAGGAACGTAGTCGTTGAGGCTGGGGGATAGGCGCAGGTTGTACGAGTATGGCTTTTAGGTGTGGGCGTGGAGAAGAATGGAGGAAATAAAATGGACGAAAAGGAAACCATCATTGAAGTTCTAGGCATGGTTAGGGGTTGAGAGCAAATTGCTGAGGGAAATTCAAGGGAAGCTGGACGCAGGAGATATTGAGAGGCAATGGGATGCTGAAGATGATAATAGAGGACATAATGCTCAAAGAGTGAGCTAGAAGAAGGAAAATATTAAGCATTTTGAATGAATTAAGGGAGGTAGAAAGTATGAAAAGGTAAAGAACGAGTTATTATAATATGTAGCTTGGGATTTTATGATATTTTTGTCATATTAGGGAGGGCATAATAATACAGTATCAATACAATACCAGGGATCATAGTACCTACTCTTTCTATATAATCAAACTTACTTCATGAAAACTTACTCAAAGTAGGTTTTCATAAATCAATGCTAATTAATTACTATGAGAGATAGTAGAAGCCAATACTTTGCGGAATTATATCGTAATGTACTTGGAAGAATCAATAAATTTTGCAATTTCACAGAATAGAATTTCCGCTATCGACTAGTTTAGATACACCGTAGCGTCATTTGAAATTCCAGTACAAGAGGTTGTATCAGCAGTCCAGATGATGCTACAGTGTAGCGAAACTAGTTCACTGTAAAAACTATTCTGTGGAAATTGAAAGTTAATTGATTCTTCCTTGTGCAATTAATGACTTATTAACTAAGCAATTATATCTGGTAATAATAAATTACCTACAACGCATTACATGGTTTATATTCTGTAACATTTGTGGACGTATCAGACTGCCCATGAAATGAAATGCTTGATTCATGCCCTTTCCTGTGATTTATCTTCAGCAAAGTAAAGACTGAGCTTAGGTTGCCCAGTCCCATTATTTCCAGAGAAATTTGAGATTTATCGAAATAAGTTTCACAGTGAAAAACACTGTGAAACTTATTTCGACAAACATTTCAATTTTTACTAATATTAGCTCGTTTCTTAGGGGGAATTTCAAGGAAATTCCAAAAATAATCCACCTATTTTTCGAAGAATCGCAAAAAAATATACGATGTCATATTGGGGTGATGGCAAGATTTTCCCATAAGTAAAATAGATATTCTTTTCCGTGGCCTTTTATTACCAGGGTGCCCAATGAACTAGAAAAACTGAAAAGAAACTCGAGGAAATTAGCGTATGTTTTGCAAAAATTCAGTTCTAAGAGTTTAGGCAGCAAAGTTCACTGCCTGTCGTTTTGAGATGAGAATATAATGCTTGAGGAAATGAAACTCAATAAAGCCCTATTAGATAATGAAGCCAAATGATGACAACGATGTTATGTTTTGGCAATTCTTGTCCCTTTTCATTTGAATTAGGATACTCTAGTGATTGGCTGGATTCTTTATTTACAGGACACTTATTTTTGTTCTTAGTGAACTTGAAATGATTTCTTTGTGCATATTCATGATTTTCGGCCCTCAGCTACTTGATGATACTAAGGCTGCCTCCATTATTTTCATGAAACTTAAAGAGCGTCGTGGGAATCTGAAATACTTTTAGAAAACTCTGAGAATCTGACGGCTGGATAGCAGCCGCCTTGAATAGCTGCAGTTTTTCGGGGAGGCGACCGACAGCTGAGGTCATTTGCACCATTAGGGATGGATAGGAAAGGATGAAGGGTGGGGAGAAACTACTGTTACTGTCACAACACTTAACGAAATAGCGCAGCGTCCCATCCGCCGTATGGGACGTTAAGTCCCATCCGACGGACGGCGTAAAATTCATCATCGCGATACCACTGAAAAATATTTGCCGGCTTCCAGGATTCGAACCCGGGTCCTCTGGTTGGGAAACAAGTACGTAAGCCATCCCGATCCCCCCGTCGTCATGTTAAAATTGCGGGAGAAAATGAAGGTGGAATGAACTAAAATCTATCTGCTCACTTATCAGCCGGAGTGTCCGTTTTTGGGAGACACTATGCGCAAATGGGTATCTTAGATTTATAAGTATTTCAATACATAAAATTACATGTAAGCACTTGGCGAAGATTGAGTTCACCTAGAATATTTAAATAATTATATTTTAACGATTACTATGTTATGATATGATCCATACTAAAACAAATACTGAAGTTAAATACAAAAATAATTAATCGACTATTTTGTATATTGATTTTTTAAACTTGGACCTGGAATCTAGAGTAGGTAGTCCACACAAGCATTCAATACTGAAACTTTATGGTTAAAATGTATGACTAGCGATTGTATATTCATTGTTTAATTATATATATTGTTTGATGCAGTGTACAAGATTGTATCGAAATGCTACACGTGGCATGTACTTCAGAGTTTAACTTTGTGATACGTACCGATCACCTGACCAGAAACTTCACTAAGGTAGTTTTTGCATTTAAAAAAATACGCGGTTAAAATGAGCATTTCATTTAAAGATGTAGAGAAAGTCCACCATGAGATTGTTTTCACTGTTGGTGAGGTCTCGACTGATCGAAGATTAAACTGGCAGATAAGATATAGCAGATAAAACCTCTCCGGAATGCGGATATTTCACGTACCATATTTATGATAGGATCAAAGTAAATTCATAATGTACGAGGCGAGTTCATAAAGCAAGGCCCGTTTGGTCACAGGAAAAATATACTCATATGAAGGACATTTTATTGGCACTTTTAGCTAGCTCCAACCTACTTCATTTATCTACATAATCGCCGTTCACTTCTAAGCATTTTTCGTACCGCTGCACCAGCTTCTTTAACCCCTCTGCATAGAAACTCGCCGCCTGAGGGTTGAACCAATCGACAACGCCATTCTTGAGTTCCTCTTCGGTTTCGAAACGTTGTTCACCGAACCACTGTTTCAAGTACAAGAGGAGGAAGTAGTCGCTGGGTTTAAGATCAGGACTGTACGGTGGGTGGTTTAAAGAGTTCCCAACGACCCAAAAACTCTCGTCCACTGGACATTCTTTCCTCTTTGTGGTGGTCGGTGAGCATTTTCGGTACCCACCTTGCACGCAATGTGTGGTATCCGAGGTTTTCGGTAACAATATTGTACACAGTAGTGCGTCCAAGTTGAGGAAATTGTTCAGCCAGGCCATTAATTGTCAATCGACGATCACATCGCAGTTTTTGTTCCACTTGCGAAACAATTTCATCGGTCAGAATACTGGGCCTACCACTTCGCTCTTCGTCATAGACATTTGTTCGTCCATTTTTAAAATCACAGCACCATTGTCTAACCTCTCCTTCACTCATAACTGTAGGTTTATAAACTAGGCATAATTCCCGATGAATTTCAGCAGCCGACAATCCTTTTGCATACAAGAATCGTATGACAGAATGCACTTCACAGCTGGCGGGATCAGCGATTGTCGCGGACATTGTTGTTTGCATGCACGGACAAGCAAACGACTTCTGAAACAAAACAAATGCTGCTGTAGCTTCTCAATGAATCAGTAGATGGCGCTGCAGGAGCAAAACTGTGTTCTGAAGCGCCAATATTTAAATATAAGCAAACGGTACTTACTTTAAGAGTACGCCTCGTTTATCAAGTGTCCCTATTCTCTTAAAACAGAACCAAAGGCACGAAGACAAAAGTTCTCATTCATAAATCATTAGAATTATATGTCAACCGGTCCATAATTACACCAAAACAACTTTTCCTAAGTTTGGTACAATAGTTTTAGCCTTGAGATAATTCTGAACTATCTGGTGTGTTCCCGGCGAGTGATATTAATAAAGTTCTCACGGGTTTCCAACCGGACCAGTTAATTTTCTTTAAAGTATTTGTTTAAAAGTTTATCTTCTTCTTTCACCTGTTCAATTGTACCTTGAAGAGCGGAAATAAAAATCTTTAAAACCAAATCAACGCAACCAGTTGTTTTCCGCAATCGCTACACTCTTTATAGACCCACTTTTTTATCCCGACGAGGACTTGTTTCTAATACGGGAATCATGGATCGTCATTGCTGTTTCATATTTTATATTTCTACTGTCATTCTTCTGTATCTATTGCGATCGTGGAATAAAAACCTTTTGAACTGAACTGAACCTATCTACATGTATGTATAGTCTACAAGGAATCTACACTGAACAATTAAAAAAAATATTATTGCCCCGGACCCCACACCTGACACCAGTTATGTCGCAGCGGACTCTTGGCGACATAATGAGCGTCGAGAGATTGGATAGTGAGAAAGTAATTAGGCCGAAATTCCCAGGAACATAGTAAATATATTTTCCCCAAAACAAGGCACACTTTGTACAATAAACATGACTTACGTTAAATCGAAGGTAAAAGCTTTTATTTTGTGGAAGGACGTCATATTTAGAAAGAAATAAGCACTTTGTGACTTTCACACTTTTAATATAAAACGACCGGTTTCGGCTGTTATGCCATCATCAGGTACAAGATTATTTCCGAAAATGCCAGTATATATAGTCACACACTGTGGGGGGAAGGAGAGGGAGGAGGGTGGTAGGGGTGGGGAGGCAAAGTCACGAGCAGCAACGGGGATTGGTTGCAGAAGGTGATGTCGTTGAGCAAGGCCCATCTAGAATCCCTGGCCAGTCCAATTGCCCCCCCTCCCTTTTACTTCCTCCTAAGTCCACTCTGGTCTCTTTTGATGTGTCCAAACTTTTCACTAATGTACCTGTTGACCAAGCCATCAAAGCAGCAGAAAAGTTTTTAGATAATTCAGACGCTGCCATCGAACTTTTAAATTTAATACGACTATGTACCAGCCAAAACTATTTCTCATTTGAGCACAATGTATACCGCCAGAACGAGGGATTAACGATGGGTTGCCCCCTTTCACCCGTTTTAGCGGACATATTCATGGACGACTGGGAGAGACGCCTTTTTAATTCTAACAATGTTCTACTTAATAACGTTTTTTTTACTGGTACCGATATGTGGACGACATTGTATGTTTATGGACGGGTAGCAGACGACAGCTGGATTGTTTCCTATCCTTTTTAAATAACCTTGACCAAAATATAAAACTAACTGCAGACATCGGTGGATCATCAATAATTTTTTTGGATTTAACTATCTTCTTACAAGGAAATAAGCACAAGTTTTCTATTTACAGGAAACCTACATTTACGGATGCAATAATACCTAGTGATTCGTGCCATCCGCATTCCCATAAACACGCCTCGTTCCATTCCATGATCCATCGACTAATAAATATTCCCTTAGACCAAACTGGTTTTAACCTGGAACTAAGTACCATTAAACAAATTGCCCTTAATAACGGGTATGATTGCCAAGTAATTGATAAAATCTTAAATAACAAGTTGAAAAGTCTAGCTGCCTCACTATCTTGCTCCCTGTCCAACCAGCCAAGAAAACAAAATGGTTCAAATTACCCTTCATAGGCTCCATTTCATACAGTGTGTCTAACGTCATTCCTAGAGATAAATACAAAATTTGTTTTTACAATACCAACACGTTGGGACGACTTCTTTTCAATCCGAAAGATGTAATTGAACCAAAACTTAAATGCGGAGTCGATAAACTCCGTTGTAATGACTGTGAGGGATTCTATATTGGTCAAACGGGACGAAATTTTAATGTTAGAGCCAAGGAGCATAGGACCTGCCTTAGGAACAGAGACGATTCATCGGCTTTTGCCCGACATCTCTTGGAGTTGGGCCACAAGAGTGACTTCCATCCCGAGGTCCTTTACTGCCACCAGAAAGGACGGAAGTTGGACACCTGGGAGCAGCGTGCAATTGGACTGGCCAGGGATTCTAATGCCTTGCTCAACGACATCACCTTCTGCAACCAATCCCCGTTGCTGCTCGTGACTTTGCCTCCCCACCCCTACCACCCTCCTCCCTCTCCTTCCCCCCACAGTGTGTGACTATATATACTGGCATTTTCGGAAATAATCTTGTACCTGATGATGGCATAACAGCCGAAACCGGTCGTTTTATATTAAAAGTGTGGAAGTCACAAAGTGCTTATTTCTTTCTAAATATGACTTACGTTCTACGAAGGGAGAGAATGAGAGAGAGCGAGGCACCGGGATGCGAACACTCTTTGGAAGATGGCACTAGGCGTCAGCGGAACAGTGGCAGACGCGGGAACGGCGAACGTATCCCCAGTCGTCAGCCATGGTACCGGGCAGGACCGGAGGGGAAGACAAGGGAGTGAGAAACGCGGGCGCGGCGAACGTTGCCCCGGCGGAGACTTCTTCTCTCGAGGGCGGATGGCGGGGGTGGTCCTCTTGTCTAGCCGAAGTCACGGCGAACGTATCAAGCCTCGTGCTGGACGCGGTCTCAGCAAGCGTGACCCAACTGCCGTGAGGCCTTGCTGGCAGCCGAGTTTATACCCGCTCCTGGGAAAGACCCTTGTCCTCTCCGGGTGTCGCCAGACGTCATACTCCGCGAGTAGGGCCTTCCCGGCCTACGTCACTGGCCCTAGCGGTTGTACCCGCCCCTAGGAAGGACCCTTATTCTTTGACGGGTGCCGCTAGCCGCCCTTCTCGGGGAGCGGGGCTTTCCCGGTCTACGTCACTGGCCCTAGTGGTTATACCCACTCCTAGGAGAGGCCTTGGTCCTTTTACGAGCGCCGTCAGACGTCATTCTCGGGGAGCAGGAATTTCCCGGCCCTAACGGTTTCGATAACGGGAACTAGTCCTGCCCCTGCGGAGTCATGCCCGGTAGCTAATTCCCACGAATGAGAGGGTGCGCAAGGCGCCCCTTTTTCGGCGGATGCATTGCACGAGGGCATGAGTAATGCATGCCCTCCACACTACGCGGTATTCATAGAGCCAGGGAAGGGAGTTAAGTTCCTCTTCTGTACCCCCTGTGGAGTTCTCGGTAAAAGGCACTGCTTGGTTTATTATTTTCTCATATGCTGGAAAGGATTACTATTCCGAAAAAAATGGACTTGGCAGTTTTCACAGAATTACATGTTTTGAGGCCCATTGAACACTTTCAAACCATTTCCGAAATTATGTCTGTGATCGACTTTTTTTTGGCAAGGTAATTAAAAAACTATTTAAGAATGCAGCAGGAAATTTATAATTGCCATAATTATAAAATGTAGGTACATTGATTATATTTGATTACGTCCACCCTCTGAAAGTGATCGTTTACATCTTTTTTCAACTTGTACCACCGGCGCTGCCACAAGAAAAGCCTTTTAAAGTAGTACACCTTGAACTAATTTTATAAAACTGCTAACGACATCGCTAAAGTGCTAATTCACTTTTCTCGTTCAAATATAACAGAACTGAGTTGCTAGCATGGGACTTGAACCATAACACAAAAAACAGATGGAATTATCTAATGGACACCATTTTTCGTATGTTGCACGGAATATTTATAACAAGTCATTAATAAGTATTATTATTAGGTAATATACCAGTTAAGGTAGGTTTTTGGATGGACACAACTTTCTAATAAACATTTTGTAACTCCAAACAAAACCCAATCCAGCCACCTGATCTACATCAGGTCCCTCTTTATTATCTATGTGTACTTCTTTCCTTCCTTCATCCTGTCCAACATCCCTATCCTGTTCCTGCCCTTTCCTCGCTTGCCCAACATTCTCCCCTCTATTATCTTCTTCAACATTCCACTACCACTCAATACGCCTATCATCCATTTTTACTGCCTCCATAGGATTTCTCTCAACAAACCCCTCTCCTCACCCACCATCTCCAGTACTTCCTCATTTGTTTTCCTTTTGGTCCATTTCACCTTCTCCATTCTTTTCCACACCCACATTTCAAAAGCCTCCAATCTACGTCTATCCTCCTGCTTCAGCAACCACGTTTCCACGCCGTACATAACTACGTTCCATATCAGAGTTTTTACGAGTCTTGTCTTAACCTCCCTACTCAACGTCCCCGTCATCAACTCCCTCCTCCTTGAGAAAGCCTCCTTGCCTAGCGCAGTTCTTCTCCTTACGTCCCTACTACTTTGACCGTATTGGTCCAAAACACTTCCGAGATACTTAAACTGTTCTACCTGCTCTATTTTTTCCCCGCCTATTTTAATATTTAGCTTAGCCTTTTTCTTTCTGGAAAATTGCATAACCTTTGTTTTATTAACATTGATTCTCATCCCATATTTATCGCACTGAACCTCCAATTCACTCAGCAAGGCTTGCAACCCCTTGGCTGACTGAGCAACTAATGCTTGGTCATCAGCAAACCTAACCGATTTTACGAATTCCCCTCCGACTTTCATTCCTACCTCCAGTTCTTCCCATGCCTCTTTAATCATTTCCTCCACATATACGTTGAACAGCACTGGTGACAATGGGCAACCCTGCCTTACACCTCTTCCTAACACTGCCCATCCGGATTCTCCATTCCCCACTCGCACCTGAGCCGTCTGAGACATGTACAGGTTGCAGATCAGTCTCCTGTCCCTCCAATCCATTCCTATTTTCTGCAATACATGCATTAATTTTTCCCAATTCTCTCTATCAAATGCTTTTTCGAAATCTACGGAGCAGGCAAATACGTCCTGATTGTATTCTATATTCCTAACGATTAGTGATCTCATTACTGCAATGGCATCATGCGTACCTCTTCCCTTCCTAAACCCAAACTGATCATTCCCTAAATAATCATTTGCCTTACTCTCTATCCTTTTATTGATGATCCTGAGAATAACTTCAGCTGCATGGGATATCAAACTTATTGTTCTGTAGTCCTCACATGATGTAGCCATTACCTTTTTTGAAATAGGAACTAACACTGATCTCACAAAGTCTTCTGGCCAGATTCCTTTCTCATAGATACTATGAATAAATCCATATAGTCTTCTCCCATATTTTCCTAAACATTTCAGTAGTTCCACAGGAATGTTGCCCACCTCCATGGCCTTATTTGATTTCATCTTCCCTACTGCCCTTTCTATCTCATCGTTGAGTATGCCTGGACCTAAGCTATCTTCCTCTACGTCATGCTCCTTTTTTATGTCTAACCTTCCTGGCCTAAGTTCTTAACCATACAGTGCTTCTATATATTTTTTCCATCTCTCTTGGATCTTCCCTGGTTCAACTAGCATTCATCTTGACTTATCTCCAACTGTTAATGCATATTTTCCCTTCCTACTTCCTGATAGTGTTTTAACTTTGTTGTGTGGTGCGCCAATTACACCCTTTCTCTGCAAACTTTCCATATCCTCATACTGTGTCTTCCACCATGCTTCTTTTGCTCTATTTGTTACCCATCTCAATCATTATTAAACTTTTTGTACTTCCTTTTACCTAAGTCTGTATTTACATCCTTCCATTTCATTCTCTCATCTATCTTTCTAATCTTCTCAAATGTGATCAATGGTTTCCTTGCCAATTCCCTATTAAGAATTCCTATATTTTCCTTTGTGGCTTTCCATTTGTCCCTTTTGCTTTATATTACTCTGTAACTGTCCCCGCCCTGTCCATCTCACCTCACATAGAACTAAAATATTTATATTTCTTCTTTCCATTTCTTACTTTAATTTCTCTAATTTTCCTGTTTTCAACATTTTCCTAAAATTCCAATTTCTCTTCTAACTAATACGATCTTCTTCTTCTGTGTCATTTTTGCTACTGCTGTCGGTCTTGTTTTTCAAGGCTTTCATGAGATGACCACTGTGCAAGCCTTACCTCTCCCATTGTCGGGAACAACACATGGCTTACTGGGTCAAGCCCCATAGTTGCCATTACTTATTTTCTCTATACTGTCCATCATTCTCCCATTTCCTTCCTCAATAGTGTTTCCAACATGACACCACTACTCAATGACTGCTCCTCTGGGGTCCGATACCTTTGTATCTGCTTCACTGAGGAACAGGCGCTGTGTGGACTACCTTATGTCTGGATCTAATCCTTTGACCTATTTTGTATTAGTGACTTTTCGGGGTGAAATTGCAAAATCATTGAATTGAAATTGAAAAAATCATTGCTCCCACCAGCACAGCTCTTGGGGTCATCAAAAGGCCCAAGTCCTCCCATCACGTCAAGGTTGTAGTCCATGAGAGGGTAATCTGAAATATTCAAAACCAAATCTTTTTATTAACTAACTAATCCAGATGAAAATAAATGGATGAATTGACTTGCATTAAACTATCTCACTAATAATATAAACTGAATATAATTTTCTTTTGTCTTTTAGGCTGTAAAATTTTTCATAATAATGAAGAAATGAGTGATGAAGACCTGGTACTTCAAACTTTGAATGCAAAGGATACTCAGGTAGCTGGAGAAATACTGACTGAGTACACAACTTCTGGCATCACAGGTATGTTATTCTAATGAAAAGTTCTTCAACTTTCAGGATAATATGTAATGACTTTTCAAGTAAAATTATCAGAGAGGCCTATCAAAAATGACCACTGGGTATCATAAAATCATCAAAACCATGATTAGCCATGTATTTCATGTTTTAATATGTAATTTGACTATACTTTGTCTCCTTGATTAATTACTATTAATTTAAGAAAGAACACAAATGTTTTTTTCATCCTTAAAAACTGCAACAAATACATCTAGCAAAATTTACCCAAAGTTATGGTATTAGCAATCCAAAGTCATTTTCTTTTTTTTTTTTGATGCCAATGCTATTTTGTCCTATTTCACCTAAAATGTAAGTGCAGTGTTGTGCCTGATCAAAAGTATATCCTATTAAATTTGTTTAAATTAGAATCACTTCATCTCAATTTTATAGAAAATAAATATTATTCATCAGTAATGAAAAGAGAAACTTTATAATTCCACATAGATTTATTAGACGGACGACCCAGGTTTCGACGTGGCACGTCATCATCAGGTACTTTTTGCAAAGAAGACAGAGAATATATAGTCACACAAAATTGGGGGGGGGAAAGAGGGGGAGAGATCGGGGAAGGGGGAGGGGGAAAAGGCGAGAAGAGAGAGACAACTCCCTGGTCTGAGGAGAGGGTTAGGGGGTGGAAGAGGGGAAACCCCAGGGGGTGGGGGGGTTTGGCCCAGAGGTGGTTAAGGGGGCTGAGGGCATAGGGACTAGAAGAAAGGAAAGGATTAGGAACTCCGTTATCTAAGGAAGGGGGTGGTAGTGTAGGGGACGCGTGGGTCAGGAGGGAGAGGGGAAATTCCGAGTACACGTAAAAATGCTGTATTAAGAGCCGGTAGGGGAGGTAAGGTAGGTGAAGAATCATTAGGTGTGTAAGGAAGGAAGGTCTAGAAGGGAGGAGTGGGAAGGGTACAAGATTTCGTTAACAATATTAACCTTATTTTGAACTCATTTCAAAATTTCATATTGCTCCAGCGCGTCAAGCCTCTGTCCTTTCCTCTCAATATGCAGGAACTCTGGCACAAAATCACTCAGATGATTCTCGTCCAGTAGATGTTTGGCAAAGAGAGATGCCGAGTCCTTATTTTTGACGCACAATTTGTGTTCCTTGATCCTTTCTTTAAACTTTCTCCCAGTCTGGCCGATGTATCCTGCTCCACATTGACAATTTAATTTATACACGCCACTTTTCTCACTTGTAGGAATTCTGTCTTTGGTATGAGAAATTAAATTCCTCATGCACTGTTTGTTATAAAACGCTAGTCTTATTCTGTCTTTGGGGATTGATAATCCCCAAAGACAAAATATTTTGGTTTTATCCTGGAGTTATCCTGCATAAAAACATGTCTTGGGAGGAACAAATTTTCAAATTATGTAGAAAGTCAAGTTCCCGATGTTTCCTCATAAGAAATAACAAACATTCTGAAAATTTAGAGGTCCTTCTATCCAATTATTATGGTGAATTTTATTTTCATGTTGCTTTTGGTATCCTGTCCTGGGGCTCCTCCCCCATGTGAGCATAATCTTCGATTTCCAAAAGAGGATTATATGTATAATGAGCAATGCTCCTTTTGATGCCCCATGTAAACCTCTCTTCAAAAGACTTGGTTCATTACCAGTACCCTGCATATATGTGCATGTATGAATATATATATATATATATATATATATATATATATATATATATATATATATATATATATATATATATATATATATATACACACATTCAAACACGAAATACCGCCATATGGCGAATAAACATTCATTCACATTGAAAATAGAGATAAGGAAAATGGTAAAGGAACACATATAAAGGACGAACACAAGAGAGGTGGGGATGGCGGATGTGAGCAGATCACGAATGTAAAAATATTTTCCTCGACCGGGACTTGAACACCGGATCTCTCCACTTGCCGGGCGGATGCTCTAAACCACCTTAGCTATCGAGGAACGATACTTTTACACTGAAATCTGCGATCTTATAAAGCGCCAAAGTGCTCCGAATCATAACCCAGAAGATGGCGTTAGGGAGCTGTTACACCCACCAAAGGAGAAATTGACAAACACAAGAGGAGAATCGACAGTAGGTTATAGATATATATATATATATATATACTTCTGTTCCTAATTCCTCTTGAGAAAGGTGGTTGGACCACCGAAAATTCGAGAACCAGTGAGTTTTCCCTCTTTTGTGTGTTTTGGTTTCTGTGTTTGTTATGACTATCAGTGAATTTACATTACACGTTTGTGGGTTTTCCAAAAAAGTGTATATATATATATATATATATATATACATATATACACATATATATATATATATATATATATATATATACACATATTAATATATATATATATATATATATATATATATATATATATATATATATATATATATATATATATATATATATATATATATATATGCAAGGTTAAGTTATTATCGGGAAGTAAGAAGCCAAGATCTGTGCTAACAGTTAAAGATAAATGGGGTAAGATAATAGTTGAACCAGGAAAAATCCAAGAGAGATGGAAAGAATATATAGAAACACTGTATGGTAAAGAACTTAGGCCGACAAGGTTAGACATAGAAAAGGAACATGACGTAGAAGAAGATAGCTTAGGTCCAGGCATACTCGACGATGAAATAGAAAGGGCATTAAAGGAGATGAAAGCAAATAAGGCTGTGGGGGTGGACAATATTCCTGTAGAAATGTTGAAATGGTTAGGGAAAGGTGGGAAGAAGGCCATATATGGACTGATTCGTAGTATCTATGAGGAAGGAATCTGGCCGTAAGATTTTGTGAGATCGGTGTTAGTTCCTATTCCAAAAAAGGCAAAGGCTTCGTCATGTGAGGATTACAGAACAATAAGTTTGATATCCCACGCAGCTAAAGTTATTCTCAGGATCATCAACAAAAGGATAGAGAGTAAGGCAAATGATTACTTAGGGGATGATCAGTTTGGGTTCAGGAAAGGAAGAGGTACGCGTGATGCCATTGCAGTAATGAGATCACTAGTCGAGAGGAATATAGAATACAATCAGGACGTTTTTGCCTGTTTTGTAGATTTCGAAAAAGCGTTTGATAGAGTGAATTGGGAAAAATTAATGCGTGTATTGCAGAAAATAGGAATGGATTGGAGGGACAGGAGACTGATTCGCAACCTGTACATGTCTCAGACTGCTCAGGTGCGAGTGGGGAACAGAGAGTCCGGATGGGCAGTGTTAGGAAGAGGTGTAAGGCAGGGTTGCCCATTGTCACCGGTACTGTTCAACGTATATGTAGAGGACATGATTAAAGAGGCATGGGAAGAACTGGAGGTAGGAATGAAAGTCGGAGGGGAATTCGTAAAATCGGTTAGGTTTGCTGATGACCAAGCATTAGTTGCTCAGTCAGCCAAGGGGTTGCAAGCATTGTTGAGTGAATTGGAGGTTCAGTGCGATAAATATGGGATGAGAATAAATATTAATAAAACAAAGGTTATGCGATTTTCCAGAAAGAAAAAGGCTAAGCTAAATATTAAAATAGGCGGGGAAAAAATAGAGCAGGTAGAACAGTTTACATATCTCGGAAGTGTTTTGGACCAACACGGTCAAAGTGGTAGGGACGTAAGGAGAAGAATTGCGCTAGGCAAGGAGGCTTTCTCAAGGAGGAGGGAGTTGATGACGGGGACGTTGAGTAGGGATGTTAAGACAAGACTCGTAAAAACTCTGATATGGAGCGTAGCTATGTATGGCGCGGAAACGTGGTCGCTGAAGCAGGAGGATAGACGTAGATTGGAGGCTTTTGAAATGTGGGTGTGGAGAAGAATGGAAAAGGTGAAATGGACCGAAAGGAAAACAAATGAGGAAGTACTAGAAATGGTGGGGGAGGAGAGGGGTTTGTTGAGAGAAATCCTATGGAGGCAGGAAAAATGGATGAAGGGCGTATTGAGCGGTAGTGGAATGTTGAAGAGGGTAATAGAGGGAAGAATGTTGGGCAAGCGAGGTAAGGGTAGGAACAGGATAGGGATGTTGGACGAGATGAAGGGAGGAAAGAAGTACACCGAGATGTTGAGGGACCTGATATAGATTAGTTTGCTAGGTGGGGAGTCACAATATGTTTATTTGATAGTTGGGTCCATCCAAAAACCTTAACCGGTAGATTACCTTAAAAAAAAAAAATTATATATATATATATATATATATATATATATATATATATATATATATATATATATATATATATACGAGGGTCATCCGGAAAGTAGTACCCGTTCGTGAAATAAAGACACAAAAGTAAATATTAACAAACATAAAAAATTTTATTTGAAAGAGGATACTTTAAACTACTTCTCAACATAATCTCCAAGCAAATTAAGGCATTTGTCATAACGTGTGACAAGTTTCTGTATTCCTGCTGCATAGTCCTTCGCCGCCAGCTCATTGAGATACAGGGTCACTCCTTCTTTAAGTTCTTCATCGCTGTCAAATCTTTTTCCTGCCAAAAATTCTTTAAGCTTTGTAAAGAGATGAAAATCTGAAGGGGCCAAGTCCGGGCTATACGGTGGATGGTCGAAAGTTTCCCATTTGAATTGCTGCAAAAGTTTTTGTGTTATCCCAGCTGCATGAGGCCTGGCATTGTCATGAACGAGAATGACACCAGTAGACAATAGACCTCGCCGCCGATTTTGTATTGCCCGCCGTAATTTCTTTAATGTTTCACAATACGCATTGGCATTAATAGTGTCTCCAAGGGCCATAAAATCAATAAGCAATACACCTCGTCGATCCCAGAAAATGGTTGCCATGAGTTTCCTGGTGGACAGAACTGTCTTGAATTTTTTTGGTTTGTTTGGTGAATGAGCATGATGCCACTCCATTGACTGTCGTTTACTCTCAGGTGATGCATAACACACCCATGTTTCGTCACCAGTAATTATGCGAGTCAAGAAAGAGTCTCCTTCATCAGAATAACGTCCCAAAAACGTCAGTGCTGCAGCCATACGCTTGGTTTTGTGCTCATCTGTAAGCATGCGAGGGACCCATCTTGCACAAATTTTTGCATGATGCAGATGGTGTTTAACAATTTCATGAACAATTGTTCGAGAAACATTGGGAAAATGCTCACAGATGTCATCAATTGTGACGCGCCGATCGTTCCTCACGAATTCGTCAACTGAGCTCACCAGTTGGTCTGTAATGACAGACGGTCTCCCCGAACGCTCATCGTCGTGTGTGTTCCCCCTCCCCATGTTGAAGTTGCGACACCACCGCCGAACAGACAACTCGTCCATTACATTGTCTCCATACACCTCCTTTAATTGGCGATGAATATCACATGGGCGAACGTTTCTTGCATTGAGGAATTTAATCACTGCCCTCACTTCACAACTGGCGGCGTTCTCAATTTTTTTAAACATTGTAAACAATCACAGAAACAACACAGGCAATGCTAGCGTCACGCAAATTGGCTCACAGAAGGCAGACAAGCCACTGAAGCTATCTGACCTCGTCCAGCGGCTACTCGCGTCGTCAGCACTTCATGCGGCACGAACGGGTACTACTTTCCGGATGACCCTCGTATATATATATATATATATATACCATAAACCCAGTATTCAACCCCTTCTTCGGAAGATAAGATATGACTATATATATATAAACCTACAATAACCTACAACATCCATTTGTCAGAACACACAATACTGCTCATGGGCCCAAATCAATGGGCTTAAGGTTATCCAATAAATTTCCCCATGAAATCAAATAAGAAACAAAAGTAGCTGTTTTCAAGAAAAAATTGTTCAATCTATTAAAAAACAGTATGTTCTATTCTCTAAATGAATATCTGAAATTATCACTATATAGTACATCAATTCTGAATCCTCCAATTAATATGTAAATGTAGTAGTATATTAAAATATATACATATGTATGCATGTTGTATTTTTTCTAAAATTGTGAAGTTCATATCTGACGTGTCCTATATTTATGTATTTGTGAATGTGTACCAAATTTTTGGACAAATTAATGCATTATTATTATTATCAATCCTTCTTATTTTTTGTGCAAGTATGCATAAATAAACTTCAGCAGTCCTACCCGATCTGAAATTATAGTAAATGGCAAAGAGTTAGCTCTTTGGTTAAGAATTAAAAACTGTTCTTTTTCAAAGCTAATATTTTCTTCATTTACAATAAATTCAACATATCATTTCATTGATATTTTTCATTTCAATTTCATAAATATTATTTATTTCAATTTCATTAATATTATTCCAAAAATAAATTTCAACCATGCCAGATATTAGTGCCAAGAATTGGGACAGTCTCCCTTAGACTAAATGAGTTGCTTTGGGTTCTACCAAGTTTATTTTATAGCTTCCATAGTTATAATGGTTTGTATTCTGTGGGTCATCACATTGGCATTACTCACACTTACTCATGTTAAATCTTATACTTGTAAGGCATTACTTATCCAAGCAAGGTGTACTGATGACAGGTGCAGGACTACAGGTACCTGTATTTGTTTTCACTTCGCGACTCAACAGCTTTTTAATTAATTTTTAATTTAAATTGCATCAAAAGAAGTGACTATGTTGTTAAGGTATTTAAGTTTATTATATTTTTTCTCTTTCAGAACTGTACAGTCAAGATGATTATATTGATGTAAAATTTGATATCAAGAATAACACGATAACTGTTGCATTAAAAGAGAAATTTGAGACTTATGAAGAAAATAATGTAAGTGGTTTTCTTTTTAAAAGCTATTGATTGAGGTGCTCATTTTTATTTTAACATATATACTACCTTGATCAAAAAGTTTTAAAAGAGGGGGATTTTTAGAAGTGTGGGGATAATATGGAAGGTGTTGGAGGTAGAAGGGGGATGAAAATATGTGAAGATCGGGATGATTAATGTCTATCGTTCTAGGAAAAAATGACATTTTAAACCTGTCTCAGTCTCTCTCTATAATCTTATATTTGTGATCCCTCCTACCGTAATACGTTGGGGTTTGTATTATATTCTTGATGTCATCTTTAAATGTTTTTAATAAGTTTAATCTATATTGTAAATACCACTGTGCAAGAGAATCCTAGCCTAAATTATCTAGCAAAGTAGATATGCTACTGCGTTGGTCATAACAATGTTTGACAAATCTAGCCCCCCTCCACTGAACTCGATCTAATTCCGAAATCAAATGTATATTTTGAGGATCCCATATAATGGCAGGATACTCTTAAGCGGGGCCTGACCAAGGCAAGGAAACATCGTTCCTTCACTTTTTCGTCGCATTTACCTAGCACTCTTTTCACAAATCCCAATTTTTTATTAGCACGACCGCATATTTCACGTATGTGTTTTCCCCAGGACAGATCGTGAGTAATTGTTACACCCAAGTATTTAAAGGAATCTACCCTTGCGATATTGGTTTGTTTCACTTTGTAACTATAAGGGAGGGAATTACTCTTTTCCCAAAAACGTATTACTATG
Source organism: Hetaerina titia (assembly GCA_037158775.1). Lineage (NCBI taxonomy): Eukaryota > Metazoa > Arthropoda > Insecta > Odonata > Calopterygidae > Hetaerina > Hetaerina titia. The sequence continues at coordinate 53,924,691 of CM073774.1, read as the reverse complement.
CATTTTTAAAAATTTAATTCCAATGCCATGTGTTGCACCAATTTTGAATTGCATCTAGGTCGTTAGCTAACACGACTGTCTTCGTGACTTCGAATGAAAATTTTTTAAATAAAGTGTGCTCTATTTTCAGGTTAAGACTTCATGGTCATTCAATGCTTTCTTGTATTGCTCAGATGATAGAACAAACAAAACTATGGTGAGTTTGGATTTTCAGCCTAGTTAAATATTTTTCAGTTTAAGAAATTGAAACTGGCTTAGCTGAATGAAAAAACCTCCATAACTGCAAAATGTTATTTCATATCTTTGTCTGTTTTTCATTTTAAATTGTCATACTTTGGTTCATGAAGCTAAGTATTGATAAAGTATTTTCTAAAGGTACATTAAATAGGATTTATCAGACAAATTTAATTTTAGTGCTTTTAATTAATGATAATTCACTAATCATCCAAATTTTGCACAGGTATATTATTGAATAGATGTCAAATAGCCATGTGTAACAACATGTGATTTGGGGAAAAGCTAAGTCTGTAAAGAGTTGGTATTATGAAATGTCATAGTATAGTTTGACTGCAACTTTACCCTACGTTTGTCTAAAACTCAAATTATAAGATCTGTTCAAAAAAAAGATTAAACTGGTGAATAAATAATTGATTTTACTAGTACTACCCTTTAATAATTATCATTTCCTTCAAAATACAACCTTTGGTATCCAGTAAAATGCTCCCAATGTTTTTTCCAGCTTCTGAATGTTGCCTGGAATGCTTCTTTTGGGATAGTCTTTAAGTCTGCCATACAATTTTGTTGGATGTCTTCAGTAGTTTCAAATCAGCATCCTTTCAAGGTAGATTTCAACTTAGGAATTAGAAAATAGTCAATTGGAGGAAGATCTGGAGAATAGGGTGGCTTGGGGTCACAGACTTGCTGTTTTTGGCCAAAACCTTGATAACAATCAATGATGTATGCGCTGGTGCATTGTCGTAATGAAAACACCAAGATTTGTTTTTCCACATGTGTGATCTCTTCTGCTCAAAATTTCTGTCAAAATAGTGAAACAAGATCCAACACTAACATCAACTTCATTGGCAATCTCCCTGAGAGTTAACCTATGGTTTGTATTCACTCAATCATTCACACTGTTGACGTGGGTGTTATTTGTTGATTTTGATGGTCGTCCACTTCTTGGTTCTTCATTGGTTGAGGTTTATCCAGACTGGAAGCAGTTGTACCAACAAAAATACTGTGCTTGACTCATAGATTCATTGCAGAATGCCTCTTGAATCACCAGTTGGACTTTTCCTGAGGTTAAAACAAAATTCAGTGCACAGGCACTGCTTCTCTAACACCTTCATTCTCACCTACATGAGAATTTGTGCAGCAAGTATGTGCATGCTCAGACAAGAATCACTCTCGTGCGGAGACAAGTTGAGATAGGACCAAGAGAAAGGTGATGTTCCTCACAGATGCCAGTATAACGCGTGACCTCACTGTGATCCAGTGAGCAGTTTATGCATAGAAGATCAGTCTCATCTTTTTTGTATAGACTTAGTACATTTTTAATAGCTACTAAACCAGAGTAATCAACTTGAAGTTTTGTTCAGAAGGTTAAGTTAAAGCTTGTTTAATACTAACCATATCAGCATGAATGGTGGCTACAGGTCCAGAAAAATCTTAAGGTCTGGAATAGCTCAATTTCTTCAATAGTTCTATCTTGAATTTGATATTTGAATAGGTAATATGATATGGTGATCCATAAAAATGAAGATAATAAGATTCTCTGAAAATAGAAAGGCTAAGCTGAACATTAAATTTAGAGGATATAAGGTAGAACAGGTGAAACAGATCACCTTTTTGGGAAGCGTTTTGGAGGGTGAACATAGTAGTTGTCATAGGCATGAAAACAAGATTTGTGCAATTTATAACAGAAGTTCACATCAATAATGAAATACAAGGAGTTTTGATTAATGGGTGATCATGAGGGGATCATCATGGGACAAGTCATTAAAGGTTTCATTTTAAAGGTAGGTCATGGATGTCCCAAATGACTATTTATTTCTATGGATGGGGAGAACTCCCTCTTTTGTTACTTTGCATTATTTATCTCTTTATGTCTTCATGACTTTTGCCTGCCATCTTGGCATAAAAGGCCCACTCTCTTCCTTCCTCTCCCCTACTTACCTAATGTGCTCTCTCCTATCATGGCCTTCAATATACCATTACCTTTCAGTATTTCCTCCATATACTTTCTCTGCTACATTCCAATTTTTCCCAGTCCATTTCATCTCTTTGTACTACATAGCTAAGTACAAATCTTTTCTTCACAACTTTACCTGGTGAACTTGTCATCAATTCTCTTCTTCTTGTAAATGCTTCTTTCTCTATTGCCTTTCTTCTCCTTATGACCCCTCTGCTACACCTCTTGAAAATGATCTCGGGTCTTGTTTGCTTCACCTAATAACTATTCACCTTTTCTTTTGAAATACTGTCAAAATACATGCACTGCTCCTCCTGCTTTAGTTATTCCCTTATGCTTTAATGCTTCACTTAGCTTTCCTTCTTACCATTAAGTTCAATACTTTAGTTTTCTTTTGGTTAATACTCTACCCATACCTAACTCATTGTTTCTGTAAATATTTCAGCAATAACTGTAATCCCTTGACTGTCATACTCGCTATTGTGTGGTCATTTGGAAACATGACTTAACCAACTTTCTACCCACTTTCATTCAAAGTTATAACCCTTCCTATGCTACCCTTCACATTTTCTCAGTACAAATGTAGATATTACCAGCAGTCCTGTACCATTCTCCTGTTAATCACTATTCATCATGATTCTACTTCTGTTGCCCTCATATGCCACCAATTTACTCATGTACAAGTGTTGGATAAGTCACATATCCCTCCAGTGAACTCCCATATTCTGCAAAATCTCCATTTACTTTACTCTCCCAACAAAGTTGAATGCCTTCTTATAATCCACCAATTCTCGTCACTGTAAAAGCATAAGACATTACTCTTCCATTTGTGAAACCAAACGTCTTCACCTAGGTAGTTGTTGGGTCTACATATTATGCTACCTTGTATTGATGATTTTTACAACTCCCTTTACTACATGTGCAATTTAAATTACCATCCTATAGTCCTAAAATATGGTTGCTTTACATTTTTTGGGTTTGGGATCAAAATTGTCCTAAAGAAATCTTTTGGCCATATTTCTTTCTCATAACTATTGTGTACAAGTTCAAAAAAACCCTTACATCCATTTCCCCAAATTTCAGTTATTGTGCTGTGATTGTGCTGTGCTGTTATCTAGCATTCCTGGACCCAGACTGTCAGAATCTAAATTCCATTCCCTTTCTATTTCTAAACTGGCCGACAAAATATCTTTATAATAAAGCTCTTCTATATATTCTTTCCACCATCCCTGGATCTCTTCTGACTAAATCAAAAACTTCCTGGTCTACTTGCTATTGGTATATAGTTTTCGTTATTACTTCCTGACAATTCTCTTACCCTCTTATCATTAGTATTTCTGCATATCAATAACCTGATCTCTTCACATTTTGCATTGCTCCATTAGTTTCTCACCCAAGCTTATTATTAAGCTCTTCATACATTCTTCTCCACCTTTCCATGCTTAAGCTCTTCCATTTTCCTACTGTCTACCATTCCTATTGTTCCATTTGCTGCTCTTTCTATCCTGTTATTGAGCTCGTCACTTTTCTCAACCAGTTTCAATCCCCTATCCTCATATAGATTTTTATCAGGTTAATTTTCATTATGCAAATTCATGAGAATTGTAGAATTTTTCTAAAAAACGTAAAGGAAAGGGCTATACCCTACACACCAACAAATACAGTATCTGTGTTTTCTAGATTTTGGGATGTTTGTGGGAGTGAATTGAGAATAATTAGTGAATGTATTGCAGAGAATAAGATTGTTTGATGGATAGGAGACAACTGCAACCTGCACATGTCATGATTTGTTCAGATGCAAGTGACAGATGGAGAGTTGGAATAGGAAGGGTTCAGAGGAGGAGTAAGACAGAAGTGTCGATTATCATCTGTGCTGTTCAATGTGTACCTGGAGGGAATGATACCAAAAGCATGAGAAGAACTGAAGATGGAAATCCAAGTTTGTAAGGATTTTATGAACTTATTTAGATTTGCAGATGATCCAGGTTTAGGTAACATTTTAACATTTTAAGATGCTGTTGTCAATCATGATTGAATTATAAAATGTGTGATAGGTATCAATAAATATAATCAGTGTGACTAAAACAAATGTTAATAGATTTTGAGAAGAATAACGGCTAAGTTAGTTGCTAGGACAAAAACCAGAGCAGTTGAAGCAGTTTGCCAATCTCAGAAGTGTTTTAGATTGAAATGGTCGAAGAAGTTGGGACATTAGAAGAGGTATTGCATTATATTATGAAACTTTCACAAGCAGGAGAGGACAGAGTGCTCAATTGTAAAGGAAATATTAGTGAAAACTTAATGTGGAGAATGGTTTTTGTATAGTGAGAAAACTTGGTAAATTAAGTAAGATGTTAGGCATTAATTTGAAGCTTTTTGAGTTGTGCTTATGGATATGAATGGAAAAGGTAAGATGGATGGAAAGGAAAATAAAAGAAGAAACACTATGAGATGTGTTAGAATGTTTGGCAGAAGTCTAAAGTAGGCAGTAAAGGTGGATACAGAGTACATATTTTAATTGAAAATGGGATGTCTAAGACTGATAGAGGGGAAAATGATAATCAAGTGAGGTGGGGGAAAGAAAAGGTCAGACATATTGGTTGAAATAAAGGGAGAATGCATGTGGAATTGAAGAAAAGATTATTTTTGAGTCAGGTTGTACATTTTTATGCGAGACTTAGAATTTTTGCAGTACTAGTCTGTGTCTATTCTAAGCCTTCCTAAATAGTAGGAGATGAAATAATAGCATGTAAATACATGTACCTTAGTTCTGCATTGAATGGTAAAATATTGACTAAATTATTTGGGAGATATTTTTGTATGATGTACTTAAATGCTTGTTGGTGAGGCAGTGAGTATTTTTTCAAAGAGGATTGGGGTTTTTTTGTTTGGAAATATTATTTAATTTTTATGACGGCCCTTTTTTAATAGGTATCATCTATCAGGATTACCCACAAAGCTAAATGTTTATAGACAATTTATTGGAAGTAGATTTGTTCTCAATTATGACTTCGTATTTGAAGAAAAGTTGCCTATAAAGATTTGATGGAATCTTGGTTGTTATTGAGAATTGAATGACTTGATATTCTATTATACTGTATTTGCAGTTTATTACATGTGATAAGCTCTATATTTTTGTCCTCCAAAAGTGAGTTAGTACATTGATTGATTAATGGATTCTTTCTTCTCTACATTTATTTATTAGAGTTTTCTTGTGTGTATTACTGACACTGACAACCATGAACCAAAATTCAATGAGAAGGAGTTAATATATACTTTGCCAATGCCCTATCCACCTGGCTTAGAAATCACGCATGGACATGACATTTGGGCTTATGACTTTGATCTCTCCAGTGCCCTAGAGATCACTGTTGAAGGTTAGTGTGCATTTTTAGTTTTAGTATTCTTAGAAGAGGTAATTTATTTTCCATTGAGTGTGTTTCATATTCCTTCAAGTATCGTTGGTTAATGAATCCTATGATGATATTCACAAAATTTCCTTATACTTCTTTGAACAATGGGGTTAGGTTTTCAAATTTCCTAATTGTGATAAATTTTGTTTGTATCAGTTGGAGAGAATACAGTAGAACCTTGTTTAATGAGCATTTTGCATAACAAGCAAAACAAATTGTTAAAAAATGACTCGCTTAATGAGTTACATTTGGCATTACAAGTGGCAAAGAGAGTAATCTTGGATTGTATGCCTGATGGATCTATCTATGTTTAGCACTCATTCTGCTAGTATCTTAGTTTTGCTTGTGATCACTTATTTTTCTAAAATTGTGTTCAGATTTTTTGTGCAAATTTTAATGATCCCTCCAAAAATGCTCCTGAAGAAAAAGCCAAAAGAGAATAAAAATAACTGTAGAAATGAAAAGTAAAATCAGTGACAAGCAAAAATGAGTAATGAGTGTGAGCATGTACATAAAATCAGTTGACATCAACAATTTGCACTATCCTCAAGAACAAGGACAAAATTACGGAGGTAGATGCTTCAAAAGGATTAACAAGAATATCTACACAATGGTTTTGTATTCTCAGCAATGTTGAAAAGTTGCTTCTCATATTGATTAAAAAAAGCAATTGCAATGCGACACTTATAAAAGAATATCATTTGTAAGAAGTTGAAAGTAATTTTCGCCAACCTGGTGAAGATGATGTCAGGATCATCAATGGCTGAAGAAGTATTAAAGGAAAATTGTGCATGGTTCAAGATGGTTAAGAAAAGAAACAACATCCAGGGCATTATGAGGCATGGCGAAGAGGACATTTCTGGCACAAGAGTAGCAAAGAACTTCATCAGCGACTTCAAGAAGTTCATACATTTTGAAGGTTACCTACTGCAACAAATGTGTGAAGTCCCAAACATCAGGCTAAATGTGATGTGGAAGTGATGGGAAACTGTTGCATCATACTATGCATACAAAGAATCGCTATAGTAAGGCAATGGCTATGGATACCGGAATTTTATTTAATGATAATGCTGTATCTCATTTTTACAAAATTTTGAGGCATTGGAAAGAATATATGCCTCTAGAGAGTTTTATAGTGAAAAGGAATTGTGTATGTATCATAATTATCTCTTTTGATTTTTTTGCTTTTATAAATTCAGTTTGCATAACTGATTGCTTCATTTCGTAATAGAAGAATTGGTGAATATGATCCATCCTGAACAATTTGTATATCATTTTCTTTGAATAAACCTTGTACCTAATATTTTTTGCAAAGAAAGCATTATCTTATTTTAAATTCATTTATGTGCAAAACGTTTTTCACTAATAAAGTGTTTCACTTTACGAGAAACAGAATGAATTATGCTTATTATACAAGGTTTCACTCTAATCAGAAACTGAACGATGAAAAATCACAAGTAATACATTTTTCTCCAATCCCATCAAAACCCAGTCCCCAAATAGCAATGAATAGTCCAAATATAGACTTTATCACAACCACAAATTTTTTTGGCATACATTTGGAGTCAAATTTGACATGGGAGACCCATATAAACTGCATTTCAACATTGTTAAGTACACTTAAATTTGCAAAATACAACTTTTTCTTTACTGGACATACTTGGAAGGGCTATAAAACTTTGCACATGAAATTACAAATACGAGTAATGTATTGGAACACAAACTTGGAATGATGTGCGATCACTAGCAACACTGAGATGTTAGTAGAGAGAATGCTAAGCACGAATGAAACAGCAGACATGCAATCAATATAGGACCTGCTTCCTCTTTGTCACCTGTTAAGTGAAATATTACTTGTTACAGAAGTTTTAAAAATTTGTTTGCTGTATAACTTATTCTTCTATAAGGTGCTCATTAAGGAAGGTTCCATTTTTGTCTATTTTTCTCTGTATATAAATGCTTCTCTGAATTCCTGCTGAATTAATATTTAATGTGTCCTTTTTTACTTTTGCACACCAAATCTTGGGAAAATAAAAGTATTAAAATTACTAATGTCACTTGAGTCTTATATTTTTCATAGACATTTGGGTTAATACAGTTGACCTCAACCACATATTGATGAGAATTTAGTTAATGCAATGTTATATTAATTTTTATTATGATGACATAATGGTTTCCCCTCACATGGACTACAACATTGACGTGGTGGAAGGGCTGGTGCATTCTGATGACCCCTAGAGCTATGCTGGTGGGAGTAACAATAATTGCTCCTGGTAGGGTCAACCATGCCAGATAGGTCGAAGGTTAGGAGCAAGACTAAAGGTAGTCAATGCAACGTCTGTTCCTCAGTGAGGTGGCTGCAAAGGCATCTGACCCCAGTGGGGCAGCCATTAAGTGATGGTGTCAAGTTAAAAACATTATTGAGGAAGGCAACAGGAAACCACCTCAATTATTATTCCCAAGCAAAATGATGGATGCAAGAGAGAAATTGAGTGCTGGCAATTGCGGGACTCGACCCAAGGAGCCGTGTGCCATGTCTGGCAGTGGGGGAGGCAAGGCTTCTGTGGTCATCATCCCACAAAACCCTTGAAGGGGAAAAATAACAGCAGCAGGACAGAAGATACAGAAGAAGACAAAAGTAGTTAGAATAGGAACATGGAATGTCAGGACAATGTTGAGGACATGCAAATTAGAGAATATTAAGCGAGAGATGGAATAAGGTAATATAGATGTTTTAGGTCTATGCGAGATGAGATGGAAGGATAGCGGGGATTACTGGAGTGATAATTATAGAATAATATACAGAGGCAGGGATGAGAGCCAACAAGGGATTGCCATAATATTAAATAAAGAGGTAGGAAGGAGCGTAGTCAACATAGAGCAAGCAATGGATAGAATATTACTCGTAGAGATTAAAGCAGAACCGACGAACTTGGTCATTGTTTAGGTATATGTGCCTCCGAACAACCACAAGGAGGAGGAAGTCGATAGGAGGTATAATGAGTAGGAGTACAATGAGAGAGAGATGAGATAAACAGAATAAGCAGATTTTTAAAATGCGTTTGATAGAGTGAATTGGGAAAAACTAATGCATGTATTGCAGAAAATAGGAATGGATTGGAGGGACAGGAGACTGATCCGCAGCCTGTACATGTCTCAGACTGCTCTGGTGCGAGTAGGGAATGGAGAGTCCGGATGGGCAGTGTTAGGAAGAGGTGTAAGGCAGGGTTGCCCATTGTAACTGGTGCTGTTCAATGTATATATAGAGGAAATGATTAAAGAGGCATGGGAAGAACTGGTGGTAGGCATGAAAGTCGGAGGGGAATTCGTAAAATCGGTTAGGTTTGCTTATGACCAAGCATTAGTTGCTCAGTCAGCCAAGGGGTTGCAAGCATTGCTGAGTGAATTGGAGGTTCAGTGCGATAGATATGGGATGAGAATCAGTGTTAATAAAACAAAGGTTATGCGATTTTCCAGAAAGAAAAAGGCTAAGCTAAATATTAAAATAGGCGGGGAAAAAATAGAGCAGGTAGAGCAGTTTACATATCTCGGAAGTGTTTTGGACCAATACGGTCAAAGTGGTAGGGACGTAAGGAGAAGAATTGCGCTAGGCAAGGAGGCTTTCTCAAGGAGGAGGGAGTTGATGACGGGGACGTTGAGTAGGGATGTTAAGACAAGACTCGTAAAAACTCTGATATGGAGCGTAGCTATGTACGGCGCGGAAACGTGGTCGCTGAAGCAGGAGGATAGAGGTAGATTGGAGGCTTTTGAAATGTGGGTGTGGAGAAGAATGGAGAAGGTGAAATGGACCGAAAGGAAAACAAATGAGGAAGTACTAGAAATGGTGGGGGAGGAGAGGGGTTTGTTGAGAGAAATCCTATGGAGGCAGGAAAAATGGATGAAAGGCGTATTGAGCGGTAGTGGAATGTTGAAGAGGGTAATAGAGGGGAGAATGTTGGGCAAGCGAGGTAAGGGTAGGAACAGGATAGGGATGTTGGACGGGATGAAGGGAGGAAAGAAGTACACCGATATGAAGAGGGACCTGATATAGATTAGTTTGCTAGGTGGGGAGTCACAAAATGTTTATTTGATAGTTGTGTCCACCCAAAAAACCTACCTTTACCGGTAGATTACCTAATTATAATGATTTACCAATATGACTGATGACAAAAAGATTGTGTCACCCAGAGTAAGTCAGCCAGCCATTTGCCGTCATATGTTCATGAATTAGTTAAAATTTTAAACAAAAATGAGCCTTTCCTTATTACTCTCTAAATGCACATCTAAACATGGAGAGGGGATAATTTTCTTAGTTCACTCTAGAAGTCCAATCAAAATAGGCAACCGGGTTGTAAGTTGCATTTTGTTGTCATTTGCAGTTTTGAAATCTTACAGAAACCATTGAATCAGTGTGCTTGTTTGTGGTTAATTAAAAAACATTTTTTACCCAGATTGCATCGATTCAACCCATAATAATTAGTGTGTCACCTTTATCTGCAGTCTAACATTTCATTTTTCATAGATGGCAGCTCTACATTGCTGAATTATACAGTTGCGGTAATTGAAGAGAGACCATTCTGGCCTGGACATGACAACAAATTATTCTATGGTGTCCACATCCAGAGTCTAAGGCAACTCAATACTGAAGACGATATAACATACACACTTATTGCAAAGGTAAGAGTTTAAATCTACCATTTCAGAGAGTAAAAATCATTCGCCTTGACCGGGATTCGAAGCCGGATCCCTCGATATCCGGCCGAGTGCTTTAACCGGCCAGATATCGAGGGATACGGGTTCGAATCCCGGTCAAGGCGAATGATTTTTACTCTCTGAAATGGTTGCATTATAATGCACACATAGAGGGTGACTCCGTTAAAGTTACTCTTACAGTTTCTTGAAATTTAAACCTACCATTGAAAGCAATTGGTTTTATTTTGTACTTGCAAAATTTTTATTTTTTTGTCTTCATCCTTCTGTCATTAGTGATTTGTAATATTGAGCAAACCTCAATGTGGATTTCTTATTTGTAATAGGGTGTATAAAGTTTCAAACGTGATCCAAGGAATTTTTTTGCCACAAGTGAGAATAATTTTGCTTCCTCCCCTTCCACCCACTTCCATGTTTATTAACCTGAATACACAAGCTCAGATTTAAAATGAAGGGCAAACTTTTGGTACATTTTCTTTAAATTTTTGTGAAATTTCTGCATTTAAAATTGATATAATGGAACCAGATATAAATATCATATTTTTGTGTAGCAGCTATGCCTTTACAGTAAATCACATATATTTTTCCAGCAACATTCCACATGCATTTTGGTGGAGAGACATTGAATTTAATGCTCTGATTTTACTTGAAAATCCATACCAATATTGTGGGTGAGAATTTATATTCTTGGAATTAGCCCATTCATTGAATAACACATGTAGTATTGTGTATTCCAGCGCCATTACTTCAAATTTATTAAACAGGTGATATTGCAAAGCTGAATTATCTCGTTTCTTTACCCTCGTTACTTGTTCAAGTATGGATGAGTAATGAAAATATAGAACTCTGGCTGAATGCTATGCAGTCTAGTCCCAAATTTAGTACACAAGGGAAATGCTCAGTGCAATCTTAGGTTTTTCACAGTAATATTTGTTATTGAAGATGTGTCATCTCATTGGCATCTTCCACTAGATTGTATGATGTGGTTTTAGTTGTTGGCTGCTTTTAGTTAGCTGTCAGTAATATCATACTCATTATCCAGTGTACGTAATGGGGTCAAATTTTTTTCATTGCCTTCTCTTGAAATATTGTAATGGTTGTGAGTAGGTGTGTTTTTGAGTTGTCATTTTGGGAAAAAAATTTTGATTCACATTCATGGTTAGGAAAGTTTGCAGAGAGTTTTAAAGAAGAATGCAATTCATTTGTGATAAATGTCATTCAAATGTTTCCATATAATAAGAGTCAAATTCTGCAATATTAGTGAATTTTAAATGGCAATAAGTTATAAGCATATTGTAGGAGGTGACATAAGTTAACACAGATGATAAAGAGTATGTTAGGATGATGCTTGCTTGGCATTTTTGTGGAAAAATACTTAATTCACCGGGATCCAATGTCATGAAAAGCACTGATAGAGAATGTCAAGGCACATCTTCCATGAAAACCTAATTGAATCACAACATAACTGCTCTGAAGCAATTGTGATCTCAATATAAGAACCCATGATGAGTTCTCCATGGAAACTTCTATAGAGAATTAGGCTCTGATGTGGTATTACTCTAACACACTGTTTTGAGTGAAGAACAATACCTTTTGAGACTAATTAATCAGGAGAGGGATGCAAGGTAAAGTCACTGCCAAAAGGTCATTATCAGTGATAAGAGTTACAGAATACACTTCCCGATTATGGTATGTAAGTCTTGTATAAATACAATGATATAAGTTATTAAAAATTTCACTTAATTTATTCAATGTATTTAAACTTAGTCTCACCATTATTCCCACATAGCGTGCATGTGATATTCAATTGCTTTTCTTAGGGCTTGAAAATAATAAAGATAGTGACCTTTTACCCCTTATGTCAGTAAGGAATAGCTGCCTTATGTAAAGTTCAATACAGTTGTGCTCTGAATGCATTATGTTTAAACAAAATGCTCCCACATGCAAATGGTGGCAGTTCCAAATTGGACCTGTAAAATATGTGGAAACATATATTGTATCTATTGTGGGTGCATGTATTGCTGTTAAAAACTTGTTTGTGGAAATTTTGTCTTTTGGCATATTCTAAGTAACTGTGTGAGATCCCACAGCAATAAGTTTCAAAAGAGTCATTGGCTAATGCACATCACCTTGCAATTTTTTCAAAGTGTAAAAATTATTAACCTTGACTGTGATCCAGTGAAGGTGAATGATTTTTACACTTAAAAAGTATTACATTGTGTAGCCCTTGTTGAAAAGCAGCGTAAAGTGCCACAAATAATAATGAAACATTATCCCATGAATTTAATAAATTCATTTTTTATAAATTTTAGTTTTCACTTTGAAATAATTAAATTTATTTTTATAAAAATTAAATAAGTCTCTAATTCACATTTTTCCTCATTTTTTTTACATGTCTTGGTCTCTTTCAATTTTATTTAAGGATGAAAACTGAACTATAGTATGCTAAACCACATGAATAATTTATTTTTCTTTAATGACAGGATACCAAGAGCCCAAACTCAATTGCCAAATTGACTGTAACAATTAAAAGTAACTACTCCATCTCTGTACCTAATCCTCCTATATTCAAAAGCCAAGTATACAAGACCAACGTTACTTATACGGTATGTATAGATACTAATTATGATAGGGATAATGAAGGTAATTTATATATTTTAATAACATTAAAAACAAGATCTTTAAAACAAGGAATACTATAATTTTGGTATGAAACATTTTGAATTGATTTTTTAATTGTGGAAGATGATTCAGAATTCTTTAAGATTTGAGTAAGTATTATAAAAGGATAGGCAGAAAAGTAATGCTCACATGCTTGTGGAGCACAAACAAACAAATAGTAAGATCAGGCAAAAATTACATTAAAGTACAATTCTTAAGTTTCAAAATCATATATTAATTTTTCAACATACTCACCTTTATCCCTTATAATATTTGAAAACACTCATAGCTTTTAGAATTGTATCATTACTTTTCTTTGAGAATGATATCTCTACACTAAATAAGTAAATTCCATTACTTGTTTAATGAATTTTTCAGTTAAAATTTTAATAAAGCAAATGAGAAGCATCATGTCACCAGTCATTGCTATGTTTCATGAGAAGCCATTAGTGCTTTAGTGTGTCATAGCTTCTTTGCTGAAAACCCCTGATTTTAACCAGTTTTTATGTAATTTTTGTAGCTGCTTTCACAGCTATGGTCATTGTTACTTAAAGTCAGGGTAAAGCTAACAGTGTCAGGCTTAACTTTGTGGAATTCCTTCATGATTAGGTTAAAAATAAGGAAAACTTTACACACCCGCACACTTTTAATTCAATACGACCATGTTTTCGATGCTGATTTCAAATTTTTCGATTTCCGCAGCATCGAAACCATGGTCGTATTGTATTAAAAGTGCGTGGATGTGTAAAGTTTTTCTTATTTTTTACCTCATCACAAAGTTAGGGTGTAAATAATTATGTGCCATCATCTTATTAGTAATTATATCAATGGAGTTTTAGTTGGACAGTAAAAGCATAAGCCAGTAAGCCTACCTGACCTTGCTAATGTAGCAATTTTTGCTGATTAAGAATCAAAATGTTTCCATTTTTTTCAAAACTATGAGTAACTCTTCATTAATTTCATCTAGATGAATCCTGGGCATGTACTGCAAATGAGTTCTGGGGATATAGAATTTGAAAATCGTAACACTAGCAGCATTAATGTTGCATTTTCTGTTGAAGGTAAGAAGGGAATTTTTTACTTCCAATATTCACTTTTATGTTTGATTTTTATCTTCTAATACTTTCTAAGTTGAATGTCAGTATTAAAATCAATTCTACAAACATGTTCACCGTACAGTTAAAATAATTTTCATTTTTCAATGTGATAGACTTGTTGGTGAATTGTCCAATCAAAATCAAGCAAATATTTGAACTAATATTATTGAAAGTGTGGACAAACCCAAATTTGGTAAGCAATGGTTTGTAAAGGTCTCTGTGCTGGGAAATGGTTGTTATTAAAAGTTTATAAAAAACACCATTTAGCTCACAAGAGTATTTGCTTTTCATTGGATCATTTATTATTTTGTACTGAAGTAGTTCATTTATTTGATATTTTTTTATAAGTGTAGTTTGATAGCAATATTTTCAGAGATTATTTTTTTAGGGTTAAGGTTAGAGTTTTTAATGTGATTTACACTGAAATTGTGGAATTGATGTGTTAAATGCCCATTCTATTTAACAGTGAGTGTGGCTTGCCTGCCTTTTCACTTATGTTGTGATTATTTTGTAATTTAATTTTAGATTGTAATTATTTTAGTTTGACCAAAGAATTTGGACACAAATAAAGAGGGTAAATGTTTTATTGGGAGCAAATAGAGATTGAGAGGGGTAATATTTAAAGAAAATATAGGACTCATAACATAACGTTGAATCTATAGAAAGCATATGTGTTACATTAAAAATACAGTGGAATTTACTTAATGAGCACCTGGCACAACAAGTAATTCACATAACTAGCAAAATATTTTGACCATCAATGACTCATTTAACAAGTAACTTTTCTCATAACAAGTGCCATGGAGAGAGAATTTCTGGGAATCATTGAATGTCTGCTACTTCATTTGTGTTTAGCACTTGTTCCATTGGCATCTAAGTGTCACTAGTGATCACATTTTTTCCAAACCTGTGTGGAGACAGTATTTGTGATTTTTTGTGGAAAGTTTAATAATATTTTGTGCATAGTTTTAAAAATCTCTTAAAAAGTATCCCCAAGAAGACAGCCATAAGAGAATAAAAATAACAATAGAAATGAAAAGTCATTGAAAAGTGGGCACAAGTTGTAAGCATGGTTCATCTAGTATGCACGTACCATCAGTCGACATCAGCAATTTGCATATTCTTTTATAACAAGATTATGGAGATAAATGCTTCAAAGTGAGTGAAAAGAATATCTAGGCAATAGTTCTCAACAATGTTGAAAGGTTACTTTTCATATGGATCAATGAAAAGGAATTTCAATGCCACACTATTAAGAATAATACTGTGTGTGAGAAGGTTAAAGTAATTTGCACCAATCTCGTCAAGATGATTCCAGGATCATCAACGAATGAAGAAGTATTTAAGGGAAGAATGCATGTTTCGAGAAATTAAGGAGAAGTATCGGCATTCACAGTGTTGTGAGACTTGTGAAGCAGCAATCTCTGGCACAAAAAGCAGTAAAGAACTATTGGTGACTTCAAGAAGTTCGTTGATTCTGTTGGTTACCAGCCACAACAGCTTTTTCTTTGTGACAACATTGATCACTTATGAAGAAAACCTATATAATTGCAGAAGAGAATGCATGGCCTGGCCACAAGCCAATAAAGGCCACCCTACACTGTTACTTTGTGCAAATGCAAGAGGCAATTTGAAAATTAAACCCCTCCTTGTTTACCATTCAGACACTCCATGACCCTTCAATGGAGTGCGAAGTCCAGAAGAGCTGGCTAAATGTGATGTGGAGGTAATGAAGACTGTTGCATCATACTATGCATACAAATCATCCCCCTAATAAGCTAGTGGCTATTTGCACCAGAAATTTATTTAATGATAATGCTGAGTCACAATTTTTACAAAATTTTATAGCATTGGCGAAAACAAATGTCTCTAGACAGCTTTTTAGTAAAAAATTAGTTATTTGTCATAAATAATAAATAATTTATTAAGATTCCTTTTTGTTTTTACAAATTGAGTTTGCATTCTTGATTGCTTCATTCCACAATAGAAGAAAAGATAAGTTTATCCATGATCCTAAATAATGTAAATATATGAATTCTATGGTCTCAGGCTCAACTTTGTGGAGGTTCATTTTCATTTTAAATGAATATACTTTGTAACTTCCACACAATTTTTATTCGTACTACCGGTTTCAACGCTTCGGCGTCATCAGGTACAAACATTTTTCTTCAGCACAGGGTTACATATATATGCACTCTTCGGAAGGAATGTCGAGGGAGGGGGGGTGGTGGGGTGAAAGGCTAATGGGAAGGAGGGGGGTTAGGGGGGGAAGCTGCGTGGCTTGCCAGTTTTTTGGGTTGGGCTAAATGAGGAGGTTGGGGGAGGGTAAAAGAGGTATGCTAGGGGAAAATAACATGTGCCAAAAACCCCTAGCATACCTCTTTTACCCTCTCCCAACCTCCTCATTTAGCCCAACCCAAAAAACTTCCTTTCTCTTTTACCTCTCCTCCCCCCCCCCCCCCCCCCCCAACGGACCTTCACCTGCAAGCCACGTGGCTTCCCCCCCCTAACCCCCCTCCTTCCCATTAGCCTTTGACCCCACCACCCCCCTCCCTCGACATTCCTTCCGAAGAGTGTATATATATATGTAACCCTGTGCTGAAGAAAAATGTTTGTACCTGATGATGATGCCGAAGCGTTGAAACCGGTAGTACGAATAAAAATTTTGTGGAAGTTACAAAGTATATTCATTTAAAACGAATGTAAATATAATTTTCTTTGAATAAACATTGTGCATAATATATATATATTTTCAGCATGGAAAGCACTATTGCATTTTACATTAATTAAACTCAAATAGTTATTTCACTAAATGAGTGTTTTGCTTTCCGAGAAAGATTGCTGAAAGATTTATGCTCATTGTATGAGGTTCCACTTCACACAATACAGTTGAGCATCACTAATCAGGTAGAATTGGCACCTGAATGAAACCAGCTTAAGGTTTTTTTTTGGACTATTGGTCTTTGGGGTTAACTTAAGTATTTTTTATTCCATGGTACTTTCAAGCAAAAAGTTGATATTATAATAATAAATTTTATTCATTTACCCATTCTTATGGATGTAGATGTTATGAAATGTAGTGTCCATCCCAAAACCTACCTTAACTGGTAGATTACCTAATAATAATAATGGATGTAGAAAAAAAAATAATACTGGATTTCTTGTTTCTAAATTGAGAAACACATACATATACATATGTAACAATTAAGTTTCACAAAATGGACAGTTATAGTTTTAAAAATATGTTTAACAATTGATGCTCATTACATAAGGCACAGCATGTGTACAGGCACATTATATTGGTAAAGAAAAATATAAATATACTAAAATTAAAATGAGAGTAGACTTCTGAAAATGCAGAATTTATGTTGATCCTATCATTTCAAGGACAGCTGAATCATTATGATTGTTATGACTGCTACTCTCATTGAATGTTACATAATGGGTGGTAGAAGTTTAAAGGTTTTTGTTTTTCTGTTACTACCCTTTGTTTCCTTTTTGGAAACAACCATTTATCCTGCTTCCATCATACGTTTTATTTTTTGTGGGAGTCATCTTTGCATCATATAAATATTCATGACTAGTTGTTCATTAATTTAACCATGCTATTTTTAACTTCCTATGAGCCTGGTTGCTTGAAACATGCATAAAAAATGCAATAGTCAATTGATATTCTCTCTCAAGGAACTTCAGTTTATTCATCCTTGGTTATTTTGCACTGTATCAACTATCTTTTGATCCATAAAGTGACGTACAACTAGAGTTTCATGGTCAACAAATCTGTAATAAACTAAGTTAAGCACTTTATATGTTAAGAAAGCTCAGCTTTGTCATTTCAAATGGATATCGTTTAATACTTTACCAAGCCTTCTTTCAATGTCATTGGAATTATGGTTTGAGTTATGGGGTCATTCCCCATGTTATACATATCTTGTTACTACAAAAGAGAGCTATTTGCACTCTTGTTAATTTTCCACCTCATGGTTTCTGCAAGCCTTATTTTATTAGGTGTAAAATTATTATTTTATTTAGTTTATATATCTTTAAGGCTCTGATCATGTGAAAGTTAATCTAGAATATTACCAATTAAGATCTCACATCCATACTGCACTATGGGTCAAACAAATTTGAATAGTGCATATTGTAGACTTTCCTCAACTTACGACTCATTTCATAATGAGAATATTCAATTGCATAACTGCCTGCCAACTCAGTTGAAATTGAATTGAATTACAAAATTAAACATGAGGTTCTATACCTGGTCCACCCACTTTACTAATTTGAAGAATTCTTTCGTGATAATCATCATCACATGTTAGAATTAATGTTTATATATTGAGTAATATTTATATTGATGACATTTCATATGGTTGTACTATAAATCAAATGAATAAAGTATATTATTATTATTAACATCTTTCCATTTTCCCTGAGACAGTCACTCTGTGCTTTGAAGTCCATCATGGAGATTTCTTCTGTATCTTTACAAGCTGATATTTTTTAGTTCCACAATGCCAAAACTATGCTGCTCTATCAGCATTAAACCATTGCTCCAGGTTAAACTTCTTATCATTCACCATTTAAAAAACTCATAGATGAATTTAGCTGCTGCTTGTATATCTGCTGATCATACATGTCCCAGTGAACAGTGATTATACCATGTCTTTTCTTAAATTGCTGAAACCATCCTCTTGTACAATCGCATAAATTGATAAGGCTTATTTCTGTATGATATAGTTTTGCCTGTTCTATTAGCATTGAATCAGAAATGTCAATGCATCACTTGGGCATAACTGAAACCACTCTGTTAGCATTCTCTAGATCATCACTTGACCCTTCTTTACAGATGGATTTTCTAGTTGTTCTTCCATTTTCTTGTGTAACTTTCATTGTTATACTTGATAATTTATTCTTTCTACATCTTAATACCATATATACTCTTGAATATACAATACAGAATTCCTCACGCAGGTTCTTCATTGATGTACTGGTGGCAAGTTTTTTTTTATCACTTCTACTTTTTCTGTAACACTGCAACAGTAGCTTTGGTGTGACATGATTAATGGTTAGCACCCAGGGTGACAATTAGTTTTAGGGAAGTTCACAATGGTTGATTATTTTTATAGTGGCCCCAAAGAAATAAGACAAAAAGCATGTGCCATCAAAAGTATGTAAAAGTGGCCAGTTTTACATGCTTTAAAAGGAGTGGTTTTTAAATTACTAAAAGGAGTGGTTTCTTAAGACCTCATGGTGAGGTCTTCAAACTAAAATGTGTATAACTTGACTGGATAGTTTGATGAAGTTGGACAGCATATCACTAATTGTTTAATATTCAAAATTATTGTAGAAAATGCATTTCAAGTTAACTGATCTCCTTCCTTGAAACAGGATCACCATAACAGCATGTGTGCTTCATGCCTGTTAGAATTTTTATTACATTGATTTTTTTCATTTTTTCAAAATGTATGGATTTATAATCATTCTGGCAACACTGCCAGATTTGAGATGTTCCCAGATCACAGTGCTCCAGATTAGAGGTGCTCAACTGTACTAATTTCTCTGGCATGAATGGGCTGTGTATTTTAATGCTCTAATTGTGTTTCAGTAAAGCAATTTCAAATGTTTACAAATTTCAGTATTATTGCATAGGTTTGCAACTTATTTTTCCTATGGAATGTAAATTCTAAATAAAAATAATACTGCTAGTGTGGCCATGGAGTTTAAAAATCCTCATTCTAGAGTCTGTATTGTTATTTTTAATTTGAATTGAAAAATTCCTTCCTTCCCCAGAGACCAATCACTATCTTTCTCCTTCCTGCCACCTTCATAATAACCACTCTCCCAAAAGGTCAAGCTATATATGCCACCAGAACTGGTTGATGAATGGTTTTTGAAAGCTAATTGATATGTAGCACCCTGTTTGAACTTAAATATTAATTGGAAAACTTCTTACTAAGCAAAAAGATTATTATAGAAATTCCCCATTCTAAAAGTTTTAAAATTATTTCTTCTAGGGTCTTCACAATACTTTTCTGTCCATAAAAAAGGAAAAATTGTTGAAATCACATTAGAAAAAAAAATTGAAGATCATGATAAACGATATGAACTGTTAATCATTCAAGTGAGTTGTGATTTTACCTACATAATTATTACATTTATTGAAGATGTGTATTGTTTTATATTGTTGATTATACCATGTTTGTATATTATTGGTGTTTCCCTAGATATGGATGTCTATTATCTGTGAATTTATGACACTAATGAAAGCTATTCATATTGCATTGAAATTTGAGGAACATCTTAATATATGTACCCTTTTGTGTTTTGTCTGAAATGGAATTTATATTCCATTGACATGCGGAGACTAGTTCAAATGCCAATTGCATTTTTATTCATTTTTTGTTATATCCCTGCATTGGGCATAGAAAATGGTTGTCTTGATTAAAAATTTTGATAATTGGAGTCTGTATTAAGCAGCAAGGTTTTAATATTTTGTTAAAAGTACTTCAGAAAATTCCAAAATGACTTGCAAATTAATAAAATGTAGCATGTTTAGATTCATCTCACATGCCATGCATAATTCCCACCCCCAAATGTTTGATGCATATGCATCTGTATAGATAACAAATTGTTAAAAAAACATAACTAACTAAATAAATAGCAACTCATTAAATAAATAAATAATTCGCTCAATAAAACTAAAACTTAATCACTTTAATATTTAGGTGATCCCAGCCACCTTCATCAGAGTCCAAGTAGTAATTATCTATGATCCTAAATGATGTTTATTTATTTTTTTTAATAAACCTTGTGCATAATTTATTTTTTTGGCATAGAATGCACTATTGCATTTTACATTAATAATAAATATGGGAAAAATTGTTTGCTAAAGGAGTGTTTCACCTTACGAGAGAGATCACGGAACAAATTATGTTTGTTGTGTGAGGTTCCATTGGAAGGAATTTTACTGTATAATGATTTTGATTTGATTGGCAGAACTTGCTCATTTTTGCATGGTATGCAAAAGCCAATCATAATCATATAATTTCATCTGTGCCTTATGGTGCTCTAAAATTAAATCTATGATGCAGCTTTTTGTTATCCACTGAAGTGAACCTCTCTTCTTTATGTTTTAGTTAAATCAGTGGCTTCTTGCAATGTAGAGGAATGCCACATCAAAACTGTGACATATACTCTCATGGAAGAGAT
This sequence comes from Hetaerina titia, assembly GCA_037158775.1. Lineage (NCBI taxonomy): Eukaryota > Metazoa > Arthropoda > Insecta > Odonata > Calopterygidae > Hetaerina > Hetaerina titia. Next base: position 53,903,410 of record CM073774.1, on the reverse strand, counting down.
TAATAGTGTATTTAAATATGGTATTTATGTGAAGTTGTAATCTTTGAAACTCATACCCTACAGTTTATTAGATTAGAAAATTCTGTCAATAGTTTTGCTCCAAAAAATGTATTTACCACACAAAATCTTGTACCAGCTTGTTAGGTATCTAGACATATATAAAACTTAATATTATCTATTTTTTTGGCTTCACTTGACAACATAGTTTAAAAAAATAGGAAACTAACAAGTATATAATAGTTTTTATAAAAGATGTTATAAAAAATGTATCTTTTAGTACATGTATTTTGTGCCACCATCTTTTACTTGACAAACTCAAAATACCTTAATTAACTCGCCCTTAACTTTATGGTAGTATGAAACTCCACATACACATTCATTAATTTCTATTAAGATGATAATTTCTTTGAAAGTGTTTGAGCTTTTGTCTGCTGTCATGACAGTCAATTGCATAACACTATACATTAGGTATAACTGAGAACTAGAACTGACTAATCATTCATATCCATGGTATTTGTTGGATTTTAAAAGTTTATTTGTTTTCAGGCTAACATTGAGAAAGGAAACAGACCAGGGTACACTGTTGTGTACATTAAATTTCCTGATTATGTCTGCCCACCTGCAAGCACTGCAGCAACTGTTACTTGCCCTGAGGTATGAGTAATTATTATTCCCACTCTATGAAAAACTATTCATCACATACAATTTTTACATATATGAACTCATTTCTTTAATCTAAGCAGTTTTATAGTAGTTCAGCAATATTTTTTTTTCATCCAGAAGTCTATAATCAGAAATAAGTCTAGTCAATGTGTATAATTTAAATACACACAAAATTGCTTTAAAAAATGCAAAGATTGGTAGTATAGAAAAGAAGTGAGTACAAAGAGAATTAGTATTGCAAAGTTTAGAAACAGTAGTACAGTCAATAATTCAGTTTAAAATGTAACTTCTGTTCATAGGAAGATATAAGCATACTCCTCTTGATAATATGGATAATAGGGCCTTATGCTATAAAACCCTCGCATGGACTACAACCTTCACGTTGTGGAAGAGCTTGTGTGCTCCAATGATCTCTAGAGTTGCGCTGGCAGGAGCAATGATAACTGCTCCGGGTAGGGTCACTCATGCTAGATAAGTGAAAGGTTAGGAGCCAGACAAAAGGTAGTCCATGCAGTGTATGTTTCTCAGTGAGGCGGCTACAAAGGTGTTTGACCCTAGTGGGGTGACCATTGAATGATGGTGTCATGTTAACAACACTATTCAAAAAGGTAACAAACCACCTCAGTTAGTATTCCCAAGACCTTTATGAAGGACAGTGAAGAGAATATCAGTCCGTGCAACTAAGGGACTCAGCCCAATGTCTTGCCCGGCAGTGGGAGAGGCAAGGCTTCTGCAGTTGTCATCTCACGAAAACCTTGCAAATGAAACTGACAGCATCAGGACAAATGATACAGAAGAAGATGACCAAATTAGTTAGAATAGGAACTTGGAATGTTAGAACAATGATGAGGATAGGGAAATTAGAGAACATAAAGTGATGGATGGGAAAAGGAAATATATTTTAGGTCTATGTGAGGTGAAATAGAAGGATAGCGGGGATTACTGGAGTGATAGTTATAGAGTAATATACAGCAGAGGGGATGAGAACCAATGAGGGGTTGTCGTAATATTGAATAAAAAGGTAGGAAGAAGCATAGCCAACTTAGAGCTAGCAATGGATACAATATTACTGGTAGAGATAAAAGCAGAACCGATGAACTTGGTCATTGTTCAGGTACATGTATACATGCCACCAAGAAATCATAAGGAGGGAGAAGTTGATAGGATATATGTTCAGCTAGAGGACATAATCGTGTGTGTTCCTGCAGGAAAACATTTGATAGTGATGGGAGATTGGAATGTGACAGTAGGCAAAGGAAGATGTGGTGATAAGGTAAGGGACTCTGCTTTAGATACAAGGGATAACTGCAGGGAGAAAGCAACTGAATTCTGCAGGAGACGGAGGTTAGTCATGATCAACACTTGGTTTAGACATGACGAAAAGCATGGTATATATGGGAAATGCCAGAGGACTCTGAAAGGTTATGGTTAGACATAGATTTAGGAGCAGTGTGATCAATTCACATAGCTTCCCAGGAGCGGATGCGGACTTTGAGCACAATTTAGTTGTTATGAAGTGTAATGCCCATTTCAAAAGGGGTAGATTAGCAAATGGAACGTAGAAGCATTAACTGGATTGACAAAGAAGGAGTATAAGCATGTATAGAGAAAATCATGAATGAGGGAAAAGAGCTGAGTACTATCAAGGATAATCAGACTTTTAATAATTAAACCACTTTACTTTTCCACATAAACTTTTTAATTTTTACAACCCAGGTTTCGTTATAGCATAACATCATCAGGTGATCACCTATGCTATAACGAAACCTGGGTTGTAAAAATTAAAAAGTTTATGTGGAAAAGTAAAGTGGTTTGATTATTAAAGGTCAGTATGAAGATTTTCCACCAAGTTATGCCAGAAACTGTTTTATTTTTAAGGATAATCAGTATATATAAAAAAAGGGATATTGAAAGCCACCAAAGAAACTATGGGAACTGCTGAGAGGAAAATGACAAAAAATCATGGATCATGGACGAGATGATTACGAAGATAGACGAGAGAAGGAAATGGAAGAATGTAAACACAGAGTGAGGAAGAAGGGAGTACAAAGAGTTAAGTCAGAAATTGAGATGGGTAACAAATAAAGCAAAAGTAGCATGGCGTAAAACACAATGCGAGGATATGGAAAGTTTGCAGAGGAAGGGTGAAATTGGTGTGCTATACAAGAAGGTTAAAACACTATCAGGAAGTAAAAAGGGAAGATCTGTGTCAACAGTTAAGAGATAACTCAGGTAAGATAATAGATGAAACAGAAAAGATCCAAGAGAATTGGATTGAATATATATAGAACTGTGTTAAAAACTTAGGCCATCAAGCTTAGGCATAGAAGGAGAACATGGCGTGGATGAAAATAGCTTAGGTCAAGGTATACTTGATGATGAGATAGAAAGTTAAATAAGGGAGATGAAATCAAATAAAGCTGTGGTGGTTGACAATATTCCTGTGGAACTACTGAAATGTTTAGGAAAATGTGGGAGAAGACTCTATATGGACTGATTTGTAGTATCTATGAGGAAGGAATCTGGCCGTAAGACTTAGTGAGATCAGTGTAGTTCCTATTCTGAAAAAGATGAAGGCTACATCATGCAAGGACTACAGAACAATAAATTTGATTTCTCATACACCTTAAGTTGTTCTCAAGGTCATCAACAAAAGGATAGAGAGCAGGGCAAATGATTACTTAGGAGATGATCATTTCGGGTTTAGGAAGAGGAGAGACATGCATGATACCTTTGTGGAAATGAGATCACTAATCGAGAGGAACATAGAATCCAATAAGGACATGTTTACCTGCTTCATAGATTTCAAAGAGGTGTTTGATAGAGTGAATTGGGAGAAATTAATGAGTATATTGCAGAAAATAGAAATAGATTGGAGGGACAGGAGGCTACTCTGCCACCTATACATGTCTCAGACTACTCAGGTGTGAGTGAGGAATGGAGATTCTGGATGGGCAGTGTTAGGAAGAGGTGCAAGTCAAGGTCGTTAATTATCACACTGGAACTGTTCAATACATATTTGGAGGAACTGTTTAAAGAGGCATGGGAAGAACTGGAGATAGGAATGAAAGTCGGCAGGGAATTTGTAAATCTGTTAGCTTTGCTGATGACCAAACTCTAGTTTGTCAGTAAGCCAAGGAATTGCAAGCATTGATGAGTGAATTGGAAATTCAGTGCGATAGATACAGGATGAGAATCAATATAAATAAAACAAAGGTTGTGCAATTTTCCAGAAATAAAATAGTTAAGGTTAACATTAAATTAGGGGAGCAAAACCTTAGAAGAGGTGTAATAGTTCATATATATCAGAAACAGATGTGTTTTGGACCAAAATTGTGAAAATAGTAGGGACATAAATAGAGAATTGCACTAGGCAAAGAGGCTTTTAGAAAGAGGAGGGAATCGATGACAGAGACCTTGAGTAAGGATATTAAGATAAGGCTCATCAAAATTTTGATAAGAAGCATTGTTATGCATGGCGTGCAAACATGGTTACTGAAGCAGGATGATTTTCGAAGATTGGAGGTTTTGAAATGTGGATGTGGAGAAGAATGGAGAAGGTGAAATGGACCCGAAAGGAAAAAAAAATGAAGAAGTACTAGGTATTGTGGGCAAGGAGAGGTATTTGTTGGTAGAAATCCAATGGAGGCAGGAAAAATGGATGAAAGGGATATTTAGCGGCAGTGGGATGTTGAAGACTGTAATTGAGGAGAGAATGTTAGGAAATTGAGGAAAGGTCAGGAACAGGATAGGGATATTGGACGTGTCAAGAGAGGAAGGAAGTATACAGAGATGAAGAGGGACTTCTTGTAGTGTAGGATGTTGTGTTATGTTTGGCGAAAGAAAATATTTATTTGGTAATTGTGTCCATCCAAAACCTGCCTTAACCAGTAGATTACCTAATAATAATAATTTAGGTAATGTAGGTGTAACAATGCAGAATTTATCGTGATCACAAGTAGAGTTAGTGAATGGAGATTTTAGTGGCATCATGACTGAATACTGATTATATCAACAGTGATATGATATTCACTAATATTCTCTGTATGTTGCAAATAGCTTCCAAAGTTATGTAGACTAGAGGAAAAACATATTTTTTTAAAATTGGGACATCAGTGTTAAGTGCAAGCAAAGCATAGTCTATATTTAATTATAATGACACAAAAGATTAATTCCAGAGGAAGATACAGAATCTGTTTATAATGGCTTGTATTGTTTATAAGAGATTGTATGTTGTTTGGGTAAAAGTAGACAAATAAACTAGATATTTTTATTCAGTTTATTCTTTCACAATATGTGATATGTAAGAGCCTAAGCTAAGTAACAATACAAAGTGCATTTCCCTATATTTATGTAGAGAAAGTAATATTTCTACTTTTGCATGATGAAATCCAGTAGTCAGAAAGTCCCTTCTCCACTAGTATATTTTTAAATTGTCTAAAATTCCATAATATCATGCAGATCATGCACCATCCTACCACCTTAAGACATTCTTGTCTCCCCTCCTACCATAACTGACCACCAACCCTCTATTCCTGATTATCCTTTCAACTCAGCTCCACTCACATATATACTCATTGATACTGAAAAATTATGCAGCCTGATTTCTCATTTAATCTTAGTACTACCATTCATGTCCAACCTTGACAAGCACCATTTGAACAGGAATTGGCAGCTCCATTCTGTATTTTGTAAGCCCCAGGCTGTCTCTACACATTATGTGATATCATTTGGGATGGCAGTGCTGGTAAATCTAAGAATCTAAAATAAGAAAATGTCAATTATTTTCACGATTCACGATTTCAAGTTTTATTCACTCAATTAGAGGTGTTTCACATGGGAAAAACAAGGAATTGCTGCAAATTTGTAGCTCTTATGAAAAAGTCACCAATGTTAGGTCAACGATTGAAAATAACATCCTGGGATTAAACATTCTATTAATTTATTTTCAGGTAACTTCCCCGACTCCTCCACCAACAACTCCTATGCTCCCTACCACAAGAGCAGGTACAACGACTGATCCATGCAGTCAATGCCCAACTAAAGCAGAATGTGATTGCCCAATGACCACAGAGGTTAGTTGTAGATATACTACCTTGATCAAAAAGTTCCCGGAATTTATTCAGAAAATTAAAAATACAAGTTTATTCATCTAAATCTATATTGTCCCCTTCAAAGTAATCCCCATCGACTGCAACACACTTATGCCAGCGCTTGATCCAATCCTCGAAACATTTTTTATATTCGGTTTTCGGTATGTCCATCAGTTCTTCCTGCGATTTTTCCATTACTTCCTCTCGGCTGCTAAAACGCGTTCCCCGTAATGGTTTTTTAAATCGATTGAACAGAAAGAAGTCACAGGGAGCCAAATCAGGTGAATTCGATGGCTGTTGGATGGTATTTGTTGCATTTTTCGTCAAAAAATTATGAATAATGATAGCACTGTGCGACGGTCTCGACGCACTGTGCGACGATTTCTGGTCTCTTTCCGCGAATTGCTTCACGCAAACGTCTCATAACGCCCAAATAATAATCTTTGTTTACTGTCTGGCCTTCTGGCAAAAATTCATGATGCACTACACTGTTGTAATCCATGAAAACCGTCAGCATTGCCTTCTTTTTTGACTGGAAACGACGTGGTTTTTTTGGTCTCGGCTCATTTGGTGAACGCCATTCACTTGCCTGATGTCTGGATTGCGTGTCGTACTCATAAACCCACGTCTCTTCTCCAGTAATGATCCTTTTGATGAATGTGGGATCGGATTCAGCCTCGCAAATCATGTCTTTTGCGACGTCAACACGGTCTCTTTTTTGCATGAAATTGAGGTCTTTTGGCACCAACTTTGCTGCTACACGACGGAAACCCAAATCATTAACCACAATATCTTGGGCGGATCCATAGGCAATGTTCAAGTCCTCCGCTATTTCTCTGATGGTTAATTTGCGGTTATTGACCAACATTTCTTTTACTTTATCAATTTTTTCACCGACTTTCGATGTCGATGGTCTGCCACTGCGTTCATCATCTTCGATTGACTCACGACCACTTCTGAACCGCTCGTGCCACTGGTAAACGACCGTTTTTTTTAGAGAATCGTTGCCGAAACACTTTTCCAACATTTCCAACGTCCGTGCGCCACTAAATCCGTTTTTTACGCAAAATTTAATACAAGTTCGTTGTTGCAAATTTAAATCCATTTCTGCAATTGTAAAAAATCGCCAACACACACAGAGATAGATGTACTCTTGGCTACGTAACTTTTGCAAATGTCAAGTTATGACACTAAGATTTAAAGGGAATATCAACAACAGATGTACCAATTTAACAAAAAAAACAGAACTCAAATCGGAACGATGGGAGCGCCACACGGTGGTTATTCCGGGAACTTTTTGATCAAGGTAGTATAACCAAGCCGAGAAATTAGTTTTTACCAGAAAGTATCAAAATTCTATAATCCCAGCTGTTTATAAAATGTTCATTTTCTCTAATAAATTTCATTGGTCATGTAACCATTATGGATTTGATAGACCTTGTGCAGATATACAGAGGAATGTTTGAAAATAAATACAGTGGAACCTTGATTAATGAGCACCATGCATAGCGAGTAATTCAGATTATGAGCAAAATTATCAGCCCTGAAATGACTCGCTTAACAAATGACTTTTGCATATCAAGTGATAAGGAGAGAGAAACTCCTAGAGACATGCACACCTACTACTTTAGTGTGTTAAGCACTCATTCCACTAACCTTAATGTCTCTAGTGATCACACATTTTTCCAAACTTGTGTTCAAGCTTATTTATTTTCAGGTAGTTCACTTTATCAGGTTCAAGTATTTAAGGGGAGCCATACGTTGTTCAAACAACAAACTCTGGGTCAAAGGCAGCAGAAAACTTCATTGGTGACTTCAAGAAACTCATAAATTCTGAGGGTTACTGGCCTAAAAACGTTTTTGATTGTGACTATATGGTCTCCTCTGGAAGAAGATGCTAAAGAGAAACTATAATTTTACACCTAATAGAATAAAAGAGTGCATTCCCATGGCTTACAGGGACTCTGCTCTGTCTTACTCACAAATTTCAAAGGGGTCAAAGGCCTTCAAGGAGGGCCAGGAAGAGGGTATAGAAAAATAATGCTCTGGGCGGCTGTCAACTAGCAAAACAGACAACAATGTGGCTCATATTCGACAATTTTTCAGCTCTGACCATCAATTGAGTATCAAGATGGTTGCCAATGAACGGAACCTGTCATCTACTTTTGTGTTTTGCATTGGTATTGAAGATTTAACAATGAGGAAAATGTGCGCCAAGCTCATGCCTGTATTTGGTGTTCATTCATTGTCTTGATTGCTAATTAATGCATGTATGAACTTCATAATAACACTGTAACATATTTCAGGTGTCTTGTACCCCTTGTGACCACTGGAATTCAACCGCAAGCATATCAGAATCAACTTTAAGTAAAACAACACCTTCAGCTCCAGATGTGTCATGCACACCATGCCCAGATGTAAGAAAAATATTCAATCTCTTTACAGTATATAGTGCTTGATTAAGCAGATTTTCTATTAATACAATGATAGAGGAATTTAGTTTGTTGGAAATTTTTAATTAGAGTAAAACCCATTATTTGCACTTTTCTAGGAACTCCAGAAAAAAGTGTAAAATGTGGAAAATGCAAATAGCAGTGAAAGGAGAATTTTCATTTTTCCATGCTTAATTACATGTGAGATTGTCCATAGAATCATCATCATCACAAATAACATTAACTGGAATTACTTGACCACAAAAAACATAAAATCCTACATTCCTAAGGGGTTTATTTTTTGTAGAATCATTAACTTGCTTCCAAGCTGATGATGTGTATTCTAGAGCATTCGGTATAAATTAATATATCTAGTGATATGATACTATTAGGGGCTAAAGCTTCTCACTTCCATATGCATTTGTGATAAATAAAACCGGAAGTCATCATGGAAGTGTGCCTGCTAAGCACCATTCCATGATGTTGCATGCATCTGAAGCACAATGTTTTTTCTGCCAGCATATTAAGTCTTTTCAGTAAAAAAGAAATGAGGCATATATCATCAATTAAAAAACGGTTTATTTTTATTCTTTTTCATTTATATACATCCAATTTGTATTCTTGGTTGCTTTATTCCACGGTAGAAGAAAAGATGAAGATTACCTATGAACCTGAATAATGAAAATATAATTTTCTTTGAATGAAATTTGCACATAATTATTTTTGGCAAGGGAGGCATTATTGCATTTAAAATAATATATTTCGGAATCCATGTTTCACCGAATGAATGTTTTGCTTTGGTAGAGTGATTTTGGAAGAAATAATACTCATTATGTGAGGTTCCAGTGTAGTCTGACAGTGAATGATGAAAAATTACAAGCTATACAATCTCATCTCAACCCATCAAAACCCAGTCCCCAAATAGCAGTGAATGGCAGAAATACAGAATTATTACAAACACAAAAATTTCTGGGCATGTGTTTTCACTGATATTTGATATGGGAGGTATAAACTGCATCTTAAGAAAGTTAAGATTTGTATGTGCCCTCCTGAAACGTTTGCAGTAAAGAGTGAGCCAAGGTGTGCTACTAACACTTTACTATGGCCATTACATATTGTATCTTCCTTTGGGTTTCATCTCCTCGCTCGGGAGTCTTGTTTAAACTGCGAAGGAAGGATATTTACTAAATCCAATGTGGAGATCACGGAAACCTATTGCATCATACCTAACATATGAAGTATTACCATAATAAGGCAAGGAGTATGAATGCTGTAAATTTATTAAATGATAATGCTGAGTTCATTTTCACAAAATTTCATTGTGTTGATAAAAATATGCCACCAGGAAGCATTGTCGAAAAACAATGTAAGGAGTCTATCATAAATAGTTAACTATTTTTTTGATTTGTGTTTGCCTTTACAAATTGAGTACCTGGTGACTTCAGTGCCTGATGGAAGAAAAGATAAACATAATTCCTGAGCCTAAATATTATTTATATGTAGTTTCACCCATTCTTGGTCATAGAATTCATGATTATAATTGTATAGTGAAACCTGGTACAACAAGCATAATTTGCTCCATATTCATTATAGTAAAGTGATATATTCATTTGGTGAATCTATTATCCCACATATTTTAATATAAAATACAATAATTCACTCAATGCAGGAAAAAATAAATTACCTAAAAGGTTTATTCAAAGAAAACTATATACATCCAGAGTTTCAAGAATAGCGGATATACCTGGCTACTTGCTAACCCACTTTATTCTTTGGATGAATTTTTCTGTGAGAAGAAGAGGTACGCGTGATTCCATTGCAGTAATGAGATCACTAATCGAGAGGAATACAGAATACAATCAGGGCGTATTTGCCTGTTTCGTAGATTTCGAAAAAGCATTTGATAGAGAGAATTGGGAAAAATTAATGCATGTATTGCAGAAAATAGGAATGGATTGGAGGGACAGGAGACTGATCTGCAACCTGTACATGTCTCAGACGGCTCAGGTGCGAGTGGGGAATGGAGAATCCGGATGGGCAGTGTTAGGAAGAGGTGTAAGGCAGGGTTGCCCATTGTCACCAGTGCTGTTCAACGTATATGTGGAGGAAATGATTAAAGAGGCATGGGAAGAACTGGAGGTAGGAATGAAAGTCGGAGGGGAATTCGTAAAATCGGTTAGGTTTGCTGATGACCAAGCATTAGTTGCTCAGTCAGCCAAGGGGTTGCAAGCCTTGCTGAGTGAATTGGAGGTTCAGTGCGATAAATATGGGATGAGAATCAATGTTAATAAAACAAAGGTTATGCAATTTTCCAGAAAGAAAAAGGCTAAGCTAAATATTAAAATAGGAGGGGAAAAAATAGAGCAGATAGAACAGTTTACATGTCTCAGAAGTGTTTTGGACCAATGTGGTCAAAGTAGTAGGGACGTAAGGAGAAGAATTGCACTAGGCAAGGAGGCTTTCTCAAGGAGGAGGGAGTTGATGACAGGGACGTTGAGCAGGGATGTTAAGGCAAGACTTGTAAAAACTCTGATATGGAGTCTATGTACGGTGCGGAAACGTGGTCGCTGAAGCAGGAGGATAGACGTAGATTGGAGGCTTTTGAAATGTGGGTATGGAGAAGAATGGAGAAGTTGAAATGGACTGAAAGGAAAACAAATGAGGAAGTACTATGGATGGTGGGTGAGGAGAGGGGTTTGTTGGGAGATATCCTACGTAGGCAGGAAAAATGGATGAAAGGTATATTTAGCAGTAGTAGTATGTTGAAGACAGTAATAGAGGGGAGAATATTAGGCAAATGAGGCAAGGGCAGGAGCAGGGATATTGGACGGGATGAAGGGAGGAAGGAAGTACACAAAGATGAAGAGGGACCTGATGTAGAGTAGGTTGCTGGATTGTGTTTTTTTGGAGTCACAAGATATTTATTTGATAGTTGTGTCCATCCAAAAACCTACCTTAACCGGAACACATTATTTTATTTGGGAAAATTTGTTCAACTCTTGAGAAAGGTCCTAGAATGACAAATGCCCATTGTATGATTTTCCACTGTCTTTTAAAAATTTACTACACATTTTTATTAAATTATGGTAAATATTCCAACATGTTTAACAATTTATTAAGGAAAAGTGTTCTTTTGTAAAATATGTATTTTGGACAATTTTAGGTGTCTTCCACCCCAACAACAATAGCGGGACATCTCACCAGCAGCGCGTCATTGTCATCAGGTCAACCTGGAAGTTCCCTTGCAACACCACATCCTGGAAATGATACTGTGGTCACAACTAGTAGCTCAGTAGATAAGTCAAGTGTTTCAAGTCCAACTACAACACATACTGGTACATGGTTTCCCAAAACAACTCAAGATGTCAGCAGCACAACTATTTGCAACTGCCCAATTTGCCCCCAGGTCAGAGCACAAAAATAATATGGTTACAATAAATTTTACATATTTATTGTTTAGGTAGTATTGAAATTGCCATAAAAATGATGCAAACAAAGAAGATCTTGGGGGGAAGCCAGTATGCTAGCCACCACGCATATCTGATCCCCTTGTTCACTTGTTTACCCACAGATTTGGTTTAGCCCTTTTATACTTTGATAGGATTTCCTTACTGTATTTACTCTGGTCTAGGTGAATTACACTCCTCCCTCCTGACATGTATTCACAGCAGACCTGGGACAACTCTGGGTATTTGCCTGTTTCGTAGATTTCGAAAAAGCATTTGATAGAGAGAATTGGGAAAAATTAATGCATGTATTGCAGAAAATAGGAATGGATTGGAGGGACAGGAGACTGATCTGCAACCTGTACATGTCTCAGACGGCTCAGGTGCGAGTGGGGAATGGAGAATCCGGATGGGCAGTGTTAGGAAGAGGTGTAAGGCAGGGTTGCCCATTGTCACCAGTGCTGTTCAACGTATATGTGGAGGAAATGATTAAAGAGGCATGGGAAGAACTGGAGGTAGGAATGAAAGTCGGAGGGGAATTCGTAAAATCGGTTAGGTTTGCTGATGACCAAGCATTAGTTGCTCAGTCAGCCAAGGGGTTGCAAGCCTTGCTGAGTGAATTGGAGGTTCAGTGCGATAAATATGGGATGAGAATCAATGTTAATAAAACAAAGGTTATGCAATTTTCCAGAAAGAAAAAGGCTAAGCTAAATATTAAAATAGGAGGGGAAAAAATAGAGCAGATAGAACAGTTTACATGTCTCAGAAGTGTTTTGGACCAATGTGGTCAAAGTAGTAGGGACGTAAGGAGAAGAATTGCGCTAGGCAAGGAGGCTTTCTCAAGGAGGAGGGAGTTGATGACAGGGACGTTGAGCAGGGATGTTAAGGCAAGACTTGTAAAAACTCTGATATGGAGTCTATGTACGGTGCGGAAACGTGGTCGCTGAAGCAGGAGGATAGACGTAGATTGGAGGCTTTTGAAATGTGGGTATGGAGAAGAATGGAGAAGTTGAAATGGACTGAAAGGAAAACAAATGAGGAAGTACTATGGATGGTGGGTGAGGAGAGGGGTTTGTTGGGAGATATCCTACGTAGGCAGGAAAAATGGATGAAAGGTATATTTAGCAGTAGTAGTATGTTGAAGACAGTAATAGAGGGGAGAATATTAGGCAAATGAGGCAAGGGCAGGAGCAGGGATATTGGACGGGATGAAGGGAGGAAGGAAGTACACAGAGATGAAGAGGGACCTGATGTAGAGTAGGTTGCTGGATTGTGTTTTTTTGGAGTCACAAGATATTTATTTGATAGTTGTGTCCATCCAAAAACCTACCTTAACCGGAACACATTATTTTATTTGGGAAAATTTGTTCAACTCTTGAGAAAGGTCCTAGAATGACAAATGCCCATTGTATGATTTTCCACTGTCTTTTAAAAATTTACTACACATTTTTATTAAATTATGGTAAATATTCCAACATGTTTAACAATTTATTAAGGAAAAGTGTTCTTTTGTAAAATATGTATTTTGGACAATTTTAGGTGTCTTCCACCCCAACAACAATAGCGGGACATCTCACCAGCAGCGCGTCATTGTCATCAGGTCAACCTGGAAGTTCCCTTGCAACACCACATCCTGGAAATGATACTGTGGTCACAACTAGTAGCTCAGTAGATAAGTCAAGTGTTTCAAGTCCAACTACAACACATACTGGTACATGGTTTCCCAAAACAACTCAAGATGTCAGCAGCACAACTATTTGCAACTGCCCAATTTGCCCCCAGGTCAGAGCACAAAAATAATATGGTTACAATAAATTTTACATATTTATTGTTTAGGTAGTATTGAAATTGCCATAAAAATGATGCAAACAAAGAAGATCTTGGGGGGAAGCCAGTATGCTAGCCACCACACATATCTGATCCCCTTGTTCACTTGTTTACCCACAGATTTGGTTTAGCCCTTTTATACTTTGATAGGATTTCCTTACTGTATTTACTCTGGTCTAGGTGAATTACACTCCTCCCTCCTGACATGTATTCACAGCAGACCTGGGACAACTCCAAGATCTGTTATCTTAAACATGTTTTTGATTTCTAATGTTAGTCTTTCCCTTTCTTTAACATTTTACACGTAAATCTCCAAACACAAAAAGTTCATCTGCATACAAGGCTACAAATATTGTTCTATTATTTTCAGACTTAAATTAAACACATGATTCAAATTTAGATCAAATGCTTTGGAACCTCATATGACGAGCATAATTCATTCCTTGAGCTTTCTGATAAGGGGCAATGCTCATTTATTGAACCGATTTTTTTGCATAAAAATCAACATTTCATACAATAATGCATAGCATGCAAAAATAAATAAATTCGTTCAAGGTTTATTCAATGAAAATCAAATAAATATTGTTTAGGATCGTGGGCTATGTTCATCTTTTCTTCTTTTGTGGAATGAAGCGACCTTGAATGCAAACTCAATTGATAAAAACATAAAAGAACCAAAATAAATAGTGAACTATTCATGATACTTACTTATTCCTTTTAACTAGCAAACTGTATAGACATATTTTTTAATGCCAATGCTTCAAAATGTTTTAATATGTGACTCAGAGTTATCATTTAATAACATTATGGTGGGCATAGCCACTGTCTTATTAAGGGGATGGCTGGCATGCATGGACAATGCAACAATTTCCCATGACCTCCACATCCAATTTACCCAACTGTTTTGGGCTGAACACTTCTTGAAGGCTCATGGTGTTTCTAAACGGTAAACAAGTAGGGGTTTGATTTTAAAAAGCAGTATGAGATGGCCTTTCATTGGCTTATGGCGTGGTCATTCATTCTCTTCTATTGTTACATGCGCAAATATAGGTTTACTTTGTCATCTTCTTGCAGGAGGGACCTGTCTCATCACAATTAAAACCTTTTACAGCAGGTAACCCTAAAAATTTATGAGCTTCTTGGGGTTGCCAATGAAGTTCTCTGCCACCTTTGACTCAGGGCTTATTGCTTTACCATACCTCACCCCACTTTGGATGATGATTCTTCTTGCAATGTTCTTGAACCAATTATGGCTCCCCTTCAACATCCATTGATAATCTGGCATCTTATTAATGCAGTTGGTAAAGGTCACCTTTCCCTTCTGACAAAAGATATTCCTGTTAAAATGGTGTGGCATTGGAGTTGCTTTTTGTTTATCCATATAAGAAGTGACCTTTCAACATTTTTGAGAATACAAAATTATTGCATAGACATTCTTGTCACTCTCTTTGAAGCATCTATCTTTGTATTCTTGTCCTTATTTTTTGAATAAAACGCAAATTGTTGATGCTGACTGATTGTATGGGCATACTTGATGAACCACGCTCATACATTGTTCCTACTTTTCAATGGCATTACTTTGCATTTCAACTTATTTTTATTTTCTTATGGCTGTTTTCTGGCAGATGTTTCTTTGGAGACATTTTTAAAAGTATGTCCAAAATATCATCAAACGTTGCACAAAAAACATAATTAATATATCTGAAAACAAGTTTGGAAAAAATTTTCCTTAATTTCCTATTTCAATGCATCCTTTAGATTGACACATGTGTTCATCATCCTTCATACCTCCTTTAAGAAAATCAGTTGTTACATCCTAATAATTAATATCCCACTTATTTTGACATGATGAAGAAAACAGATTTCTTTGTGTTGTAACCCTAACCACAAGAGAAAAGGTTTATTTTTAATCCATTCCATACTTTTGAATAAATCTGGAACAATTATTCAGGCTTTATATTGTACACTGTTATCTTTTCACTTTTTATGTTTAAATACCCATTAGCATTCAACAATGTTAGCATCTGCTGGTCTATTAACTATTGTATTTCCCAGTTCATAAGATACACCATGAGAATTTATGAAAACATAATTGGAGCAGCAGAAAAGATCAAATTATCTTTTTGTTGACATTTGAGAGGAAAAAAATTGAATCCATTGCATTAAAAAATTATCAACTATAGGTATATCAAAGTTTTTTCATCATAGAATCCTGGAAATTCATCTCACTGGGCCAAAATGCTTTTCAGCTGCTTTGTTTCCATGTTCTGCAGCAGAATTCAGGAATCTAAGTTTGAATGTAATATTGTATGATTATCATCTATCTTAAAATTCTCTGTAGTTATTATCATTTAACTTGTTATGCAACTCTTAGTTTCTGTTATTATTTTGATATTATTGAAATTTGTATTAAAAGCAACCATTTTCTATGCCTTAATGAAGCTCTAATTCTAATTAAGTTGAATACCCTAAGACTCTGGGTTTAGTGGGAGGTAATACATACACATTGATGGGTGTCACCCTGTACATATATGCATTAGCAGAGGGGTGACATCTATGTTAGCCCAATGCTTATTAAATTTAGCTTAATGTAAATAAATTTGTTTTTAAAATTTGAAATCCTTTTTTTTCTATAATATTTATTTAGAGCAAAATTTATTTTAATCTGATGGCAAAATTGGAGCAATTTGATATTTAGTTGAGATGCATGAACTGCAAAGGTTTTCATAAAAGATGATTTTGTGGAAGAAGTTACAATAGTTTTTTTGATATAACTGTAATGTTCTGGTAACTTTCAGGTAAGTATTCTAATATGTTAGGGTAAAGATCACCCAGTACTAAGACCAATGGTGGGTGAAATTTGCATATCATTTATGGATTTTTTTTAGAAGTGTGTTAGGGATGTTGTCAAACCTCACACCATACTCATTGCTATGTCCCTTTCTACATTCTGCTGAGAGCACAAGGAGAGCATGGAAATAATAGCACTGACATTGACTTTGTGTCAGCCATTTGCCACCTTCTTTTGATTACAAAATGCTTCTTTTACATTTTGGTTTTATTTTTCATGTAATTATGGCTGCATTGAATTCTGGTGACTTGTACCCGATGTGATCAGTGCAATTTCACTACAAGCATCTCAGACTCAACCCCAAGTACAACACCTTCAACTCCAGAAGCAAATTGTACACCCTGCCCAGAGGTGAAATAAATTTAAATACTTTTTTTTGCTATCATAATTATTGAAGGCAATTTTTCTTTGAATCAGATAGCCAAATTATTTTATTATTTGTGATACATGCACTGCAATGTTTTGTTTTCATTTGAGATGAAATATTGTGGAAATAATCTGTGCTCATTTCAAATACAGTGGAACCTCATTTAACAAGTACCTAGCATTTCAAGTAATTCACATAATGAGTAAAAATATTGTAAAAAGAAATCACTCACTAAACTAGCGACATTTCTCAAAATGAGGATGAGGAATGCCCTTGATGGTGCACCTACTGCATCAGACTGTGTTTAGCACTAGTTCTGTGAGAATTTAAGTGCCACTTGTGATTTGGTTTTATTTTTCATGTGATTATGGCTGCATTGAATTCTGGTGACTTGTACCCGATGTGATCAGTGCAATTTCACTACAAGCATCTCAGACTCAACCCCAAATACAACACCTTCAACTCCAGAAGCAAATTGTACACCCTGCCCAGAGGTGAAAGAAATTTAAATACTTTTTTTGCTATCATAATTATTTAAGGCAATTTTTCTTTGAATCAGATAGCCAAATTATTTTATTATTTGTGATACATGCACTGCAATGTTTTGTTTTCATTTGAGATGAAATATTGTGGAAATAATCTGTGCTCATTTCAAATACAGTGGAACCTCATTTAACAAGTACCTAGCATTTCAAGTAATTCACATAATGAGTAAAAATATTGTAAAAAGAAATCACTCACTAAACTAGCGACATTTCTCAAAATGAGGATGAGGAATGCCCTTGATGGTGCACCTACTGCATCAGCCTGTGTTTAGCACTAGTTCTGTGAGAATTTAAGTGTCACTTGTGATTTGGTTTTATTTTTCATGTGATTATGGCTGCATTGAATTCTGGTGACTTGTACCCGATGTGATCAGTGCAATTTCACTACAAGCATCTCAGACTCAACCCCAAGTACAACACCTTCAACTCCAGAAGCAAATTGTACATCCTGCCCAGAGGTGAAAGAAATTTAAATACTTTTTTTGCTATCATAATTATTTAAGGCAATGTTTCTTTGAATCAGATAGCCAAATTATTTTATTATTTGTGATACATGCACTGCAATGTTTTGTTTTCATTTGAGATGAAATATTGTGGAAATAATCTGTGCTCATCTCAAATACAGTGGAACCTCATTTAACAAGTACCTAGCATTTCAGGTAATTCACATAATGAGTAAAAATATTGTAAAAATAAATCACTCACTAAACTAGCGACATTTCTCAAAATGAGGATGAGGAATGCCCTTGATGGTGCACCTACTGCATCAGCCTGTGTTTAGCACTAGTTCTATGAGAATTTAAGTGTAACTTGTGATAACACATTTTCTAAACCTGTGTCAGAAAAATTAGTTATGAGTTTATAAGTGCAAATTCAAGAACTCTTGCAAAATTGCCCTCATGGGAAAAACCACAAGCATAGAGCCATAAGAGAATACAAATATCTGTAGAAATGAAAAGTAAAATCATTAAAAAGCAAGAACATGGTGCGAGTGAGGCAGATCTATCATACATATATACTGTCTTTAAGAACAAGTACAACTTAAGGAGAGAAATGGTTCAAAGGGTGTGACAAGAACATCTGCAAAACAGTTATGTAACCACCATGGTGTTGAAAGGTTGCTTCTAAAATGGATAAATGAAATGCAATTACATTGTGATACGGTTAACAAAAAGTTCATTTTTGAGAAGAGCAAAGTGATTTTCATCAACCTCGTTAAGAAGATGCCTGTATCATCAGTGCCTGAAGAAGAAGTATTCAAGGGAAGCTATGGGTAATTCAAAATTTTTAAAGAAGAACCAGCATCCACAGTGTTGTGAAGCATGGTAAAAGAACAAGCTCCAGTACAAACTTAAGCAGAATATTTAATTGGTGACTTCAAGAAGCTCATTGATTCTAAGGGTTGCCTTAAACAACAGGATTTTTATTGTGACAAAACAGATCTCTTCTGGAAGACAATGCTGAAGTGAACTTATATAACAGAAGAGGGAAATGTATTGGCTGGCCATAAGCCTATGAAAAACCCTCCATGCTGATGTTTTGTGTCAATGTAAGCAGGGATTCGATAAATAAACCCTTACTCATTTACCATTCAGAAATTCCATGAGTCTTCAAGAAGTGCAGTCCAAAAGAGCAGGATAAATATAACACGGAGGTCATGGGAAGCCTATAAAACTATTGCATAATATATTAAGAATCATCACCCAAATGAGGCAGAGGTTATGCACACTACAAATTTATTTAATGAAATTGATGTCCCATTTTCATAAAATTTTGAACAATCAGAGAAAGCAAATTCCTCTAGATAGCTTTCAGATAAAAAAAGACTTAGGAAAATATGATAAATACTGAACTCCCTATTTCAATTATTTTATTCTACAAAATGATTGAGTTTGTATTCCTAGTTGGTTAATTCTGAAGTAGAAGAAAGGATGAAGGTGACTCAAGATCCTAAACAATCCTTGTATTTCTTTCAATAAATCTAATATATGATATGTTTTCAGCATGGAATATAGTACATTATCATATATTACAGTAAATATATAGGAAAAATTGCTTTGCTTAATGAGTATTTTAACGTACGAGAAAGATTCTGGAACAAATTACACTCATTGCTGAAGGTTCCACTGTATTAAATTGCTGTTGGAGGGCTTTATAGAAATTTCCAGTAATCTAAGGTTTTCCTAGCTAAGCAGCTGAGAGCCATGTGAAAAAAAATAGAAGTGTATTTGGAGTCATGAAATGTTAAGAGAGTAAATGTGCAGTTTAATTTGAAGTTGAAATGAACCTTGTGAATTGCAGATGAGCAGGCTCAAGTAGTGCTTGATTAAATGTTAAACCTTTGCTGTCTAGAGATTTAGCCCTCTTATTCACAAGCTGGAAATAAATAAAATTCAGGCTCTCTGTCTTTGTTGGGTAGGGCTAGAGTCTTGTGTCTGGAATCTTGGTGTCTTAATGTCCCTACACTTAGTATGCATACTGCTGTGGTAGTGTGCAAACTGTGGTTCTTTTACTGTGCTCATTGCAAACTTAAATTGTGCATTGCAATAGAAAATCCCATGAGTTGTGAAGGGTGATCTGTGATTTGGGTTTTACTGGCAAAAAACTAATCAAAGTTCATAGGCAACTTTGTGAAGTGTATGCACAAAATAATGAATGAAGGAGAAGTGAGGCAGCAGTGCATTCAGTTAAAAAATGGTCATACCAATGTTCATGACAATGACCACAGTGGTCAGCTTAGCCTTGTGACAGATGAAATGATGAATGGCCAGTTCTTGAACATCATGGACATTGATCCATTCACTCTTAAACTAACAACATCACTGATGCTGAGCACTGTCACTCATCATTTAGTTGGTGTACAGGACAAATTTCCTGATGAATGTCAGCAGCTTTGAAGTTTATTGCCAGTAAAAATCTAAGCACTAAGATTTTACATCAGGTGGGATATCCAATTGTATTATTTGTTTTGACTCACGACTGTAAACAAATAACAAGCCTTCAAAGCACTACAGTTTGAGGCATATTGCCTTAGTGCATGCATAAAAGGGGCTTGTATTCAAATTATATTTAACGATTAATAGTTTTAGAAAATAAATTGTTGATTGCTAATAAATAGCATGTAAAAAGAAAGTTTTTACATTGATAGTTAGTGCATTGAGATATTTTTAACTTTTTCTAGTGTCCTGGAATGTCAACTACTCTGCCAACGAATGCCAACCTCACTTTTCCAGTACCATATTACCAAAAGCAAATCAAAGCTGGTGACATAGGACTTATATCTCCTATAGTGGTTTACTGCAGTCCCTCATACTTATCTGGTCTTATTGAATATAAACTTGATCTTCCTGATGGTATGTAGTGCTAATGAATTATTATTGGATAGCAGTAAATTTGTTTTAATAATTAAAAGTGAAATCTCACTCCTTCAACTTCTGAACTAGATGATACTCCAAAGCATTACATAAAATAAATTAAATGCCTCTCACTGAATGGATGCTTGTATGTATGTGTGCACCTTAGAATACTAATTTTTGCACCACTTTGGTCAGATTATTGTGTAAAAGTAAATCAAAGGAACATTGCATTATTTTTAAAAATAATTTGAGGTTTATTTAAATTTCAGTAAACTCAATCATCTGTAAGCAGATTATATTGCAGATTATTCAAGCTACTCTCCTCCCAGCATGTAACTGACTTGACTTTTTTAAACCACCAGACCTAATATTTACTCTATGAATTCCACTTTTCCTTTGTTTTCCCATGCCATTTACAGAACTGCCTCACCACACAATAGGTATCATTCTATTTCCCACTACAATGTCACAGTTTGTACTTTATAATAAAATCATCACAATTGTTTATTTATCCAAGGTTTGATTCATAAAAGCTCTCCAAACTATTCTGTTCCCTGCCAATTTTTTTACTCTTTCACAGCTCTTTGCACCAACATTTTCCATTACCTGCCCCTCATAGTTCACTCTTAGTCTTCCTCCTCTCCATTTGTTCTTTGGATATGTTCTTCAGTCCTCTATCATGCATAAAGAATTGTCCAATTCATATACCTCTTCTTCTTTTGTGTCCTCTTTATGCTACTATCTTCATGCTTTCTTTTGAGTACTTCTTCATTTGTGAAACTGTTCATCCATTTTATTTTAACCGTTCTTTGATGGCACCATATTTTCCATTGCATCCAACCTACTTTTCCCACCACAATGCTACCTTTATCATTCAAATCTCACACCCATAGAAATGTAGACTCTATTTATAAAGTTTAAATGTATCACTTCTTTTGTCTTATGACATAATTTAACTGTATAGAAAAATAAAATATGCCACGCAGCTCTTGGCTGCTAAGATCTCATTGGCCTCTTTGCTTTTGAGACCTTTGAGGTTATAGTAAATTAAAATTATTTTATTTTGGCAGTAACATGGACTACTTAAAGATATTGCCTACCCACTATCAGAATTTATAACATTGAGATGTTCATGATCAGATAGCTTTTTACTGTTGAGATAATGGAGGATCGTTATCTGAGACTTAAGGTTTCTGGATTCCAAAACTTAATAAAGCATGAGCTTAAGCAATCCCTTATGCCCTTAGATTCATTAGTTTCAAGCACTACTCAATCTTAAACCCATCTACTGTAACTAGCAATTAATCATTACCAGTGATGTAATTCAGTTGTTTTCTCATGTTACCAAGCGACCATTTCATCCCCCTTCCCCATTGATCGTTATGTAGATGACCCAAATATAAGTAAAGCTATTGAAACTGTTTTCCAAAGCATCAAATATAGCTTATATATTTTTTCATTGATAAACTTTCCAGCCAATAATCCATCCACTTTCTTTATTACTCTAACCTTTAAAATGTAATCAAATCTTGACATTAAAAACATCTAAAAAATATGAGAGCTTTTGTGTTGCAGTATTTGACTTAGGCTAATTCCTAAATAACATGCCAGCCTTATTCTTCTGGGTACATTAGTTAGGCAGACATGTTTTAATTTTATTTAAATACCCAACTCTAGGCAAAGCTGGCGGGCATGTGAGTTGGCATGTCAGTGTTTTGCCTTGAACCCTAGCCCTAGACCTTTATAATGAACCATCTCAACCACTTCATAACCTTTATAGCATAACTTGCTGTCCAATAAGAATGAAGTCCTTTTCTGAACTATTTCCCATATTTCCAGGGGTATCTTGTCGCCATAATCATCACAGGTTATTAATCAGGAGAAATTTGTAATATCCCTCCAAATTATCCTATTACCCTGTGAATATTTTCATGTCTTCATAGTTATTTGGACTAACATCTTCGAAAACCTGTATTATGTAATTGATTCTTGACTTTCCCCTGTCATCTGTCCTGTCTATGCGTCCACTACTATTAGAGTCTTCAGGAAGGTAACATTTTTCAGGTTAAGTTCGATTATCAAAGTCTCCACTGATTTCTGCCATCACTCACACTCTAAAAAATTTCTTCGATTGTTTTATGGTCAATTTTATTTCATTGTTATTCTGTTGCGCCACATTTCCATTGTTTAAAATTTTATTTTTTGCTTCTTTAATTATTCATATCTCAAAGCTCTATGAAAGTACATTCTGGATAATTAAAGTTGAATAATGATTATGAATGAACTTGACATCCTTTTCTTTCATTCAGCTTATTTTTTTTCTCATCACATGTAGTTTAGAGTATGTATCATTCTTCTTTCAATGTAATGCACTCCAATTTCTTGAAAGATATAATTATTTTCTGGTTGCTGGTATGTTGTCAAGAGCTTCATTTAGATCCATGACTGTTGGAGAGGTCTACCTCTAATAAAAAAAAATACTTGGTTAATAATAGCATTTCTTGTTTTTCTGTTATTATTATCTTTCTTCATTACTTTTATGCTTACCCCTCTATTATTCAGTAGATAAAATTGGTCATAATCTTTGGTAACTCCTACATCACCACATTGGTACAACTATCAGTTAACCATCCTTTCCTCGATGTACCTCTTTTTTTCTATTGATCAAAGAAAAAACATGGACATTTATTTACCCAATCATATGGAATAACCCTGTGGTGTTGTAAAATTAGACATTTTTTGTTATATTTAGTGGTAAAGCATCAAGATTTATTCCTATGTCATGTGTTAGTGATGTCATATACTGAACCTGCACATGGGATCATGTTTTGGTGTAAACATTAGACTGATACCACAATATTCCCTCAGATACTGTATATACTTTGCTTCAGAGATTTCTATATCATATATCAAATGCTAACTTATCACTAGGACCAAGAACGTATGACAAATAAATAAGTATATTTAATAATGTTTTAAAGCTGTTTCGGAAAAGCTTAACTGACCACAGTAATGGATAAAAAACATTTTTTAACAAAAAGAAAATATTTCTCATGGACAGTTTTGACTGATTTACTTCATGTGATTTGTTCAAATACTAATTTTCATTCCAGAGTCACACCAAAGTAGTTAAGAGACATGTTGGTGAGAAAATGCCAGTGGTTATGGAGCACTTTGACTTGTTTCAAACAAGTACCGGGATGTCCTTTGTTGTTAAAACTACTTCTTATTTGAGACAAGAAAAGATGTTAATACTAATTGAAACATTTTAAAAAACTTGAAAATGTGCTCAATTTGTCCTAAAAACCATTACAAATTATGCATTTTTGCATATTATTAGAAAAGTGACTGATTTCATTAATGTGCTGTTAATTCATGGCATTCTGCATGTTGCAAAAATGCCATGTCATTGCTCATTAAGCATGACCTCTTTAGATTTCTTCTTGTCTTTTTAGATCTTGAAGGAGAATTGTATATCACTGATCATGGTGAACTATATTCCTTAGCTCCAATTATGGCTGATAAATATCAGTTTAATGTGACTGCAGAAATTCCTGGTGTTACCAGCAAAGCAACAATCAAAGTAAGTAAGCTTGATTTTACATTATCATTAATGTGAAATATATACTTCATAATTCAAGTAATGTAGATACTTGATATTTGCAGTATTTCAAAAAGGGAAACATACAGTATGAGCACATATTTCCTTGCACACACTGTTAACCTATTCTTATTTTCTACCTCCTTTGATGTGTTGTCAGAAAACCTGTTGTTTTCCTCCATCATTTCTTAATCAATACTATATACTTCATTTCTGCAGCACCTTAAATGATCCATTACCTCTTCCTATGTCTTCCATTTACTATTTCTGTATTTTAATTTCCCCAACCATTCTCATGTGGCCCTCAAGGCTGGTGGAGAGAGGAAGTTTAGGAAAATGTTATATAGATGAAAAAAGTAAATATGTAGAGGATTAGTTACCTAACTAAAAGACTCATGCTGGAAAACACATTTATTGTCTTGGAAAATGCTTACCTTTGATTAGTCAAAGTAATTACCTATTTTTTAATTTGTATACAAGATCTGTCCCAAAAGTACTTGAACTGAGTAGCACCCTTGTGTATCCTCATATCACTGCCAGCAGGTTTTCCATGCCTTGTATGCCTTCAGGAAGGCGGTACCCAGAATGCCGCTAAGTTCCCTCATCACGGTCTGTTGTAATGCTTCCACTGAGTCATGGTGATGGCCTTTCAGCATGGATTTGAGGGAGGGGGAAGAGGAAGAAGTGGAGCATTGTCTAAAAAATTTGGATCCTCACTCATATGATCGAGAAGCTCTTGGCAGATCCATGTGTGAATTTCCTTTTGTTTGTCTAAGAGCACTCCCAACACTAACTTTGCAACACCTTTTCCATGTCCATGTTTTTGGTCACAAGTCAATGCACATCACTTTTAGGGATGCCAAGTTCATCAGAAACCATGCGAACACTTAATCTGTGATCCCTGTTCAACAAAACCTCCACTCTTGCAAGATTTTTGTCACTTTTTGAGGTCGAAGTGAATTCTGAATGTTCAGTGTCTTCAATATCTTCCCTACCCTCCCGAAACAACTTATGCCACCCAAAAACACCTGATCAACCCATGATGTTATTACCTTAAGCTGCCTTGAGCATGTAATGAGTCACTTTCCCAGTTTTGGCCATTTACATGCAAAATTTGATGTCATAGTGCTGTTACAATGACCAGTTCATGAAGGAGTATAACAAGGTCATGTTATAGAGGTTTCGCTAACAAATGATACACACTTCAAAAAGGCTGAGAGTCGGCTGCCAGTGGCCTCCAGCTTTTACTGAGACTCCACTCCCTCGAACCAGCCAGAGAAACCTCTGCCCATCCATCTATCCTGGAAAGAATAAGTACTATTATGTACATTTGAGACAGATTTGGTATCTGGGATCTTTTCGTATTAGGGCGAGGTTGAGATTGATAGTCCCATATTCCACCTAGCCTCTGAGCATAACATTGAAGACAGTCTCAAGTACAAACACCCAAGCCCTAGGCGAAGGAATACTTACCAAGGTAGGAATTAAACTTGCAATCTCTGAGTATTACTCTGCTGTCACTGGGGCCAGCAAATTAATGAGGTCAGAGATAATGTAGGCTTGAAAAATATGACTTTTGGGAGCCCTGCACTAGTGTAAGTGAATAATCTCAAAAATATACCTAATATGTTGGCATCAGACATACTATAAAAGTACAATTGTTGCACTAAAGATTAGCTATTATGTGCCATGGTGTAAAATTCTCTTCTTAGACGTCGCAGATTTCAGCAGTAATCACAACTGCTATCCTATAGGATGGCATCTAATCTCACCACCGAGTTGTAATTCTTCATCAGCACTGTCATTGACTGAGATACATATGTGGGTGTACAAATTGTACACCTGAGTGCACTTTCCCTATTCGCACATACTCCGCTTCATCACTGTGCTAATTTCTATGACTTCTGTCGCAGTTCCCTGTGATTGCGAGTGGAGGCGCTTGTAGGTTTGAAACTCACATACGCAGTTTACTCAGTTTGCAGCAGTAATGGTTGTGCTTTGAACCTAATCTTAGGATCGACTTTGGTGCAATTTCTCAAAGTTGTTCTGACATCGCAGTTCCAAATTTCTCAAGTCCTCATAGTATGACTTGTATGGCTAGATAACTTCATTCAAATCCATCAACTATGGGTCATTGAAGCATTAATTTTCATTGAAGCCAACCAAGTTCCTTGGGATTTGTAACCTGGGATTTTTTCCTTGCGTCATATCTTTTTTAATCGGTAGACTGCATACATGTGGGTAAACCATAAAGTTCTCAGCCTGATGATGGAAAAGGCAATTTATGTTTTTAAAAAATATTTATTTTTCACCATAATTGCCTTTAATAATAATTCATTTCAACTAGAGGTGTTTGAGTGCTATTATTCCATTTCTGCAGTGTTTTGTCCAGGAGTACTGCAAAATAGTCATCTACAGCTGCAATCGCTTCTTGATTGAATGTTCATAAGCAAAAAAACTTTGAGTTTTCGGAAGAGGTCTGAGGGAGACAAATGTAGGGAATAGGGTGGATTTTCTAGCCCTTCATAATGCAAATCCCTCAATTTTCCTATTGCCAAGACACTTTTGTAGGCAGATGCAATGTCCTGATGGAAAATTGTTTTTTCCTTCTGCAAGCCTGGTCTGCTTTTATGAATGTACTATATGTGTGTGTGTGTGTGTGTGTGCGGGCGCGTGTGCGGGCGCGTGTGCGCGTGTGCGTGTGCGCGTGTGCGCGTGCGTGTGTGCGCGTGTGCGCGTGCGTGCGTGTGTGTATACACACAAACACACAGATACAAAATATTCAACACATAGAAACATAAAGAAAGGACAATCACAGTATGAATTTAATGTTTCGACGGCTCGACCGTCATCATCAGATTGGCACTCTCGGGGAAGAGCGAAGAGGACATGTGCAGGGGAAGGGCAAGGGGAGGAGAGGTAAGGGACCAATAGAAAGCAGACAAAGTGGGGGAGGGGAAATGTAGGCAGCATTGGATGAAATCAGTGGACTTGGTTCAGCCCAGGGGTTTTAAAAGACTGGAGCACCCAGATATGCGCCATCTCATGGGTTCTTACCTCTATGCTGCTAGCAGAATTGGGAAGGGTTTCAATCACCGAAACAGAGAAGCAGTCATCAAAAGACTGGTTGTGGGAAGCAGTGTGAGTAGGGATGGGATAATTAAGGAAGGTGTCAGATTTGGTGGAATAGTGGTGGTTATTCATGCGGAGGGAAAGGGTGGCCGTGCATTCACCCACGTAGAAGGCAGGGCAGAAGTTACAGGAGAGGCGATATACGATATAATGTTTTTTTGAGGTGCTGGTGGTGTTGGGTTGGGAGATAGTAGTAAGGGAGGTGGAGGGTCTTGGGGAGATGACAGCATTTGGAGCGTGGGTGGTTGAATGGTGCAGACAAGGGTGGCGAAGAGACAGGGGTGCTTGCATGTGGTTTTGTCGACTTGAAGATGTCTCGCAAGTTTGACGGTTGTTTAAACGAAACGGAGGGACAATGTGGGAATAAAAGTGATGTGGATTGACTGTTGTTAATAATTGGGAAGAGTTCACGGATTATATGTTTAACTTTGTGGGTTCTGGGGAAGAAAGTGGTGATAAGGTTAAGGCATTTTGGGCGGTTTGGTTTGGGGAGAGGAGTGTATTGGGTTGACGGTTTGAGAATTTTCCTATTCAGTAGTTTTTCAGGGTACCCACATTCTCTGAGAGAGTCGTGTAGCTGGTCCATGTATTTCTGTTTGGAGGGGGTGTTGTTGCAGAGACAGAGGCCACAGACTGAGAGTGAGAAGGGGATGGAGTGTTTTGTGTGCGATGGGTGGCAGCTGTTGAAATGGAGATATTGTTGATTGTTGGTCGGTTTAATGTGAACTGAGGTGTTAAACTTATTATTCTGGAGTTAAATGTCAATATCTAGGAAAGTGATATTCGAGTCTGATATAGATGAAGTGAAAGATACGGAGGAGGAGGAGTTGAGAGAGGAAATAAGGGATGATAAGGTTTCACGTCCGTGGGACCAAAGGAGGAAAATGTCATCAATATAGCGGGCCCAGAAGAGTGGTTTGAGGGTTTGTTGCTGGAGAAAGTTATGTTCAAGCCCACCAAGCCCACTGATTTCATCAAATGCTGCCTACATTTCCCCTTCCCCACCTTGTCCACTTCCTATTTTGTATATATATACATACATACTAAATACTAAACCGACCTTCGGGTTGATTACTGTGTTTATGGTTTTATATATATATATATATATATATCCCTCCCATGGACTACAACCTTGTCGTGGTGGAAGGGCTTGTGTGTTCCGATGACCCCTAGAGCTGTGCTGGCGGGAGTAATAATAATTACTCCTGGAAGGGTCACCCATGCCAGATAGGTCGAAGGTTAGGAGCCAGACGAAAGGTAGTCCACGCAGCGTCTGTTCCTCAGTGAGGCGGCTGCAATGGCGTCTGACCCCAGTGGGGCGGCCATTAAGTGATGGTGTCACGTTAAAAACACTATTGAGGAAGGCAACGGGAAACCACCTCAATTATGATTCCCAAGAATATTATGATGGGCACTATAGATAATATGAGTCCTGGCAACTACGGGACACGGCCCAAGAGGCCGTGTGTCGTGCCCGGCAGCGGGAGAGGCAAGGCTTCCGCGGTCGTCATCCCACGAAATCCTTGCGGGGGAGAAATAACAGCAGCAGGACAGAAGATGCAGAATAAGACGAAAGTAGTTAGAATAGGAACCTGGAACGTCAGGACAATGTTGAGGAGAGGCAAATTAGAAAATATTAAGCGAGAGATGGAAAGAGGTAACATAGATGTTTTAGGCCTCTGCGAGGTGAGATGGAAGGATAGCGGGGATTACTGGAGTGACAATTATAGAGTAATATACAGCGGCGGGGACGAGAGCCAACGAGGGGTTGCCGTAATTTTAAATAAAGGGGTAGGAAGAAGCGTAGTCAACATAGAGCAAGCGACAGATAGAATTTTACTCGTAGAGATTAAAGCAGAGCCGACGAACTTGGTCATTATTCAGGTATACATGCCACCGAGCAACCACAAGGAGGAAGAAGTCGATAGGATGTATGATGAGTTAGAGGATATCATCGCGAGTGTTCCTGCAGGGAAACATTTGATAGTGATGGGGGATTGGAATGCGACGGTAGGCGAAGGAAGAGATGGTGGTGAGGTGGGGGACTATGGGTTAGGCACGAGGAATGAACGCGGGGAGAAAGCAATTGAATTCCGCAGGAGACAGGGGTTAGTCATCACTAACACATGGTTTAGACACCACAAAAGGCGTAGGTATACATGGAAAATGCCAGGTGACTCAGAAAGGTATCAGTTAGATTATATTATGGTTAGGCACAGGTTTAGGAACAGTGTGATAAATTCGCACAGTTTCCCAGGAGCGGATGCAGACTCTGACCACAATTTAGTTGTTATGAAATGTAATGTTCGTTTCAAGAAGATAAGGCAAGGGCGGCGGGTTAAAAAATGGAATTTAGAAGCAGTAAATGAATTAACGAGGAAGGAGTATCAGGAGGCTGTAGAGAAAATGATGGATGACGGTAAAGAACTGAGTGCTATCGAAGAAAAATGGGAATGTATCAAGAAAGGGATATTGGAAGCCTCTAAAGACACTATAGGAACCGTTAACAGGAAAAGGATAAGGAAACCATGGGTAACGGATGAGATGATTGCAAAGATGGATGAGAGAAGAAGATGGAAAAATGTAAACACAGAGTTAGGCAAAATGAAGTACAAAGAGTTAAACAATAAATTGAGAAGGGCCACAAATAAAGCAAAAGAAGAATGGTGGAAAACGCAATGCGAGGATATGGAAAGTTTACAGAAGAAGGGTGAAATTGGTGCTCTATACAGCAAGGTTAAGTTATTATCAGGAAGTAAGAAGGCAAGAGCTGTGCTAACAGTTAAAGATAAATGGGGTAAGATAATAGTTGAACCAGGAAAAATCCAAGAGAGATGGAAGGAATATATAGAAACACTGTATGGTAAAGAACTTAGGCCGACAAGGTTAGACATAGAAAAGGAACATGATGTAGAAGAAGATAGCTTAGGTCCAGGCATACTCGACAATGAAATAGAAAGGGCATTAAAGGAGATGAAAGCAAATAAGGCTGTGGGGCTGGACAATATTCCTGTAGAAATGTTGAAATGGTTAGGGAAAGGTAGGAAGAAGGCCATATATGGACTGATTCGTAGTATCTATGAGGAAGGAATCTGGCCTGAAGATTTTGTGAGATCGGTGTTAGTTCCTATTCCAAAAAAGGCAAAGGCTTCGTCATGTGAGGATTACAGAACAATAAGTTTGATATCCCACGCAGCTAAAGTTATTCTCAGGATCATCAACAAAAGGATAGAGAATAAGGCAAATGATTACTTAGGGGATGATCAGTTTGGGTTCAGGAAAGGAAGAGGTACGCGTGATGCCATCGCAGTAATGAGATCACTAGTCGAGAGGAATATAGAATACAATCAGGACGTTTTTGCCTGTTTTGTAGATTTCGAAAAAGCGTTTGATAGAGTGAATTGGGAAAAATTAATGCGTGTATTGCAGAAAATAGGAATGGATTGGAGGGACAGGAGACTGATCCGCAACCTGTACATGTCTCAGACTGCTCAGGTGCGAGTGGGGAACGGAGAGTCCGGATGGGCAGTGTTAGGAAGAGGTGTAAGGCAGGGTTGCCCATTGTCACCGGTACTGTTCAACGTATATGTAGAGGAAATGATTAAAGAGGCATGGGAAGAACTGGAGGTAGGAATGAAAGTCGGAGGGGAATTCGTAAAATCGGTTAGGTTTGCTGATGACCAAGCATTAGTTGCTCAGTCAGCCAAGGGGTTGCAAGCATTGTTGAGTGAATTGGAGGTTCAGTGCGATAAATATGGGATGAGAATAAATATTAATAAAACAAAGGTTATGCGATTTTCCAGAAAGAAAAAGGCTAAGCTAAATATTAAAATTGGCGGGGAAAAAGTAGAGCAGGTAGAACAGTTTACATATCTCGGAAGTGTTTTGGACCAACACGGTCAAAGTGGTAGGGACGTAAGGAGAAGAATTGCGCTAGGCAAGGAGGCTTTCTCAAGGAGGAGGGAGTTGATGACGGGGACGTTGAGTAGGGATGTTAAGACAAGACTCGTAAAAACTCTGATATGGAGCGTAGCTATGTACGGCGCGGAAACGTGGTCGCTGAAGCAGGAGGATAGACGTAGATTGGAGGCTTTTGAAATGTGGGTGTGGAGAAGAATGGAAAAGGTGAAATGGACCGAAAGGAAAACAGATGAGGAAGAACTAGAAATGGTGGGGGAGGAGAGGGGTTTGTTGAGAGAAATCCTATGGAGGCAGGAAAAATGGATGAAGGGCGTATTGAGCGGTAGTGGAATGTTGAAGAGGGTAATAGAGGGAAGAATGTTGGGCAAGCGAGGTAAGGGTAGGAACAGGATAGGGATGTTGGACGAGATGAAGGGAGGAAAGAAGTACACCGAGATGAAGAGAGACCTGATATAGATTAGTTTGCTAGGTGGGAAGTAACAAAATGTTTATTTGATAGTTGGGTCCATCCAAAAACCTACCTTAACCGGTAGATTACCTAAAAAAAAAAAATAGTGTGTGTGTGTTGTATGAGTATATGGAAAATTAAATTACCTATGTTCCTGTGTGCCCTATTATTGATATTGTTGCTACCCTTGGCTCAATCCATTGAATTTTTTTACCTGAGTAATTTATTTTGTTCCATTTTCATGTTAGTTCATCCTTATTGTGACTTTGGTGGATTTTTGTTCAAATGGCACTGATGTGAGTGTAGTATTTCCATATTCATTCATTTCTAAAACCATCGCAGAAAATCACAATTATACCCTACCGCCCATCGACATTCCTGATGATTTGAACTGCAGTTTAGTCTTGACGAAGGAGACACCAACTAAAGGTAAGATCAAGGAGAAATGTTTTAAGCAAAAAGAATTCCTATTGACTTTTATTTATATTAGTAAATGAATGTGCTTTTCCTTTTTTTGTTAGACTTTAGTGCTCTGAGAGGAATTAAATAGCCACATTAAATATATAATGGTGTTAGAAAGCATATATGATGGGATTAAGTAAATAATAAAAATGAATGCTCATTTATAGGTACTTATTGTCTTATAGTGCATATTAATCAGCTCTGTAAAGTTACTTCATGAAACTGAACTAAATTTGTTTAATGAATTATTATTATACAGAGTGTTGAGCTCTCCTTGAAGACTGTCATGTGTGCAAACACATATAATCCATTCCATGTCAGTTCAAGAAACAAAAGTGACATTTTTTCTATCCCCATCTCAAATTTTGCAATTTCTGTACCAATTTATATCCTTCTAAAGCTGATTCTTATGACATAGTTTTGTGAATAAGTAGTTTTTGTACAGTTTATACAAAAATTGAGCATTTCATCAAATTGTCTGAGGGCTCTATGGTAAATGGTCCAATATAACTCCATTATTGTGCATGAAAGAAGTTTTTACAAGTATTTTTTAGGAAAAAAAGGTGAGACTTATACAGTAAGATTTAATCGAATAAAATATTGATGTTTAAATACTTACCTGAATTGAGATCAAAAAGATAACATTGATTTGTATTTATTGGTTCATAAAAGACAGATACAAATACAATTGGACTTTGAATACAAAATGATAGTCACAAATAAACCAAAAAAACAGTGAACAAGAGTAGTAACAGGGTACATAAGAATGAAAATTATTGTCGACAGAGAGAGACATGAATGCATCCACAGTATAGAATTGATGTTTATACAGGAACTGATAAAGTTTAGATTTATATAACAACATATATTTTATTTCCCTTCATTTTCTTGGTAATGCTTTCAGGAATTTGACACCAGCATAACGATGGTTCTTAGCACACACACATAGCTGAGTTTTGAGTAGTTACCGTCAAGTCATTACTCACTCTTGAGTTGTGCCTATGAACAGCGGCATTGGTTATAAAATCGAGCATGGCTTTGTTTTGCTGTAAAATAAAAATAGCATGGAAAACATATGTAGAGGAAATAGTTAAAATTCCATTTGAACTTCTTAGAGGTTTTTAAACCTCTAGTTCTTAGAGGTTCAGAAACCTGATAGGAAAAACATTTATGGGCTAATTTGTAGCATGTATGGGAGAGAAATTGTGCCAGAAGATATTTCATAACAGCCAATATTAGTTTCTATACCAAAAAGGTGATTAGCAGTCATATATGTGAGCCCTGCAGATCGATTAAGCTTGATTTTACATGCTGATTAAGTAGTACTCAGGATCATTAATTAACCAATGGAGATGAGGATAAATAATTATGTTTCAGGGATGATCAATTTGGGTTTAGAAAGTAAGATGCCATAGCAGTAATGAGGCACTCATAGAGAGGAATATAGAAAACAATCAGGATGTATTTTTCTGTTTCCTATATTTTGAGAAAGTGTTTGTTAGAGTATATTGGGTGGAACTAATGAATGCACTGCAGAAAAAAGGATTAGATTGGAGGGCTAGGAGATTAATCGGCAGCCTGTACATCTCAGACATCTTAGATGCTAGTGGTGGATGGAAAGTCAGAATGGCCAGTGTTGAGAAGAGGAGTAAGTCAGGGGTGTCCATATCATCTACACTCTTGAATATGCATTTAGAGGAACTGGTTTAAGGGGGTGGGGAAGAATTGGAGATAGAAATGAAATTCCCTGGACAATTAATAAAATCATTTAGGTTTGTGGATGTCAAGCTTTAGTTGGCCAGTCAGCCAAGGGTTGTAAAAATTGCTGAGTGCATTGGACACTTGGTGTGATTAATTTGGGATGAGAATTAAAGTAAACAAAACTAAGGTTATGCCAAATTTCAAGAAACTGCAGAAGGTGCTGCAACAGTAACTTTTAACGGAGTCATCCGCTAAAATGCATTTCAATGCAACAATTTCAGAGTGTAAAAACCATTCGCCTCCTGGCCAAGGCAGAAGAGGAGGAATGATTTTTACACTCTCAAATTGTTGCATTGAAAGATTATGCCATTTTTGAGAAAGGGTAAGGTTAAATAAAATATTAAAATAGGAGCTCAGAAACTACAGTGGGTGGAAGTTTACCTATCTTAGAAGTATTCTGGACCAAAATGGTGAAATCAGTTATGACATAAAAAGAAGAATTGGGCTATGCAAAAAACTTTCACAGGGAGGAAGGAATTGATGAGTTTAGAAATGTTGTAACTGTGATAGAGGGGAAAACATTAGGTAAATGATCAAGGGTTAGAATTAGGAGAAACACGTTGGATGGAAAAAAGGGGAAAAATTGACAAGGGGTTTATTGTATTATTGGAAATCAGGAAGTTTTGTTACAAGGGGCAAGTAAATATATTGTTGTGTAAGTTGTGTCAACCACCTGTCTTAACTAGTAGAATACCAGCAGTAATAATGATAGTGAATTGCAAAACTCAGCCATGAATGTTTTCTAAAAAAATTTTTATTTCTTCATCAAACCTTTACTTTAGCACATAAAACAATATTGGGTATGAGTTTCTTGGTCAAACGGAAATAAAAAAATTAACTTTTAATCTGCATGCACAGAACTAATCGCCAGATGGCTACCTAGAAAAACTTAATAAGCACATTTCTTTATGTAAGGATCAACTTTTCATTGGTCTGAGAATGCAAATTTTTATCATGGTGTTCATAATAACATATCTTATTCAGCTAAATTGTGGGAACATGTTTTTGAAAATGCATTGAATACATTTATTGTGGTGGTTTGTCATTAAAATTTTTTATCAGTGATAGATATATTACAATATTATTGTTTGAGTGAGTATTGTCATTATGGTTTAGTATGGATTTAAGATTTGCGACTTTATTAACTCTTCCTAACTGTCGTGTGTGTAAGAGTGTGTGCTTGAGCATGTGCGTGCATGAGTGCGTGTGCGCACATGAGAGTGTGTGCGTGGGTGGAGTGAGTGCCTGTGTGCGTGGAGTGTTTGCGTGTGGGCGAGGTGAGTGCGTGCGTGCGGGTGGGGTGTGTGCATGTGCGCGGAGTGAGTGTGTGCGTTTGTGTGCAGTGTGTGCGCGTGTACGTCGTGTGAGTGTGTGCTTGTGCGTGTGGGTGGAGTGAATTTGTGCGTGTGCGCGTGTGGGTCGAGTGAATGTGTGCGTGTGTGTTGCGCGTGTGCGTTGAATGAGTGTGTGCGTGCGCGTGTGCGTGGGGCGAGTGTGTGCGTGGGTGGAGTAAGCGCGTACGTGGGTGGAGTGAGTGCGTGCGTGGGTGGAGTGAGTGAGTGCGTGCGTGTGTGCGAGCGTGGAGTGAGTGAGTGCGTGCGTGTGTGCGAGCGTGGGGTGAGTGATTTAGTGCGTGCGTGTGTGTGTGTGTGCGTGAATGGAGTGAGTGAGGGAGTGAGTGAGTGCGTGTGTGTGTGCGTGGGAGGAGTGAGTAAGTGTGTGTGTGCGTGGTTGGAGTGAGTGAGTGAGTGCATGTTTCTGTGTGTGCGTGGGTGGAGTGAGTGAGTGCGTGTGCGTGGGTGAGAGTGCGTGCGTGTGTGCGTGGGTGGAGTGAGTGAGTGAGTGTGTGTGTGCTTGGGTGGAGTGTGTGTGTGCATGAGTGGAATGAGTGAGTGACTGAGTGTGTGTGTGTGCGAGCGTGGGTGGAGTGAGTGAGTGCGTGAGTGTGTGGGTGGAGTGAGTGCGTGTGTGCGTGCGTGGGTGTGTGAGTGCCTGCGTGGGTGGAGTGAGTGAGTGCGTGTGTGTGTGCGTGCGTGGGGTGAGTGAGTGAATGCGTGTGTGCGTGGGTGGTGTGAGTGCGTGTGCGTGGGTGAGTGAGTGCGATGGTGGAGTGAGGTATTGCGTGTGTGCGTGGGTGGAGTGAGTGCGTGCGTGTGTGTGTGCGTGGGTGGAGTGAGTGTGTGCGTGGGTGAGTGTGGGTGCGTGGGTAGGTGAGTGCGTGTGTGCGTGCGTGTTTGTGTGTGTGCGTGGGTGGAGTGAGTGAGTGCGTGTGTGTGTGTGCGTGGGTGGAGTGAGTGAGTGATTGCGTGTACGTGTGTGGAGTGAATGAGTGAATGCGTTTGTGCGTGGGTGTGTGGGTGAGTGAGTGCGATGGTGGAGTGAGTGAGTGCGTGTGTGGATGCGTGGGTGGAGTGAGTGATTGCGTTTGTGCGTGGGTGGAGTGAGTGCGTGCGTGCGTGTGTGCGTGTGTGTGCGTGCGTGGGGTGAGTGAGTGTGTGTGCGAGGGTGGAGTGAGTGAGTGAGTGAGTGCGTGTGCGTGGGTGTAGTGAGTGAGTGAGTGCGTGTGCGTGGGTGGAGTGAGTGCGATGGTGGAGTGAGTGAGTGCGTGCAGTGAGTAGGTGAGTGAGTGCGTGTATGTGGGAGTGAGTGAGTGAGTGAGTGCGTGTGCGTGGGTGAGTGAGTGCGATGGTGGAGTGAGTGAGTGCGTGCAGTGAGTAGGTGAGTGAGTGCGTGTATGTGGGAGTGAGTGAGTGAATGCGTGTGTGTGTGCGTGTGTGTGTGGGTGGGTGGAGTGAGTGAGTGAGTGTGTGTGTGCGTGGGTGGAGTGTGTGCGCGTGGGTGAGTGATTGAGTGCGCGTGGGTGAGTGAGTGCGGGTTGCGTGGGTGGAGTGAGTGAGTGCGTGCGTGTGTGCGAGGATGGAGTGAGTGAGTGCGTGCGTGTTTGCGTGGGTGGAGTGAGTGATTGAGTGCGTGTTTGTGTGTGTGTGCGTGGGTGGAGTGAGTGAGTGAGTGAATGCGTGTGTGCGTGGGTAGAGTGAGTGGGTGAGTGCGTGTGCGTGGGTGAGTGAGTGCGTGTGTGTGCGTGGGTGGAGTGAGTGAGTGCGTGGGTGGAGTGAGTGAGTGCGTGGGTGGAGTGAGTGAGTGCGTGTGTGTATGCGTGGGTTGACTGAGTGAGTGAGTCAGTGCGTGTGTGTGTGCGTGCGTGGGGTGAGTGAGTGAGTGGGTGGAGTGAGTGTGCGTGGGTGAGTGAGTGAGTGCCTGTGAATGGGCGGAGTGAGTGAGTGAGTGCGTGTGTGTGTGCGTGCGTGGGGTGAGTGAGTGAGTGAGAGAGTGTGTGGGTGCGTGGGTGAGTGAGTGAGTGCCTGTGCGTGGGTGGAGTGAGTGAGTGAGTGAGTGAGTGAATGCGGGTGTGCGTGGGTGGAGTGAGTGTGTTCGTGTGTGTGCGTGGGTTGAGTGAGTGTGTTCGTGTGTGTGCGTGTGCGTGGGTTGAGTGAGTGAGTGCGTGTGTGTGCGCGTGGGTGGAGTGAGTGAGTGCGTGTGCGTGGGTGGGGTGAGTGAGTGTGTGTGTGGAATGAGTGAGTGAGTGTGTGTGTGGAATGAGTGTGTGCGTGTGTGTGTGTTGAGTAAGTTTGTGTGTGTGTGTTTGGAGTAAGTGTGTGCGTGTGGGTGGCGTGTACGCGTGTGCGCGTGCGCGTGTTTGTGCGCTTGTGCGTGTGTGCGTTCGCGTCTATGTGTGCGTGGAGTGAGTGTAGTGCGTGTGTGCGTGTGGGTGGAGTGAATGTGTACGTGTGGGTGAAGTGAGTGTGCGCGCGTGTGCGTGCCCTTCGTGTGGGTTGAGTGTGTGTATGGGTAGTGTGTGTGTGCGTGGGTTGAATGTGTGTGTGCGTGGGTTGAATGTGTGTGTGTGTGGGTTGAGTGTGTGCGTGTGTGTGTGTGGAGTGTGTGTGTGGGTTGAGTGTGTGCGTGTGTGTGGGTGGAGTGTGTGCGTGTGAGTGGGTGGAGTGTTTGTGTGTGTGTAATGGTGGAGTGTGTGCGTGTGTGTAATGGTGGAGTGCGTGGGTGGAGTGTGTGTGTGGTTGCAGTTTGTTCGTGTGTGTGTGTGTTAGGGTGGAGTGTGCGTGTATGTGCCCGTGCAGTGTGTGCGTTTGGGTGGGTGGATTGTGTGCAGGCGTGCGTTATGGGTGTGAGTGTGGGTGGAGGGCGTGTGTGCGCGCATGTGTTTGCGTGAGCGTGCGAGCGTGAGTGTGCGCGCGTAAGTGTGCGCGCGTAAGTGTTCGCGTGTTTCGCGAGCGTGCACGTGTTGTGTGTGTTGAGTGTGGGTGGAGTGTTTGTTGAGTGTGGGTGGAGTGTGTGTTGAGTTTGGACGGAGTATGTGCGTGTGGGCGGAGTGTGTGCGTGTGGGCGGAGTGTGAGCGTGTGCGTGTGGGTGGAGTGTGAGCGTGTGGGTTTGGGTGGAGTGTGAGCGTGTGGGTTTGGGTGGAGTGTGAGCGTGTGGGTGTGGGCGGAGTGTGGAGTGTGCATTCGTGTTTGTGTGGGAGGAGTTTCCGTGTGTTGGAGCATGTGGGTGGAGTGTGTGTGTGGGCGTGTGTGGAGTGTTTGTGTGTGCGCGTATGTGGAGTGTGTGTGCGCGCGCGTCGAATGTGTGTATATGTGTGTGTGGTGAGTGTGTGTGGAGTGTGTGTGTGAGCGTGTGTGGAGTGTATGCGTGTGTGGGTGGAGTGTGTGCATGCGTGTGTGGGTGGAGTGCGTGTTAGGGTGTAGTGTGTGTGTGTATGATATGGTGGAGTGTGTGTGTGTGGAGTGTGTGTGTGGGTCGTATGTGTGTTTGTGCGGGTGGAGGGTGCGTGTGTGTGCGTGCGCGTATGTGAGGTGTGCCTTTTGCGTGCATTGAGTGTATGTGTGGAGTGTGTGTATGAGCGTGTGTGTGTGTGTGTGTGGAGCGTGTGTGTGTGTGTGTGGAGCGTGCGTGTGTGTGTGTGTGGAGCGTGCGTGTGTGTGTGTGTGGAGCGTGCGTGTGTGTGTGTGTGTGGAGCGTGCGTGCGTGTGTGTGTGTGTGGAGCGTGCGTGTGTGTGTGTGGAGCGTGCGTGTGTGTGTGTGTGGAGCGTGCGTGTGTGTGTGTGTGGAGCGTGCGTGTGTGTGTGTGTGGAGCGTGCGTGTCTGTGTGTGTGGAGCGTGCGTGTCTGTGTGTGTGGAGCGTGCGTGTGTGTGTGTGTGTGGAGCGTGCGTGTGTGTGTGTGGAGCGTGCGTGTGTGTGTGTGTGGAGCGTGCGTGTGTGTGGAGCCTGTGTGTGTGTGTGGAGCGTGCGTGTGTGTGTGGAGCGTGCGTGTGTGTGTGGAGCGTGTTTGTGTGTGTGGAGCGTGTGTGTGTGTGTGTGGAGCGTGTGTGTGTGTGGAGCGTGTGTGTGTGTGGAGCGTGTGGGTGGAGCGTGTGCGTGTGCGAATGTGGGTGGAGTGTGTGTGCACCTGTGTGTGTACTTGTGTGTGTGGAGTGTATGCATGAGTGGAGTGTATGCGTGGGTGCAGTGTATGTGTGGGTGGTGTGTGTGTTAGGGTGGAGTGTGTTGCGTGCGTGTGTGGGTGGAGTGTTTGCGTGCGTGTGTAGGTGGAGTGTGTGCGTGCGTGCGTGTGTGTGTGGAGTGTATGCGTGGGTGGTGTGTGTGCGTGTGTGGAGCGTGCGTGTGGAGCGTGCGTGTGGAGCGTGCGTGTGGAGCGTGCGTGTGGAGCGTGTGTGTGGAGCGTGTGGGTAGTTTGTGCGTGTGTGGGTGCAGTGTGTAGGCGGAGTGTGTGGATGGAGTGTGTGCGTGTGCGAGTAGGGGTGGAGTGTGTGTGTGTGCGAGTAGGGGTGGAGTGTGTGTGTGTGCCTGTGTGGGCGGTGTGTGTGTGTGTGTTAGTGTGGAGTGTGGGCGTGCGTGTGTGGATGGAGTGTGTGCGTGGGTGGATGGAGTGTGTGTGTGGAGTGTGTTCGTGCGTGTGTGTGTGGAGTGTATGCGTGGGTGGAGTGTATGCTCGGGTGGAGTGTATGCGTGGTTGGAGTGTATGCGTGGGTGGAGTGTATATGTGTGGGTGGTGTGTGTGTGTTAGGGTGGAGTGTGTGCATGCGTGTGGAGGTGGAGTGTGCACGTGTGTGTGCGTGCGTGTGTATGTGTGTGTATGCGTGTGTGGGGGGAGTGTGTGCGTGTGCGGGTGGAGTGTGTGCATATGTGGTTGGAGTGTGCATGTGTGGGTGGAGTGTGCGTGTGTGGGTGGAGAGTGTGTGTGCATGTGGGTGTGGTGTGCATGTGTGTGATGTTGGAGTGTGGGGATGGAGTGTGTGCCTGAGTGTGTGCGTGAGTGTTTGGGTGGAGTGTGCTTGCGTGTGTATATGTGTGTGTGTGTGCGGGTGGAGTGTGTGTGCATATGTGGGTGGGGTGTGCGTGTGTGTATGGTTGGAGTGTGTGTGTGGAGTGTGTTTGTGAGTGGGGGTGGAATGTGTGCGTGTGTGTGTGGGTGGAGTGTGTGCGTGAGTGTGTGGGTGGATTGTGTTTGTGGAGTGTGTTTGTGTGTGTGGGTGAAGTGTGTGCATGTGTGTGTGTGGGTGAAGTGTGTGCGTGAGTGTGTGGGTGGAGTGTGCGTGCGTATGGTGTGTTTGTGTTTGTGTTTGTGTGTGTGTGTGTGTTTGTGTGTGTGTGGTTGTGTGTGTAGAATTCTTTGGTTGATAGACAGTAATACAAAGTTGCAATTACCCCAACATTCATTTTTGAACTTTGCAAAATTAGTAATAAATGCAGTGGCAAGTATTTGATAAAATAATGTAGTCTGAATCCCATGCAGTTCACAGTCTAAATAAGCACTTCAATGCCTTGATATTTCAGAGTGATTCTAATCGATTGTAAATCTTTTCAGGAATGATTGATATTGAAACATCAGGTCAGCAAATAGTCATTACTGTGATGCCCATTGACAGAGAGCTGCAAATATTTAATGGTGCCATTAGACCTACAATTGTGGCAGAATTGAAGGCTACATGTTCTAAAAAAAATAAAACCAATGATTTCCTCTTTATGATGGAAGCATCAAATGATGTATCAATTACCAATGATATTTTAACAATTTTAATCAGTGTCAAAGATGAAAATGATAATCCACCTGAATTTACACCAGACATAATGATTATTGGGTATCCAGATCAGGATATTAGTGATAAGGAGAAGCCATCCTCTATGGGAACTGCCGTTGTAAGTATATAACCTGCATTTCACAATTTCTTTTTCTTCTTAGAAATTTATTTAAAATGTGTGTATATATATATATATATATATATATATATATATATATATATATATATATATATATATATATATATATAAACACACAAACACTAACACAAAAAACACCACACACATAGAAACATAAAAGAAGGACACTTACATTGGATATTTACGTTTCGACGGCACGGCCGTCGTCATCAGAATCTGAATATATATATATATCGAGTTCTAACTTTGTATTTTATTCGACATCCCAATCCTATTTCAGCTCCTTCCTCATTTGCCTAACATTCTCCCCTGTAACACAGTCTTCTACATCCTGTCGCCAATCAATATGCTCTACATTCATATTTCCTGCCTCCTTATGATTGCTCCCAATGATCGTCTCTCCTCTCCCACCATACCCAGGATTTCCTTTTTTGTTTTCCTTTCTGTTCACTAAACCTTTTCCACACCCAGATTACAAAAGCCTCAAATCTGCACCAATCATCCTGCTTCAATGGCTATGTTTCCACGTTGTACAAAAATATGCTCCATATCGATGTTTTGACAAGATTTTTCTTAACAATTCATTAAATGTAACTGTAATTAATTTCCTCTTCCTTATGAAAGCTTCTTCCATAACGTAATATTTTATCTTATGTCCCAGTGGCTGCTCGCTGATTGGTCCATTTCCAAAAAACTCTCTTCCTCGCATTGTGGATATGTTGGCCTTCATCTCTATTGATGTTCTCCGGGTTTTTGGCGATCTCAATTGCTTCTCTAATGAGTCGTGGGTAATATCTACTCTCCTTGGCTATGATGTTTGCTTCTTAGAATAAGATATCGTGAGCGGGTTCACTCCATTTGTGTTCGGAGATGGCTGACAGGCGAAACTGCGTATTCGTTGTTGCCCTGAGGTGTTCCTTCATCCGAACTTTCATTGATCAACATGTTTCCCTGATGTAGGCATTTTCACATGAAGAAGGTACTTGGTAGATCCCTTCGTATAGGTCTTTCAGGATTTTGTCCTTTAGTCCAGGGAGAGCGTCTGCTATTTTCTTGGTGCGGTTAAATAAATTTTCTTGGTTGCAACGCATGGAAGAGAGTTCTCTGGAAACGGACCAATTAGTTAGCAGCCATTAGGGACCACCCAAATAAGGGTGGCCAAAATCTGAGTCCCTCATCTTCGACCTGAAGATGTTTTAAGTTTATACATTCACCTTGTACAGATAAACTCTAAAAGTATACATGTCCATTTGTACATAAGCAAATTTTAGTTATAAGTTTTGTCATATAATAGTTAAAATGCTGTTCGT
Source organism: Hetaerina titia (assembly GCA_037158775.1). Taxonomy (NCBI): domain Eukaryota; kingdom Metazoa; phylum Arthropoda; class Insecta; order Odonata; family Calopterygidae; genus Hetaerina; species Hetaerina titia. The sequence continues at coordinate 53,860,960 of CM073774.1, read as the reverse complement.
TGAACTACAAAAAAAGTACTAGTAACCAATGTAAGGGTAGTTTTCATAGTATAGCGCTCCTTGTACTAAGCCCTTTGCCATATGAAATTCACACATTTGAGTAAATGGCTCCCTTCTGATATTCAGATATCTATCTGCACAGCTTGTTCAAAACAAGTGTTATCTTACCGTCATAATGCAGGCATCCTCTAATTAGTAGTGAAGATACTTGCCCAGCAGGCTAAACACTACTGCTTGCCTTAATGTCACCATTGATTTTGATTAATTTTGATCATTAAAAGAAGCAAAAAGTATTTTTGTGAAATGAATTATTTTTTTATTAGAAATGTAAAAGAACATTTTGATATTGCTATCATGAGAGCATCTAAGCTTTCCAAAATGCAGTAGCATAAACATCAAATTAAAAATCAAAAGATTTTTCAATGAAGTCTCTGATATATTTGTGGTTCCTGGGGTCAGTTCATGTTTTTGAGCTGCTTAGTAAAAATGCCTTAGTATTGCAAATAATCTTCATTCAAAAATGGATGATTATGATGCTTTGTGTTACAATATTTTGAAATATGCATGATGGCAATAATAAGATTTACTAATTAAAAATAATACTGAATAATACTGCCTATAGTTATAGCTTTAGCTCTAGCTAATTCGAGTTATGTATTTCAGGCTCTTGACAAGGATGTTGGAGAAAATGCTGTAGTCACTTACTCTTTGAAAGGAACTAATGAGGTGATCATTGATTCAGAAACTGGCATAATTTATCCACATCCAAAAAATTTTCAATATGAGAACATATCATTCAGTATCATTGCTTCAGATAGGTCTAATAATCAAAATGCATTAACAGTATCGGTAAGTTGAGGTTAATATTTTTCTCATAAATTTTGATTTGTCTCTAAGATTGTCTTCTGGTGGGTGTAAATTACTGTACAGATTTTCAATCCTGGTAATATGATATTCAAATTTTATCCTTCTGTTGTTATTAGGTCAAAATTTTAACACCCAAATATATCACAGTTCTGAATATTGGACATTCAACTGTGGAAAATGTGCCAAGGCTAACTCAAATGATTTCTGAAGAAACTAGGTTACAGATTGGAGTTATAACTGCTCGCATGGAGAGTGTAAAATCAAAAAATATTGGACCAAGATTCTTGTTTACCCCAGAGGATTATGAGCTGAGGAATAATTTTCTCAGTCAAGGGATTAACTCAAAAGTTGATGCTGTTGATTCAAACCAAGATGAAGATGATAGCGTTTATCTTAGGCTGGTCATTTATGCCCTTAATGGAAGTGACCCAGTTAGTGTAGATCAGTTGAACAGGTAAATTATTCACTAAGAATAACCGTTGAACTACTTTTACATTAAGGATTTTTACAAGATGTGACAAACCTACATGTATAAATTTTGTGCAAAGATGACTGTAATTTTTCTGATCAAAAGTGCAACACATGCTTTTATTAATTAATTAAAATTTATTACATTACTTGTCCCTCAATTCCTATGAAATTTGTTAATTATTCATGGAATGATGGAAGATGAGATATTAATTCATATAATGATAATTATAAGCTCTAGTAAAATTTCATGAATGCATACTGGTTTTACTTAATTATGCTAGTCATATACAACAAATTACAGTTAACCTTTGCTAATCCAATACTCTCACTAAACTGGAACCAACCAATTTGGACTCCCTTGTAATCCACACAGTCCAAGCATGGTTGGTGGCTTATTAAGGGTTCATGAGAGGCAGTACAGCTGCATTTTGCTGGATAATACATTTAGGTTGCAGCTTCTACTATCATTGAAAATAATTTAATATTTCAATCAATATTCCAGCTGTACATTTAAAAAATATATAAACTAATTCTACTTGAAACAATTGCAAATGTCCGTCCAATTGTTACACTTTTTTAAATGTGGCACTTTTAATTTAAATTGAATTTTTGAATTTCCATTTAGATATTGCATGATAATGGGATCTTTTGGCAGGCAAACTAAAGTATAAAGCAAACTATTGACTATAACACCAAAGAAAAGTAGGAGTAAAAGAAAAGTCTATGGGTGGCATGTGCATAAACAATCCATGCAGTGGAAACATGAAACATAAAGGGCACACCATGCAAAACTTGCAGAATGCTGGCATGTAGAAAGAATTTGAGAAATGTATATAGTTTATTGTGGTTATTACGATGAACTGACTCCCTAACAATTTTGTTCCCTAACTTACAAAATACAAAATTAATGTTCAGAGAGTTTCTCAGGAAGAAATAGAAACACTTTTTATGAGTGCCAATATACAAGAATATTAAAAATCATTTATTTTTATTGAAATGATGCATCGCTATAAAAGCAAAAAATGTTCTGTCATGGTGTTATTCATTAGTCAACTCTATTAACTGCATTCATCCTTAGAAGCTTCAATAAAATCTAATGGAATTTAAATGCTACTAGTCATATTGTTTTCTAATATCATCTGTAATATTCTTGATATTTTATTAAGATCAACAAAATATATGTGCAAATATATTTCAAAGATGGAGGGTAACATTTAATTTTGCCAAAAAAATGGCAACTTTGCATTGGGTCACTACAAAACATACAAAACAATAGTCATACCATTTGTTGATGCGAAACCCTCTTATACGTTAATAAAAACATGATTAAGTGCTATTTATGAAAATAGATTAAATAAAAGGCATAATACAATTGAGCAAACATTACTATTGTTTTGTTCAAAGGTACTTATGAATTATTGCCAACTAAATATTTGGAGGGAATTGGTGATATTTGTTATTTAAATAATTTTACTTTGTATTTAAATTGGATCTTCTTAAACTTTGAGGTTCTAATGCATCATCATGTAGTGTCAATAGAACTCATCAGGGACTAACAGTTCCTCTTTTCATCAACTGATTATCAGGGAAATGGTTCATGGAGTCACATGTGTCAAAACCCAGAATCTCTCTGGCTCTCTTCTCTCCTAAATTCACTTCCTGATGGCATTGATCCTATCTCTTTACCTTTAAACACCTTTACCACCGAGTTCCTTAAGCAATTAGAACCTGCTTTTTCAACATTCATCAATATTGTGTTATGATTATTCTTGTTCATTACTGCGAAGGCTTCCGCGGTGATGAGATGCAATCTGTACGTTTTTCGGGTTCTCCCCACGTTGAGTTGTGTCTATTGACGACGGTTTCACCAGCAGTCCCGCTGGCATCTTCAGTAATTTCACACGCCTCTATGGGGAGGACATATACCAGAAGAGCAAGAAATTTGAGAAGCTCAAGAAGAAGAGGGAAAAACTTCTGTCTGCCCTGGCTTTTCTTGCCAGATGCAGAGACAAGGAAACTCTACCATCTTTCGTTGAAGTGAAACACCACATCCAGTCCAGGAAGGCAAAAAGGATTCTGCGATGTGCATCCTTTGATTTATTGAAGGAGCGCGTCCAATATACACGAAGTGCCCTTCACCACAGCTCGGAAGAACTTTACCACATTCACCTGGAACTTAGCAGCATTCTAACGCCAGAGGACTGGACCACTTTAGACAGGATAACAACTACATCTTCCCTTACTACGTTCTCTAGAGCAAGGGAAACCCAGATTAAGAAATTTGAAGCCCTGGAGAGTACCCAACACCCCGCTCCCAGTTCCACTGGCCCTGAAAAGGACTGTTTGGTGGTAAATTTGACAAAGGAGACTCTCAGCACCGCAGCCATCTCCATCCTATCCAAAGGACTAAACTTCACCATAGCTCCTGCCCACATACCAAAGAAAGATTTTGTCACCGGCGTGGAAGATGCCATCCGCAAACTCCGGAAGCCGTTAGCCAAAGAAATACGAGAAGAAGTTAGCCGAGTCCTACGGAAAGCCAGACCTCCAAAAGCAAGCACAACAAGAGCCGAAAGATTGGCACTAAAGGCACTAAGAGATAACAAGAAGTTGCTAATACTGCCTGCCGACAAAGGAAATGCCACCATCGTCATAGCAAAGGAAGACTACGAAAGGAAGATCCTCGACTTGCTTGACGACCCCACTTACCACGAATTAAAGTCCGACCCAACCAACAGATTCCACAGAAGCATCAAAGAACTCTTCAAGCAATCTTCTATCCCTCAAGAGGAGAGGAGAGCACTTATACCATCGGCACCCAAAGCCCCCAGGCTGTACGGGCTCCCAAAAATCCACAAGGAAGGGATTCCACTCCGACCCATAGTAAGTGCTATTGACTCGCCCACGCATAAATTGGCAAGGTATTTGGCCCAAGTGCTCTTGCGTTTCTCAGGCCTGACTCCAACCCACGTCAGAGACTCATTCCATTTATAGAAATAGTGAAACAGACTACAACGTCAGAAGAAGACATTTTTGTGAGTTTTGACGTGGTGTCGCTGTTCACCAACATCCCCATTGAAGAGACAATAGACATCACCAGGGAGCTAACGGAAAGAGGACTGCCAAAGGATATTCCTAAAATGGTAGAATTCTGCCTCAAGAATTCTTACTTCACCTGGAAGCAGAAATTCCACAATCAGACTAAAGGAGCTGCCATGGGTTCACCTCTCTCTCCTGTACTTGCAAACCTGTACATGGAAAACTTAGAAAGGAAGGCCTTAGACTCCTGTCAAAAGAAGCCTAAACTTTTCCTACGTTACGTAGACGATACATTCATCATATGGCCCCATGGAAAAGAGGAACTACAAAACTTCCTGCAGCACCTCAACAATCAAGATGCCTCCATCAAGTTCACTATGAAAGTGGAGAAAGAAAGACAGCTACCGTTCCTTGATGTCCTCGTAACAAGAAAACGAGATGGCAGCATAGGACACACGGTGTACCGCAAGAAAACACATACGGACAGATATCTACATTGGACGTCTCACCACCATCCGAGACAAAAAGCATCTGTAATCCAAACCCTTTACCACAGGGCGTTCACAGTCTCCGATGCTGATTCTAGATCCAGTGAAAAAGAACATCTATTGAAAATCCTCCAGAAAAATGGATACAAACGAGACCTCATCATAAAAACTGCCCAGAAGGAAGAAAACAAAAACTCGGTCCTAAAAAGGACCATCGAGACAACAGCCGAGGATCAGCCCAAGACCAAGACCTACCCCCTTCTGCCCTACACTGCCGGCACCTCAGAAAAGATAGCCAGGATACTAGTTAAATACGACGTGGTTTCTAGATTCAAGAGTGTAACCAAAGCCGCGGACCTTCTTCGGACCGAAAAAGACCACCGTCCGAAAAATGTGAACGAAGGGGTGTATGAGGTAAAATGTAGTTGTGGAAAAGCATACATCGGCCAGACATCTCGCTCCCTAAACTGTCGCCTTAAGGAGCACCGAAGGGCCACTAAGAAAAGACAATTCCGACTATCCGCCATAGCGGAACATGCGTGGTCAGAACCCGGACATGACATCGACTTCGATAATGCCAGAATTATCACCAAAGAAAAAAGATATTTCCCTAGATTGATACGGGAGGCCATCAAAATTGGAAAAACTCCCAAAAACTTCAACCGAGAAGACAGCTATTGCCTATCCCACTGTTGGAAACGGATGTTCACCAACATGCAGAATCCACCAACCAGCGCAGCTGATATAACAACCAATCACAGCGCGCCAGAATCCACCAACCAGCACTGCTGATATAACAGCCTATCACAGCGCGCCCGACGACTAGGTCTCAGACCTATATATACCGAGACGAAACAAGAATTCCTCACTTCAGACCTGAAGATGCCAGCGGGACTGCTGGCGAAACCGTCGTCAATAGACACAACTCAACGCGGGGGGAACCCAAAAAACGTACAGATTGTATTCTTGTTCATGTTTGCATGTATGTGTCTCTTGTTCTGTATCTTGTTGTATGTGCCATTATTGTTTCTGAATTAATTATATTGTTGACATTGTTTCTGAATTAATAAAAAATAATGTAGACTGCCTAATTTGGACGATTTATATCCCCACATAGTCTGGATTAGCAATGGTTTACTGTGTATAAATACATGCAGTATGTACATTAAAAATGACTATTTCTTATTAAATTAAAATTTTAAAATATATTATATTCCTTCCCTAAATTCCTCAGATCACTTAATGGAAATTCATCAACATCAAAATGGAATTTACAGCACTACCATGAAGAAAATGATAATGGTACCCACTCAGGTTCTGGATCTGAAGGTCTCTTGGCAGCTGTAATTGCTCTGGGCACTATTCTTGGAATTATCATTTGTGGGACTGCAGGATTTTTTGCCTACAGGTAGATTTATATTTGAATAATTTAATTTTCCAGAGACAATACATTAACTTCTTGCATGTAGAGGATTTTACAGCCTAATAAATACAGAATATAAAAATAAAGAACAGGAAATACAAAAGGTAATAAGCCTCACTTTCTGAATGATAGTCTCGCTGAAAATAACCTCACTTTCTGAATGATGATCAAATATTTGTCAGTCATATACTTACTAATGCTTCATCAGTGAGGAATGCTTCATTTTGCTCTCCAAAAATATATATATATGTATATGAAAAAAATATAAATCTATCTCTTTGAAATTGACACTCTCCGGTGACGCAAAAACACATGGATACAAAACATTCAACACACAGAAACATAAATGAAGGACACTCACAGCATGTGATGACGACCGAGCCGTCGGAACGTCAATACATACTGTGAGTTTCCTTCCTTTTTGTTTCTTTGTATTGAATATTTTGTATCCATGTGTTTATAAATATATATATATATATATATTATATATATATATATTATATGTATATTATAAATTCACTGATAAGTCATAAAAAACACAGAAACCAAAACACAAAAGAGGAAAAACTCACTGGTACTCGAATTTTCGGTGGTCCCACCACCTTTCTCAAGAGGAATTAGGAACAGAACTGAGGCAGAGGAGGGCCCGAAAGCAGTGGTAGGAAGGAGAAGGGGAAATGGGGGAAAAGAGGGGAAAAGAGGGGAAAAGAAAGGAAAAGGGGGGAAGGCATTCAAGGTGAGGAGTTTGGAGGGGTAGTGTATGGCGCGGGAATTTTAAAAAGGTGGGGATGATATGGAAGTTGTTGGGGGCGGAGGGGGATGAAATTATATGCAAAAAGGGGGCAATTAATGTCTAATATTAATACCTGGGCGATTCCAGGAATCCAAGAGCCAGATGAAAGCTAGCTCTAATGTTTTGAGTTTCAGTGGAGGGTCTGAGTGTGGGAGGGATGCTAAGACGGATACTTTAAAACATTGGTCAAAGGCAGCGTTGTGTTCGGAGGCATGTTTGGGGATTGGGAGCATACCAATAAGGGAGGAATTGTTGCATGAGGCTCTATGATTATTGATTCTAATATTGAGGGGTGTGGTACACTGTCCAATGTAAAAGGCAGGGCAAAGTTGGCACTTGAGTAGGTAGACAACATTGCTGGAGGTACACGAGGAGTAGGGAATAGGTGGGAGAGAGTTAAAGAGCGGGTGGGAGAGGGATGGGATACTGGTTAGGAAAATAGGACATGTTTTGCATCTAGGTTTATTGCAGGGTCTGGGAGTGATTTTGGAACGGGGCGAGGATTTAAGAAGTGGATTGGTAGATTTTAGAAGATCTGATAGATTGGCGGGGCGTTTGAAAGTGACAGAGGGGCATTTGGGGAAAAGGTTGGTGGTGGAATTGTGGTTTTTGAGGATAGGATAGAGGTCCTTTAGGATAGAACGCAGAGATTCTAGGCCAGGGAGAAACGTGGTACAAATTGAAAGAGGGTGGTTTTTCGCGGTGGTGGAAGGTCTGGGAGTGTAAGTATGCCTACGGATCCTCTTATTCAGGAGGGATTCAGGATAACCTCGTTTGAGGAGGGAATGGTGTAAATTTATGAGGAAATTGTCTAGGGAGTCAGGGTCATTGCAAATTCTGTGACCCCTTATGGAAAGGGAATAAGGATTCCTGGAATCGCCCAGGTATTAATATTAGACATTAATTGCCCCCTTTATGCATATAATTTCATCCCCCTCCGCCCCCAACAACTTCCATATCATCCCCACCTTTTTAAAATTCCCGCGCCTTACACTACCCCTCCAAACTCCTCACCTTGAATGCCTTCCCCCCTTTTCCTTTCTTTTCCCCTCTTTTCCCCTCTTTTCCCCTCTTTTCCCCCATTTCCCCTTCTCCTTCCTACCACTGCTTTCGGGCCCTCCTCTGCCTCAGTTCTGTTCCTAATTCCTCTTGAGAAAGGTGGTGGGACCACCGAAAATTCGAGTACCAGTGAGTTTTTCCTCTTTTGTGTTTTGGTTTCTGTGTTTTTTATGACTTATCAGTGAATTTACATTACACGTTTGTGGGTTTTCCAAAAAAGTGTATATATGTATATTATATGTATATATATTTATATAAAGAAATAAAATCTCAAAGATCTTGGCTGACCAAGACCTTTGAGATTGGGTGAGTAATTAATGTTGCTTTTGCATATCTCTGTTAACCTAAAGCATATGAAGATTATTTTTTGTAAGAATAACAGTTCGATTTTTTAACTATATGTATGTATGTACATACAAACTATATGTATGTGTATAAACTATATGTGTGAGTGTTTGCATATATATATATATATACCCGCAGATCTCAGAGTAAATTACGTTTCCTCGATAGCTCAAGTGGTTAAAGCATAAAGGCATGTCCTTAAAGTAATGTCAATGATTTTATTGTGACACAACTGTGCATAATTGCTGTATATTTGTTACTTAACATATGTCTTACATTTATTTTACTGCAGAAAGTGGAGAGCCAACAGAGTCAACGGGAGAGATAGCCTTGAGAAGGGCTTAGTGAGCCAAAGCAGTGAATCTGATAATAGCAGTTTTACTGAGAAGAAAGATAATGGGTAATAAAATAGTTTATAATTAGCACTTAAACCTCAGATGGTTGCTTTGGTTGGACAGCAATAAAAAATGAGTTGTAATGAAAACAACATTGTTTTTGCTATTTTTTCACATTTTATCTTTTACATAAATGCTTTATATATTTCCATGGCTATACTTTGTCATTATAGGTTAGTATAACAATATTTTCAAATGTATACTAAGGCAATAAGATGCTGGAAAATCTATGAGTATCTATGGTATTGAGTCAAACCCTACCATGGACTACAACCTTGACGTGATGGAAGGGCTTGTGCTTTCTGATGACCCAGATAGGTCGAAGGTTAGGAGCCAGATGAAAATTGTCCACGCAGTGTCTGTTCCTCATTGAAGCAGTTGCAAAAGCGTCTGACCCCAGTGGGGTGAACATTAAGGGATGGTGTCACATTAAAAACACTATTGAGGAAGGCAATGGGAAACAACCTCAATTATTGCTCCCATGAAAAATGATGGACACAAGACAGAAATTGAATCCTGCCGTGTGTCATGCTGGCAACGGGGGAGGCAAGGCTTCCGCGGTCGTCATCCCACGAAACCTTTGCACGGGAAAAATAACAGCAACTGAACAGAAGATGCAGAAGAAGACAAAAGTAGAATGGGAACATGGAACGTCAGGATAATATTGAGGACAGGCAAATTAGAGAATATTAAGCAAGAGAGGGAAAGAGGTAATATAGATGTTTTAAGTCTCTGCGAGGTGAGATGGAAGGATAGCGGGGATTACTGGAGTGACAATTATAGAGTGATATACAGCGGAGGGGGCGAGAGCCAACGAGGGGTTGCCGTAAATAAAGGGGTAGGAAGAAGCGTAGTCAGCATAGAGCAAGCAACTGATAGGATTTTACTCATAGAGATTAAAGCAGAGCCGATGAACTTGGTCATTGTTCAGGTATACATGCCACCGAGCAACCCCAAGGAGGAAGAAGTCGATAGGATGTATGATGAGTTAGAGGATATAATCGCGTGTGTTCCTGCAGCGAAACATTTGATAGTGATGAGGGATTGGAACGCAATGGTAGGCGAAGGAAGAGAGGGTGGTGAGGTGCGGGACTATGGGTTAGGCATGAGGAATGAACGCGGGGAGAAAGCAATTGAATTCTGCAGGAGACAGGGGTTAGTCATCACCAACACATGGTTTAGACACCACAAAAGGCATAGGTATACATGGAAAATGCCAGGTGACTCAGAAAGGTATCAGTTAGATTATATTATGGTTAGGCACAGGTTTAGGAACAGTGTCATAAATTCGCACAGTTTCCCCAGGAGTGGATGCGGAATCTGACCACAATTTAGTTGTTATGAAATGTAATGTCCGCTTCAAGAAGATAAGGCAAGGGCGGCAGATTAGGAAATGGAATATAGAAGCATTAAATGAATTAACAAGGATGGAGTATCAGCAGGCTGTAGAGAAAATGATGGATAACGGTAAAGAACTGAGTACTATCAAAGAAAAATGGGAATGTATCAAGCAAGGGATATCGGAAGCCGCAAAAGACACTATAGGAACCGTTAACGGGAAAAGGATAAGGAAACCATGGGTAACGGATGAGATGATTGAAAAGATGGAGGAGAGAAGAAGATGGAAGAATGTAAGCACAGAGTTAGGCAAAACGAATTACAAAGAGTTAAACAATAAATTGAGAAGGGCCACAAATAAAGCAAAGGAAGAATGGTGGAAAATGCAATGCGAGGATGTGGAAAGTTTACAGAGGAAGGGTGAAATTGGTGCGCTCTACAGCAAGGTTAAGTTATTATCGGGAAGTAAGAAGGTAAGATCTGTGCTAACAGTTAAAGATAAGTGGGATAAGATAATAGTTGAACCAGGAAAAATCCAAGAGAGATGGAAGGAATATATGAAAACACTGTATGGTAAAGAACTTAGACCGACAAGGTTAGACATAGGAAAGGAACATGACGTAGAAGAAGATAGCTTAGGTCCAGGCATACTCGACGATGAAATAGAAAGGGCATTAAAGGTGATGAAAGCAAATAAGGCCGTGGGGGTGGACAACATCCCTGTAGAACTGTTGAAATGTTTAGGAAAATGTGGGAGAACACTCTATATGGACTGATTCGTAGTATCTATGAGGAAGGAATGTGGTCGGAAGATTTTTTGAGATCAGTGTTAGTTCCTATTCCAAAAAAGGCAAAGGCTACATCATGTGAGGATTACAGAACAATAAGTTTGATATTCCGCGCAGCTAAAGTTATTCTCAGGATCATCAACAAAAGGATAGAGAGTAAGGCAAATGATTCCTGAGGGGATGATCAGTTTGGGTTTAGGAAGGGAAGAGGTATGTGTGATGCCATTGCAGTAATGATATCACTAATCGAGAGGAATATAGAATACAATCAGGACGTATATGCCTGTTTCATAGATTTCGAAAAAGCATTTGATAGAGTGAATTGGGAAAAATTAATGCGTGTATTGCAGAAAATAGGAATGGATTGGAGGGACAGGAGACTGATCCGCAACCTGTACATATCTCAGACTGCTCAGGTGCGAGTGGGGAATGGAGAATCCGGATGGGCAGTGTTAGGAAGAGGTGTAAGGCAGGGTTGCCCATTGTCACCAGTGCTGTTCAATCTATATGTGGAGGAAATGATTAAAGAGGCATGGGAAGAACTGGAGGTAGGAATGAAAGTCGGAGGGGAATTCGTAAAATCGGTTAGGTTTGCTGATGACCAAGCATTAGTTGCTCAGTCAGCCAAGAGGTTGCAAGCATTGCTGAGTGAATTGGAGGTTCAGTGTGATAAATATGGGATGAAAATCAATATTAATAAAACAAAGGTTATGCAATTTTGCAGAAAGAAAAAGGCTAAGCTAAATATTAAAATAGGCGGGGAAAAAATAGGGCAGGTAGAACAGTTTACATATCTCGGAAGTGTTTTGGACCAATACGGTCAAAGTGGTAGGGACGTAAGGAGAAGAATTGCGCTAGGCAAGGAGGCTTTCTCAAGAAGGAGGGGGTTGATGACGGGGACATTGAGTAGGGATGTTAAGACAAGACTCGTAAAAACTCTGATATGGAGCGTAGCCATGTACGGGGCGGAAACATGGTCACTGAAGCAGAATGATAAATGTAGATTGGAGGCTTTTGAAATGTGGGTGTGGATAAGAATGGTGAAGGTGAAATGGACTGAAAGGAAGACAAATGAGGAAGTACTGGAGATGGTGGGTGAGGAGGGGGGTTTGTTGAGAGAAATCCTATGGAGGCAGGAAAAATGGATGAAAGGCGTATTGAGCGGTAGTGGAATGTTGAATAAGGTAATAGAGGGGAGAATGTTGGGCAAACGAGGAAAGGGCAGGAACAGGATAGGGATGTTGGACGGGATGAAGGGAGGAAAGAAGTACACAGAGATGAAGAGGGACCTGATGTAGATTAGGTTGCTGGATTGGGTTTATTTGATAGTTGTGCCCATCCAGAAACCTACCTTAACCGGTAGATTACCTAATAATTTTCATATGGGTAGCCACACCTTCATCTTCTTCATATGGGTAGCCACATCTTCCATTTTCATCTCTGTAGAGGCCTACTTTTAAGGCGAAACAGGGTTTCTCTAGGCACTCCTGATTTTAGTTCCTTTTTTTGTTTGTGTGATTGACGGGTTCCTGACATAGGAGGGATCCTTGCAAACCCTGACTGAGTGAGTGTGTGAGATTCACAAAAGTCTAACACACCCGAGTGATTGATTGACTGTGTATTAATGTAAGTCGTCTCTGTTTCACAAAATCCTTTTTAACTTATTTATTTGTGTGATTGATGGGTCACTGACATAGGAGGGATCCTTGTAAACTTGGAGTGTGTGTGTGAATATGATTTTCGAGAGTGACTATTATTTCTTAACACACCCTAGTGATCAAGTGGTTGTAAGTTTGTTTTATTATTTTCATTATTTATTTTTATTACAACTGCCAGACTCACTTGGAGATATGGATGATAAATAAATTAGGTTTTTTTTTTTTTTTTTTTTTAGGTAATCTACCGGTTAAGGTAGGTTTTTGGATGGACCCAACTATCAAATAAACATTTTGTGACTCCCCACCTAGCAAACTAATCTATATCAGGTCCCTCTTCATCTCGGTGTACTTCTTTCCTCCCTTCATCTCGTCTAACATCCCTATCCTGTTCCTACCCTTACCTCGCTTGCCCAACATTCTTCCCTCTATTACCCTCTTCAACATTCCACTACCGCTCAATACGCCCTTCATCCATTTTTCCTGCCTCCATAGGATTTCTCTCAACAAACCCCTCTCCTCCCCCACCATTTCTAGTACTTCCTCATTTGTTTTCCTTTCGGTCCATTTCACCTTTTCCATTCTTCTCCACACCCACATTTCAAAAGCCTCCAATCTACGTCTATCCTCCTGCTTCAGCGACCATGTTTCCGCGCCGTACATAGCTACGCTCCATATCAGAGTTTTTACGAGTCTTGTCTTAACATCCCTACTCAACGTCCCCGTCATCAACTCCCTCCTCCTTGAGAAAGCCTCCTTGCCTAGCGCAATTCTTCTCCTTACGTCCCTACCACTTTGACCGTGTTGGTCCAAAACACTTCCGAGATATGTAAACTGTTCTACCTGCTCTATTTTTTCCCCTCCTATTTTAATATTTAGCTTAGCCTTTTTCTTTCTGGAAAATCGCATAACCTTTGTTTTATTAATATTTATTCTCATCCCATATTTATCGCACTGAACCTCCAATTCACTCAACAATGCTTGCAACCCCTTGGCTGACTGAGCAACTAATGCTTGGTCATCAGCAAACCTAACCGATTTTAGGAATTCCCCTCCGACTTTCATTCCTACCTCCAGTTCTTCCCATGCCTCTTTAATCATTTCCTCTACATATACGTTGAACAGTACCGGTGACAATGGGCAACCCTGCCTTACACCTCTTCCTAACACTGCCCATCCGGACTCTCCGTTCCCCACTCGCACCTGAGCAGTCTGAGACATGTACAGGTTGCGGATCAGTCTCCTGTCCCTCCAATCCATTCCTATTTTCTGCAATACACGCATTAATTTTTCCCAATTCACTCTATCAAACGCTTTTTCGAAATCTACAAAACAGGCAAAAACGTCCTGATTGTATTCTATATTCCTCTCGACTAGTGATCTCATTACTGCAATGGCATCACGCGTACCTCTTCCTTTCCTGAACCCAAACTGATCATCCCCTAAGTAATCATTTGCCTTACTCTCTATCCTTTTGTTGATGATCCTGAGAATAACTTTAGCTGCGTGGGATATCAAACTTATTGTTCTGTAATCCTCACATGACGAAGCCTTTGCCTTTTTTGGAATAGGAACTAACACCGATCTCACAAAATCTTCCGGCCAGATTCCTTCCTCATAGATACTACGAATCAGTCCATATATGGCCTTTTTCCCACCTTTCCCTAACCATTTCAACATTTCTACAGGAATATTGTCCACCCCCACAGCCTTATTTGCTTTCATCTCCTTTAATGCCCTTTCTATTTCATCGTCGAGTATGCCTGGACCTAAGCTATCTTCTTCTACGTCATGTTCCTTTTCTATGTCTAACCTTGTCGGCCTAAGTTCTTTACCATACAGTGTTTCTATATATTCCTTCCATCTCTCTTGGATTATTCCTGGTTCAACTATTATCTTACCCCATTTATCTTTAACTGTTAGCACACATCTTGCCTTCTTACTTCCCGATAATAACTTAACCTTGCTGTATAGAGCACCAATTTCACCCTTCTTCTGTAAACTTTCCATATCCTCGCATTGCGTTTTCCACCATTCTTCTTTTGCTTTATTTGTGGCCCTTCTCAATTTATTGTTTAACTCTTTGTACTTCATTTTGCCTAACTCTGTGTTTACATTTTTCCATCTTCTTCTCTCATCCATCTTTGCAATCATCTCCTCCGTTACCCATGGTTTCCTTATCCTTTTCCCATTAACGGTTCCTATAGTGTCTTTAGCGGCTTCCAATATCCCTTTCTTGATACATTCCCATTTTTCTTCGATAGTACTCAGTTCTTTACCGTCATCCATCATTTTCTCTACAGCCTGCTGATACTCCTTCCTCGTTAATTCATTTACTGCTTCTAAATTCCATTTTTTAGCCCGCCGCCCTTGCCTTATCTTCTTGAAACGAACATTACATTTCATAACAACTAAATTGTGGTCAGAGTCCGCATCCGCTCCTGGGAAACTGTGCGAATTTATCACACTGTTCCTAAACCTGTGCCTAACCATAATATAATCTAACTGATACCTTTCTGAGTCACCTGGCATTTTCCATGTATACCTACGCCTTTTGTGGTGTCTAAACCATGTGTTAGTGATGACTAACCCCTGTCTCCTGCAGAATTCAATTGCTTTCTCCCCGCGTTCATTCCTCGTGCCTAACCCATAGTCCCCCACCTCACCACCATCTCTTCCTTCGCCTACCGTCGCATTCCAATCCCCCATCACTATCAAATGTTTCCCTGCAGGAACACTCGCGATGATATCCTCTAACTCATCATACATCCTATCGACTTCTTCCTCCTTGTGGTTGCTCGGTGGCATGTATACCTGAATAATGACCAAGTTCGTCGGCTCTGCTTTAATCTCTACGAGTAAAATTCTATCTGTCGCTTGCTCTATGTTGACTACGCTTCTTCCTACCCCTTTATTTAAAATTACGGCAACCCCTCGTTGGCTCTCGTCCCCGCCGCTGTATATTACTCTATAATTGTCACTCCAGTAATCCCCGCTATCCTTCCATCTCACCTCGCAGAGGCCTAAAACATCTATGTTACCTCTTTCCATCTCTCGCTTAATATTTTCTAATTTCCCTCTCCTCAACATTGTCCTGACGTTCCAGGTTCCTATTCTAACTACTTTCGTCTTCTTCTGCATCTTCTGTCCTGCTGCTGTTATTTCTCCCCCGCAAGGATTTCGTGGGATGACGACCGCGGAAGCCTTGCCTCCCCCGCTGCCGGGCACGACACACGGCCCCTTGGGCCGAGTCCCGCAGTTGCCAGGACTCAATTTCTGTTTTGCGTCCATCATATTTTCTTGGGAATGATAATTGAGGTGGTTTCCCGTTGCCTTCCTCAATAGTGTTTTTAACGTGACACCATCACTTAATGGCCGCCCCACTGGGGTCAGACGCCATTGCAGCCGCCTCACTGAGGAACAGACGCTGCGTGGACTACCTTTCGTCTGGCTCCTAACCTTCGACCTATCTGGCATGGGTGACCCTTCCAGGAGTAATTATTATTACTCCCGCCAGCACAGCTCTAGGGGTCATCGGAACACACAAGCCCTTCCACCACGACAAGGTTGTAGTCCATGGGAGGGAAATTAGGTTGTACTTTAAATATTTGTAATATAATTTAATGCATTGCCTTTATAGTAATGCATTATTTATTACATAATGATGAAATTGTAAACTTTTTATTTTTTAAGCGGTTTCAGATTTGTTTATTTAAATGTTGTTGAGGAAATATACTTTGCATATGCTATGACAATTATGTTTGTCAAAGTGATCCTAAAGAGTTTATGGGTCATAGTTTTTTATAATGAATGTATTTTATTCACTTTATTTCATCTATAGGTATGACATCTATAGGTTTTGTGTTTTACTATACAGAAAGTTTGAAATGGAAATTGACTCAAGTGCCACCCTAATGAAAAATGTGAACTACTTCCTTGGAGGAATTTTAAGATAGTGCAAAATTTTTGTTACAGATAGAAGTTGCTCATTATCATATGTAATTACCTGAAAAGTAGCCTTAAAAATAATTATAACAGAAAAATAGCCATAACAATAAATATATCTCCATGGTGGTAGGATAACATTCCCACCTGACAATTCGTAGGTTGCAGGTTTGATTCCCAACTCAGTTGGTTGTTTCCTCCTCCCCCCATCCCCTCAGGTCTGGATGTTTGTGATTGCTGTTGTTATTTCATGTTTATAGTCCAGTTATTACTGGCCGTACCTGCCTAATTTTGGTTTGGTAATAAGTTAACATTTAAAAAATTGAGTAATACAATGATTCTTCAGAGCGTACACTTTGCTCTTGTCTAAATGATGCATGAGTGCATCATTGCGCATTCATATTTTTAAGAATTAACATAACATTTTAATCATTTCCAACAATATTATGGTTGGTGTAGGAGGCATATGAAATATCTCATTGTATTAAGAAGACATCCTCTATTTTATTCATATGTACTTAACATTCAATGATAAAGTGGTAATGCCATGCCATCTTCATTTCTCTCATTTTTCACTATTACAAAGTCTCCCATGCTTGACATGATTAAAATGTGACTGTATTTGTATAATCGTAACATGGTATGCGCTTAAGATCAGAATTATTTTAAAGATTGCTGATTTTAAAGACCTGTGTAATCCCAGCCAAATACACCCTTAAACCTAATGGGGCAAATAAACTATAATTTAAGAAACATTATGTATTTTGAAATACAATCAAAAGTCTTTCAGGTATAGGAAGTATCCACTGATACTGTTGAAGCTTAACTGAATTATTTTGACTCTTCAAAAGCTTTTATATTGTAGACAAGTTTGATTATTTATGTGCCTGTGATTTGTAGCACCTGTGAAAGTGGTTTGTATTTCATCCTTTTACCTGTATTCTTTCCTTTTTCAGTTTGAATGTTTTTGGATTAGAATCAGGTTCTATAAAAGATGAGCTGGGTTCAATCCAGTATGAAATGCCATATACGGAGACAGTTTCTCCAGAGAGAAAGAAGTCTGTTGCATTTGCTGAAGAACCAGAAGTAATTCCAAGTGAAGAGGAGCTTGAAGGGAGACCAGTAGATGATAAGGGAGCTGTTGAAGGAGTAGATGAAATTATAGAAGACCTAAGGATGTAGTGGTCAACAAGTCAGGAAACTCAGTGAAGCCTAGATGCTTGATAGGAAGTAAATGGGCCTAAGACTTTATTTTGATGGTATGAAAGATTTCAGTGACTTGTATCAGTTTATTCAATTTACATATGATGTACATCCAGCCAAATGGTGAGCTTTTGTTTAGGGAAATATGAAATTCTATCTTAAAAACCACCTAAGCCCAGGGACTGTGAGTTCCAAAGTATTTTTGTGCATTGAAATTATTTGTTATAAATCCCACTTTGTTTGTTCTTTTGAAGCCAAACATTTCGATTTATGATTAAAATGCCTTGACCTACATGATTCCATAGTCTAAAAAAATGTTTTTTCACATAAAATTGAACAATATATTTTCATTTCCAGTTTTCCTAGGTTGACTTAAGTTATATTTTCTGCATGGAAACTTTGGTGGTTTATTTGCTTAATTCTTTGCCAACAAGATCTCTCAATCTTCCATGTGCTGTGGAAAAATTGAAACAATTGAATTGTTTGAGGTGCTTTTATTCATATATATATTGTTTAACTTACTATTTTTTCATTTAGTCTCTGTAAATTAAATAGGCTTGTTAAAATAAATACAATATTTTTACTTAACCTTGTGTGAAAAGGTATTTTTTTGAAACTTTCAAATTATTTTTATCCTTATATATTATCTTGAATAGTTTATCTAGTAAGACATATAAGGAGGGACAAGAGCAGTAAATAGTTAGACAGGGTTAAGACCATTTTGTATGAGTAGGTTTTCCAAGTTATAGCCATTCAGCCAAGAATTCTCTTGGCAGAGGTACTTGGCTCTACAAACTCCATTATCCTCAATACCAAATAAAAAACCATAAACATTGTGATCAACTTAAAGGTCGATATGGAAAGTGATTGAAATACTAATAATAAGCCAAAATGTATCCAATACTATACAATACGAAGCCAAATGGCATGTGAAATTCACACATCAGTATAAGGAGGGCCAGTTCCTTTCCCTGTGCCTGGTATGGTATCCCAGGAAGATCTGGTACTCGACAATTCACTCAGCTTGGTTGAAGCTGAGGGTGTGCAGGGAAGGCATACACGAGGATGGAACCCAACCCTTGCGGTCAGTAGTCCAATGCTCTACCCTTGAACTACTGATTAGTTACTACTGATTGAACTTACTGATACTGGTAACATATTGATTATAGCAGATTTTGGATGGACACAGCCACCATATAAATATCCTGAATATGCTAACAAAACACAACCCAACATCGTACTTAACAACAAAGTCCCTCTTCCTATCCATATGCTTGCACTTCCGCCATTCATTTCGTCCAACATCCCTATTCTATTCCAGCTCATTCCTAGTTTGCCTAAAATTCTCCTCTATTTCACAGTCTTCAGCATCCAATTTCCTATCAATATGCTTTGCATCTACTTTCAATGTCTATTTAGAATTTCTCCCAGCGATCCCCTTTCCTCCCCCACCATTTCTAACTCGATCCAGCCACTACAGCAGTGCGTAGTGCTTGGATCAATTGAGAACCAACCTTAACCCGTTGGACTACTGTTATTAAAAAAAAATTATTATCTAACTATAGAAGACAAAATAGCCAAGTGAAATGGACGTGAGATGAGAATGCACCGCTGACGTGAGATGTGAGTGGTTGCCCTGCTCCAAAAGGCCTTGGGTTTATATACAGGTTATTAATTAGGATATTGCCAATTTTACCGAAGTGATGTGTGATTTCACTGGTACCACAATACTCTGGGTAATTGCTGGCAGCGGAGGGAAACGAACTGCCTTCCTCACTATGTCACTTTTAGAGAAAGGGCTTAATTTAACATCAAGTGAAATCTATCCTTTTTCATCAAACCAAACACTCCATTAATTAAAAAGCAACAATTTCAGAGAGTAAAAATCATTCGCCTTGACCGGGATTCGAACCCGGACCCCTCGATATCCGGCCGAGTGCTTTAATCAATTAAGCTACCGAAACGTCCTCTTACACTCTGAAATTGGTTAAAGCACTCGGCCGGATATCGAGGGATCCGGGTTCGAATCCCGGTCAAGGCGAATGATTTTTATTCTCTGAAATTGTTGCTTTATAATGCACACAAAGCGGATGACTCCGTTAAAAGTTACTGTTGCGGCATCTCCCGCAGTTTCTTGAAATAACTCCATTGATTATTATTGTTGATTGAATTATAAATAAGTGGAAACATGCTACACTTTAATTATTACTCACAATATATGCACGGAAAGAAGTTTTATAGCGATCCGGAAAATACCAATGATTTTTTTAGGGGAACGAGTTTGTGCGATGTACTGGCATCACCTCCCGAGGACTAAGGCGCGAAACCAGGCGAACGGCAAAACTTTTCAGCGGTATTTCGGTCCCTATTTGGGTGCTACAGAGCCTGTATGTGGAGGACACTTCAAATGGAGTACGCCGCCCATCGAATGGGACGCTATATTGTGGATCTCTAAATGCCTATGACGGGTTTCTCTCCACCCTTCCCCCCTTCCCTTGAAGTCCTACCTCTTCCAAATTATCCGCCTGCCCTTAATGGCGCAAAGGACCTTAGCTGTCGGTGAAAATCCGCTACCAACTAATATTAGTAATTCAGAGACTGAGGAGTTTGGGTGATGACAGAATCTCATCACATAAACTAGGGTTTTGAAGAAGTGAGAAGGAAATCGGAGCCAGAAATTCTTAAATGCTATTTTTATTGTATATTTCAGAAGTGGATCCTTTTCCAAGAAATGCAAACGAAAAAGCGATTCGAATTTAATTGGATCACTTTGATTGGATTCCAATGAAGTAACATTCCTTCCTTCGAAAAGCTAATATCATCCTTAATGTCACGTTTGAATTTATAATCTTTGGGCTGAAGAATCGCTTACAATATATTCCGGTAGGGCAAGTTCGACCGATTCAGCCCTGGTGGGAAATTTGTGTATTCATTTTAAAGATCAGATTCGAGGTCCTTCCAGTAGATGAAAGGAAGCGTAGGGAAGCTTAGACCACATGGATAACTATTCAACCGGCACTGATATCTGTGCGCATCGCAAGGTGCAGAAAAATTCCACGGAGGCCGCAGTGAAAAAAAAACTCGACTTGTTTGAACTATAATCATTTATTTAGCGTACTACGGATGTTGTTACTTGACGTAATAATACCACTAAAGATGTACATGGTCCTTTTTAAAACATTAAGTATTTTCATATGAAAACAAAAAAAACTGGATTTATTTTGGCTATGCTCACTGATCTACCAGGCTGAGGAGGTCACCACTTGGTGAAATAGCATCGCTTATAATATATTCCACTTGATGAAATAGCATCACTAACAATTTCTAGATTTCTTCTTTAAAACAATGCTTCCACAATATACGAGGCATATTCATAAAGCATGGGCCGTTTCCTTATATTTAAATATTGGCGCTTCAGAACACGGTTTTACTCCCGCAGCACCATCTACTGATTCATGCAGAAGCTATAGCAGCATTTGTTTTGTTTCAGAAGTCGTTTGCTTGTCCGTGCATGCAAACAACAATGACCGCGACAATCGTTGATCCCACCGGCTGTGAAGTGCATTCTGTCATACGATTCTTGTATGCCAAAGGATTGTCGGCTGCTGAAATTCATCGGGAGTTATGCCTAGTTTATGGACCTACAGTTATGAGTGAAGGAAAGGTTAGACAATGATGCGGTGATTTTAAAATTGGACGAACAAATGTCCATGACGAAGAGCGAAGTGGTAGGCCCAGTATTCTGACCGATGAAATTGTTTCGCAAGTGGAACAAAAACTGCGATGTGATCGTCGATTGACGATTAATGGCCTGGCTGAACAATTTACTCAACTTGGACGCACTAATGTCTACAATATTGTCACGGAAAACCTCGGGTACCACAAATTGTGTGAAAGGTGGGTACCGAAAATACTCACCAACCACCACAAAGAGCAAAGAATGTCCAGTGGACATTTAACCTTCCAATTAAATGAATGCCCAGTGGACGACAGGTTTTGGGCCGTTACCAACAAGATGGATACTATATGATGAGACCATGCACCTAGCGACTACTTCCTCTTTTTGCACTTGAAACAGTGGCTCGGTAGAAAACGTTTCGAAACCGAAGAGGAACTCAAGAATGGCGTTGTCAATTGTTTCAACTATCAGGCGTCGAGCTTCTATGCAGAAGGGTTAAAGAGCTGTTGCAGCAGTACGAAAAATCCTTAAGAAGTGAACGGCGATTATGTAGATAAGTGAATTAGGTTTGTAGCTAACTAAAAGTGCCAATGAAATGTGTTCCATATGAGTATTTTTTTTCCTGTGACCAAACGGTTCTTACTTATGAGCATGCCTCGTAGTTTTCTTGCAGCACACGACCGGTTTTGGCGAATGCGTCAACATCCCAGGGCATAGATGATGATGATAAACGCTTAAACCGTTCGTAAGCTGTAAACAAATTCAACTATGACAAATGAAATTTATATAAAAAGGAAACCCGTGCAACTTTTATTCTCATTGAGCCAGGATTTATGCAGTGGAGTTTATTATTATCGAGGGAGTTAACATGGTAATCTTCCACTTTGTTTAAACTTTTAAAGATAACACGTTTCGATCCAATGAATCACAGAATTAGACAGATGTTCGGCTGTAGTTTCTCTTTTTATATTGTCAAGCAGGGTGGGAGAGGAGGAAAAAAGTGTATTTGATACCCTTACATCAGAACCGTTTGGTGCGGTGGAAGTAGTTGGGCGAGAACGACCTTGCAGAGTCAGGGGAAGTTAAGAGAATGTCTGGGGTGAAGGTAATCGAGGTCATCTCTGGGAGAGGATCAGGGTTGGTGGGAGGGAGGAAGGAGAAATTGTTGGAAATGACAAGTTTCCTCACTTAGGAAGGTTATACGAGTTCAAAGAGGAGATTTATACGAAAATTTGAAGTGTTCAGCAAGGGTTTTCTTTATATGCTGAGCAATATTGAAATGATACTATTTTAAGTTTTCAACCTCCGTTCGTTTTACTGGGAGTTAAGGATCTCCAGTCCGTAGCTACATCGATACGGAAGGTGGTTGTGGAAGGTAAGACCTCATCTTCTTTTTCTGAAAGTAATTAATGTTAACTCTCCTTTACCCTACTTCAAAAAATCTCTTCCAGCTTTTCAATGTAATAGATACCACAAACCAGTTGCAAAATTGATTTTGGAGTTAAGGGAATGGATAAATACCATTTGTACAGGGTACGTTCCAAAAATAAGGCAATTATTTTTTTCAAGTAATTTATTGAACAGATTTGCACAAATACTTAAAGTTCTTCCTCGTACTGTCCTTGAGCCTCTACACATATTTTCCAGCGACTCTGCCATGAACGGCATGCGCCTTGGAAGACGTCTTCGGGGACCTCTCGAAAGGTGCTGCAGTTCTTAGAAACAGAGTGGACCAATTTCACTGAGTGAATAGGAAGCCCTTGTTTTTGCCTCTTGAAAATTTCTGTGCTATTTTTCTGATAAAATCGCCGAAAAATCGTAATTCGCATGTACATCGTAGGCTTTGAACGAGTGACCTTTTAAATCAGCAATGAAAGCCAAGTACCAGCAAAGAAAGACCAACGTATTACTCCACGATCAGCCGTAAGGACGTGTGGCAGGAAGTGTTAGGACAACAGCCTTCCGTAAAACATGTGCACTTATGCATGAGTATAAATATATATTTGCACAAATTTAATCACGCATACGCTAATATTCATGGCTATCTACGTCATGCAATAATGAGTGTGTTCGTGTAAAGTTTTAGATGTGTGTTTATCGAATCAAAAATATGGGAGTGGGTATAATTAATTTTATTATAATTATATACCGCGCGAGGGAAGAACGAGTACTTCAATCTGTCAGTGCTGGTATCTATCTCTCTTATTTTATACTGTTACTCGAATCCGTCTCCGTGAATTGGGGCCATAGGAATTCCTTCGGTGTCACTGGTAAACTAGGGGGTTTTGGAGTGGTTTCAATCCTTAGTCAAGTCATTAGCTGTGCATTGCCGACGTTCTTACGTAGAAACTACAGCAAGATGATGCGACGTAACGCTGCCTATCGATATTCCTCTCTTTCTTAATTTTTTTTCATAAGGCACGTTGTCTTAATTTTGAAATGACGGGCAGAGGAGCCTCCTGAATTACACCGGGTTACAGGTTCAATTACACCGAATATGAATTATCTATTCGAACCTAAATTCTTACAGTGGCGGTGATTGAATAGTGTTTCGTGAAAGCACCTACTCATTCCATTGATTATAATTGTCTAGAAACTACCAAACTTGCTCGCAAAATTGCATCAGTCGGCTTAAGAGGATACCGAGTTTCTTCCCATCTCCCTCTCTCTTAATTCTAAAATCCTACCTACCTCTCGATACTCTTCTCTACCTGGGGACGAAATTATCTCATTTTTTGACCATTTCCCATGAAAATTGCAACTATCAGACGAATCTGAATCAATGCCTCATGGAATCATTTTTCACCCCTAACACGAAGATTATCTAGCCTCTATTCTTCCCACAACAGCAATCTGAAGTATCTAGTGACTGCCACCATTTCAAAAGTCTTGAATGGTGAGCTGAGCCAATGATAACATTTTTTCAATCTCTATCGTCGATATTAGCGTTAAGTGTTTTAAATGACAAGTACACACGTTCCCGATGACGCAAAAACCTTGGTTCTCCCTCCCAGAACAAGAACTGCACGTTTTTCGAAAAATAATTGTGAAGTTCCTGACTGCATGGAGGTGTGGTGAGGGCATAAACTTGTGCGAGAAGTCAATTATGTGCTCAGAGCGTTTTGGTACTCAGTGTGATAGTGAGGGGAGCAAATAAAGCAAAAGTAGCATGGTGGAAAACGCAATTTAAGGATAAGGAAAGTTTGCAGAGGAAGGGTTAAATTGGTGCGCTATACCAATTAAAGTTAAAACACTATCAGGAGGTGAGAAGGGAAGATTTGGGTTAACATTTAGAGATAAGGCGGGAAAATTTTATCTGAACCAGAAAATATCCAAGCGAGATGGAAGGAATATCATTCAGAAGAACTGTTTGATAAAGAA
The DNA here is from genome assembly GCA_037158775.1 of Hetaerina titia. Lineage (NCBI taxonomy): Eukaryota > Metazoa > Arthropoda > Insecta > Odonata > Calopterygidae > Hetaerina > Hetaerina titia. The sequence goes on along the minus strand of CM073774.1, from coordinate 53,836,091 downwards.
CTTAGGCCAACAAGCTTAGACATAGAAAGAGGATATGACGTAGATGAAGATAGCTTACGTCGAGGCATGCTGGATGATGAGAAAAAAAAGGCATTAAGGAAATGAAATCAAATAAGACTGTGGGGTAGGCAAAATTTCTGCAGAACTACTTCAAGATTTAGGAAAATGCGAGACGAAGAGTCTTTATGGGTTACGTAGCATTCATGAGATAGGAATTTGGCGGGAAGACTTTGTCTATTTAATGTTAGATCCTATTTCAAAATAGTTAAAGGCTACATGATGTGAGGACTACAGAAAAATAAGTTTGATTTCGCAGCTAAAGTGGTTCCCTGGATCATAAACGAGAAAATGGAGAGCAGGGCAAAGATTAATTAGGAAATGATCAGTTTGAGTTCAGGAAGGGGAGAGGCACGATGATGGCATTGCAGTAATGTGATCATTAATCATGAGGAGCACAGAATAAAATCAGGATGAATTTGCCCTTTTTTGTATTTTTAGAAAAGGAGTTTGATAAAGTGAATGGGGAAAAACTAATGAGTATATGGCAGAAAATAGGAATAGATTGAAGGGGCAGGAGGCTAAGCCACAACCTGTAACCTGTCTGACTGCTCAGGTGCGAGTGAGGAACAGAGCGTCCGAATGGGCAGTGTTAGAAAGAGGTATAAGGCAGGGTTGTCCATTACCACTGTTGCTGTTCAACGTGAATGTATGTGTGGAGTAAATGATTAAAAAGGCAGAAGAATTAAGAATTATTCAGTGAATTGGAAATTCAGTGCGATAGATATGGAATGAGAATCAATATTAATGAAAGATAGATCATGCGTATTTCCAGAAAGATAAAGGCTAAGCGTAACATTAAAATAGGATGGCAGAAACTAGAGCAGGTGGAGCAGTTTACATATCTCGGAAGTGTTTTGGACCAAAATAGTCAAAGTAGTAGGGACCTAAGGAGAAGAATTACCCTAGGCAAAGATGCATTCCTTAGGGAGAGGGAGTTGATGAAAGGGATGTTGAGTAAGGATGTTAAGAAAGGCTTTACAAAACTGTGATATGGAGCGTGGTTATGTGCGGTGCTTAAACATGATCATTGAAGTAGGATGATAGGTGAGGATTGGATGCTTTTGAAATATAGGTATGGAGAAGGATGGAGACGGTGAAATGGGCAGAAAGGAAAACAAATGAGAAAGTGCTAGGAATGGTAGGGGAGGAAAGGGGATTGCTGGGGGAAATTCTAAAGAGATAGTGAAAGTAGTTGCAAAGCATATTGATAGGAAATTGGATGCTGAAGACTGTGAAATAGAGGAGAATGTTAGGCAAAACAGGAACGAGCCGGAATAGAATAGGAATGTTGGACGGGATGAACGGAGGAGGTGTACAAAGATGAAGAGGTACTTTACGTAGAGTAGGATTTTGGGTTGTGTTTTTTTTCGGAGTAACAAAATATTTATTTGGTAATTGCGCCAATGGAAAACCTACCTTAAATGTTAGATTACCTAATAATAATATTGATGTGCTTGCCAAAAGTTTCCCGAGTTTATTTATTAAAAATGGGCATTTCAATAAGAAATTAACTGACTACATATCCTCTTGAATTAATCTTCTACTGCATTGGTGCACTTGTTCGAGCCACTATTTCAATGGTTATAAACATCCACGTTTGTTTTAACTTTTCACATTTTTTCATTCGTTAAAGAAACCCTTTTTGAATATTATTTAGCCTGTTTAATAGTATTAATATTTAACTCTACTTATAAAGCCTAGCTGAACAGCTTGAAATTAGCTTCACACAACGTACAATGTAAAAGAACGCGAATTTTGCGGCAAAGATAAGACGTAAGTAAAGGTTTTTTGTGATGCCGAAGTAAACGTTTAGATAGATGACATCTGGAAACGTAAAGTTCACGCCTCTACGAAGTGCCTCTAATAAGGCGTAATCCTTCCGCAAAATGCTCTACCTTTATCGCGATTAGAAACGCTTTTTTCCAGAACTGTCTCTAAAGTTATGTTGTTGAAAAACACATTTCACTATCTAAGGAAAAAAAGGCTTGAATCGATACATGTGTTCAACGTACGACCTTAAACCTTATTTTAATTCATAAATAAAATCGTAAATTTCTATTAAGTACTCCATTGTCAGAGTTTCACTCCTAGAATACATAAAACAGAGAAATCACCTTGAACTTGAAAGAGAATGGAAATATAGCCTAAATAGATTGCAGACCATGACAGATATATGCCTTCAAAAGCCGATTTTGTATTTTTCCTACTGAAATTTGAGCTTCGAGCATCTGACCGATGTATTTGAAAGGATACGAGAGAGTCGAGAGTTTTAATTATATAAGATAATCACAGCTAAAAGATTAAATTTGAATAAATCCATTTCCTTCGCATTAGGCAGAATTTGAATTTTTCCATGTGAAATACTTTTATCAATTTTAAGAAGCATCAAAATAAAATAAAATGTCCGGAACAAACAATAATTTTTTCGTTGATTTTACTGAGCGTCGTTAATTTTATATCATGAATATTTTCTAAAATTGCCCCTCACTGCTTCGCCGATTCCGATTCCTCATTTCATGATATTTCAGCCATGGGTTCAATAGTTCTTTTCTTCGATTTTATTCCGTTATTTAACAGGAATATTGGCAGTATTCAGTATTCCTTTCCTCATGACTTTTCCCACTCAATATTTCAGAAATTCTTAAGGTGGTTTCCTCTGTGGTGTAGTTTGCTTTTAGGCCCTCCCTATTTCAAATACGGTATTTTTATTTTTCGAAGGTATTTTCTTTTAAATCTTATTATCGGTTAAATTTAATCCTAAATGAAATGGAGAAATTTAAAATTATTTTAAAAATTTTGAAGAAAATCTGACTCCCTCGACTGCAATATCCTATGTTTCGGAAAAAAATAATTCATCGAACGTCAAATAGGTAGGAACATACAAAAAGTCGATTCTCCTATAAACTTTATATCACAAAAACACAAAAGTTTCTACACCTGTCTTTAAGATTCATTTCTTCTTATTTATTATTAACAGTTATTCATATTAGTACGCTATATTTGGGTGCCCTAAAACTATTTGGGGCACTTGAAACAATGTGCCAATATGATCAATTTGATAAAGACCTGGAGGAGAGGGAATCCGTCAAATAAGTGTAGCATGTTTACGATCAAACCTTAAGTTATTATTATTAGGTAATCTACCGGTAAAGGTAGGTTTTTGGATGGACACAAGTATCAAAAAAACATTTTGTAACTCCAAACAAAACCCAATCCAGCAACATACTACTAGTAATCTACATCAGGTCCCTCTTCATCTCCGTGTACCTCTTTCCTCCCTTCAACCCGTCCAACATCTCTATCCTATCTCTGCCCTTTCCTCGCTTGCCCAACATCCTCCCCTCTATTACCTTCTCCAACATTCCACCACCGCTCAATACGCCGCTCATCTATTTTTCTTGTCTCCATAGGATTTCTCTCAACAAACCCCTCTCCTCACCCACCATCTCCAGTACTTCCTCATTTGTTTTCCTTTCGGTCCATTTCACCTTCTCCTTTTTTCTCCACACCCACATTTCAAAAGCCCTCCAATCTACGTCTATCCTCCTGCTTCAGTGACCACGTTTCCGCGCCGTACATAGCTACGCTCCATATCAGAGTTTTTACGAGTCTTGTCTTAACATCCCTACTCAACGCCCGCGTCATCAACTCCCTCCTCCTTGAGAAAGCCTCCTTGCCTAGCGCAATTCTTCTACTTACGTCCCTATCACTTTGACCGTATTGGTCCAAAACACTTCCGAGATATGTAAATTGCTCTACCTGCTCTATTTTTTCCCCGCGTATTTTAATATTTAGCTTAGCCTTTTTCTTTCTGGAAAATCGCATGACCTTTGTTTTATTAATGTTGATTCTCATCCCATATTTATCGCACTGAACCTCCAATTCACTCAACAATGCTTGCAACCCCTTGGCTGACTGAGCAACTAATGCTTGGTCATCAGCAAACCTAACCGATTTTACGAATTCCCCTCCGACTTTCATTCCTACCTCCAGTTCTTCACATGCCTCTTTAATCATTTCCTCTACATATACGTTGAACAGTACCGGTGACAATGGGCAACCCTGCCCTACACCTCTTCCTAACACTGCCCATCCGGACTCTCCGTTCCCCACTCGCACCTGAGCAATCTCAGACATGTACAGGTTGCGGAACAGTCTCCTTTCCCTCCAGTCCATTCCTATTTTCTGCAATACACGCATTAATATTTCCCAATTCAGTCTATCAAACGCTTTTTCGAAATCTACGAAACAGGCAAATACGTCCTGATTATATTCTATATTCCTCTCGATTAGTGATCTCATTACTGCAATGGCACCGCGCGTACCTCTCCCATTCCTAAACCCAAACTGATCATCCCCTTAGTAGTCATTTGCCTTGCTCTCTATCCTTTTGTTGATGATCCTGAGAATAACTTCAGCTGCGTGGAATATCAAACTTATTGTTCTGTAATCCTCACATGATGTAGCCTTTGCCTTTTTTTGGAATAGGAACTAACACCGATCTCACAAAATCTTCCGGCCGGATTTCTTCTTCATAGATACTAAGAATCAGTCCATATAGGGCCTTCTTCCCACATTTTCCTAAACATTTCAACAGTTCCACAGGGATTTTGTCTACCCCCACGGCCTTATTTGCTTTCATCTCCTTTAATGCCCTTTCTACTATTTCTTTCTTTCTAGTATTTCATCGTCGAGTATGCCTGCTATCTTCTTCTACGTCATGTTACTTTTCTATGTCTAACCTTGTTGGCCTAAATTCTCTACCATACAGTGTTTCTATATATTCCTTCCATCTCTCTTGGATTTTTTCTGGTTAATGGATTGTATAATTTACTCATACAGGGTGTGCACAAATCAATCGAGTTTTTCCATTTTGGGGTAGGGAAAGCTCAAAAACCCTCAATACAACCCAGGGGACTTGCTCGTGTTACTAATTTCCTACTTACTGCTCTGTTCTTGCAGACTTCTTTCCCCTCAGTCAACCTCATACTATATTGTTTCATGGTTATTCCGCTCCTGAGATTCCTAATTGTGGGCCCCGGTGGCAGTGGGGTAACGTGGGCAAGGGTCGCGGGTTTGATTCCCGCCAAGGTGGAATTTTTTCCACCTAGAGCTTGGGTGTTTGTACTGTTGTTACTGTTGTGTTGTCATTGTTGTCCGATGTAAAGGCCAAAAAGTACTGTTTTCGGACCAAGACGAAAAAATAAATACTCTTTGCCTTGGTAATTGTTCTCGACACTACCAAACTCCCGAATACAAAACAGGCGACTCTCACTTCTTTCGCGCTTATCTATAATCGATGTATCTCATATACAGGGTTCGTCCGGAAAATAAGTGTACTGAGCTCAGGAAAAAAAATTTTATTACACTTTTACATATCTTAAGCTAACATTCCTCAAAATAGGACCCTTGTGAGTCGATACACTTGTTCCAGCGGCGTTCCCATTCCTGGAACGCTCCGGCGAAGGCATCATCGGGAACCTCTCGAAGACACGTTGTCACGGCCTCTTTGACGGCGTCCCAAGTCCCGTATCGCGTTCCTTTCAAACTCCTCTTTATCTTCGGGAACAGAAAGAAGTCTCTAGACGTTCTCTAAAAAATGTGGATCATTTTTGCAGTGATCCGCAAGTTGTGTCGCGATTTCCAAACGATTGAGTCTTTGATCATCACTGAGCACTTTCGGCACCAACTTTGCAGAAATTTTTCGCATCTGTAATTGGTCCCTAATAATCTCGCGCACTATTGTTTTTGGCACATTACACTGCTCTGCTATCATCCGAACACTAAGACGACGATCAGAGTTCAGTACATCGCGAACTTTTCGCACATTTTCATCGGTGAGTGTCGTTGATGGGAGTTCAGGCCGTGGTTCGTCGTCGACCTCTTCTCTGCCCTCCACGAACATCTTGTGCCACCGAAAGATCATGTTTCTGGACATGGCTGACTCCCCGTAAGCCTGGTTAATCATACCGACAGTTTCAGTAGACGATTTCCCAAACTTTACCGCAAATTTGATGGAATAACGCTGCTCCAAAAACTTCGGCATCGCGTTCCGTGACGTGGGTCGAGCGTGGAGGTTCGCTTTAACAGAGCTCCTCACTACACCACAGCTCAGAGCCGACTGCCTTTTTCAGCGTCGCTTGCCAATATACCCCCCTCCAATCGCAGCCCGTCAGAGGGGTACTGGGCGCGCCTGGAGCGGTGGGAAAAAAATCAGTACAATTATTTTCCGGACGAACCATGTACTATATATTCTTGCATGGCCCAGTCATTATGGGTCCCATCTCTCCTATTTTTACCGCAGATATTTCTGGCACCTACCGCGTCTATTTGACTTGTATGCTTATTCTGGCATTCTCAACTTCCAATTCCGCGAGCTATGAATCATGGGTTGCACTGTTTTGTATAAAACTGAAACATATACATGTATATATGCTCTCCTTCGGTCGATTTCGATTCCCTGTGGATTGCGCCACTTTTCCTATCCGATGTTCAGGTATTAGTTACTCTTTGTTCAAGCTCCATCATTCCCCTTCTTTCCCACTAGTGCTTCTTCATCCACCTCTTCATCTTCTCTTTCGTTACTTTTGATATCGCTGGTATCATTGTTCTCGCATGGGGATAGATCATGTATGTGGGACAGCTTGAGGTAGTTTGAAGTAGTCGAGGAAATGTACGAGTATACTATATATTATATTGCATAAAATATTTTATGAATTTCTTCCAGTTACAAAGCCAGCGAGGCAAACCAGGAAAAATATAAATCCAGAGGAGTATCGAAATTTACCATTCATATTTATTGTTAATAGTAGTCTTCCGGTGACGGAGGTTTTGGATTAACACATTGACTGACCACCGATAAATTAATAAATCTCACTTTACATGATGCAACGTCAAACCCAAACCAAAATAAACCCATTTTCAATTCTGCATAATCCCCCCTTCCTTCATTCTTTTCAATATTCATGCCTTTATCTACTCCTCTCTTTCTGGCCTAACGTTCTCCCCTCTATAACAGTCTTTAACGTTCCATCGCAAAACAAAACGCTCTGTATCCTCCGTTTCTGTCCACTTTGGATTTTCCTAAATAATCCTCTCTCCTTCCCATCCAAGTTTAGTACTTCTTCGTTTGTTTTTATTCAAGTGAATGTCATTTTTTCCATCCTTTTCCAAGCCCACGTTTCAAAATACTTCAATCTACACTTACTCGTACTTACTATCTTGTATCAAAGACCATGTTTTCATATCGGCAACACTACACTCTATTTCAAAGTTTTCACCCATCTCTTATTTTCATCCTTACGCAAAGTCTTTGTCCAATAGGAGGGAAATAAGAACTTCTCTAGCAATATCAATTGATTAGATTATCTAGATGGTGTAAAGAAATAAGATTTATAAACGGAATACATTTTTTTAAAGGTTAATTCCCATCAGTATGCGCGACATTGTTTATTTCATTTATTTCAAATACGCAAAACTTCATTAAACTTCAATACTCTTAAATAAATTGTAAATTACATCTGGCGTCACATCTAAAGGCCCATTTTAGAATTATTAGAACACGAGGGTGATTTAAAACCTTTTTCTCATTTCTAAGGGCCCGGTGCTGCATATATTAAAACCCTTATCTACATTGGTGAGCCCCCTGCTATTGTGAGTAGCACTGCCAAATACTTTAGATGTTTGCAGTATGGAATGAACATGGGGTTCGAGGGAAAGTGGAAATAAACATTCCACCAAATGACTTTCGGAAAAATAACCTTTTCAGTTAAGGTAGTGTGGAGTTAATGCTAAAATTTCACTGATGACAGAACAAATAACAATGAAGTTACTATATAATTGCATGAACTACATGACGGTTTCGTTCAAATTGACGAATTCACTTCAGAGAAGCCTACGAGTATATGCATTCAAAACACCTACTTTTCCAAATAACTCAATTAAACTTCCTTTTGTACCATATTTACTAGCTTAGGATACGTATTTGATAAACCTTGGCGCTACACACTATTCGTAATCCATAACTAGCTCTAACGAAATAGCCTCAACCCTATACAACATATTACGATACAATAACTCATTTTTCAGCTCTGCATACTTTCTCTCTTCCTAATTTCCATCAAAATACCTTTCCTCTTCCTCACCCTACTTCACTTCTCTTCCCTTCCCTTCTCTTCCCTTCTTCCCATATTACCGTATTAAATATCACATTGCCTCACATTACAACTTTTCCTACCTTCTGATCTCTCCTAAAACCCCTCTCTCTTCCTCTACCATGTCGAGAACTGCATTTCCGTCTATTTTATTGGAAAGGATTGCATTAATGGAGCTAAACTCATGACGTTGAAGCTCCTAAAAATAATTGTCGCTATTGCTTTTAATCTAACTTGTGTAGCATTCCAATGACAAAAGAATGTGTTCGGAAATACTACCTTGATCAAAAAGTTTCCGGAATTTATCCAGAAAATTAAAAATACAAGTTTATTCATCTAAATCTATATTGTCCCCTTCAAAGTAATCCCCATCGACTGCAACACACTTATGCCAGCGCTTGATCCAATCCTCGAAACATTTTTTATATTCGGTTTTCGGTATGTCCATCAGTGCTTCCTGCGATTTTTCCATTACTTCCTCTCGGCTGCTAAAACGCGTTCCCCGTAATGGTTTTTTAACTCGATTGAACAGAAAGAAGTCACAGGGAGCCAAATCAGGTGAATTCGGTGGCTGTTGGATGGTATTTGTTGCATTTTTCGTCAAAAAATTACGAATAATGATAGCACTGTGCGACGGTCTCGACGCACTGTGCGACGATTTCTGGTCTCTTTCGGCGAATTGCTTCACGCAAACGTCTCATAACGCCCAAATAATACTCCTTGTTTACTGTCTGGCCTTCTGGCAAAAATTCATGATGCACTACACCGTTGTAATCCATGAAAACCGTCAGCATTGCCTTCTTTTTTGACTGAAAACGACGTGGTTTTTTTGGTCTCGGCTCATTTGGTGAACGCCATTCACTTGCCTGATGTCTGGATTGCGTGTCGTACTCATAAACCCACGTCTCGTCTCCAGTAATGATCCTTTTGATGAATGTGGGATCGGATTCAGCCTCGCAAATCATGTCTTTTGCGACGTCAACACGGTCTCTTTTTTGCATGAAATTGAGGTCTTTTGGCACCAACTTTGCTGCTACACGACGGAAACCCAAATCATTAACCACAATGTCTTGGGCGGATCCATAGGCAGTGTTCAAGTCCTCCGCTATTTCTCTGATGGTTAATTTGCGGTTATTGACCAACATTTCTTTTACTTTATCAATTTTTTCACCGACTTTCGATGTCGATGGTCTGCCACTGCGTTCATCATCTTCGATTGACTCACGACCACTTCTGAACCGCTCGTGCCACTGGTACACGACCGTTTTTTTAGAGAATCGTTGCCGAAACACTTTTCCAACATTTCCAACGTCCGTGTGCCACTAAATCCGTTTTTTACGCAAAATTTAATACAAGTTCGTTGTTGCAAATTTAAATCCATTTCTGCAATTGTAAAAAATCGCCAACACACACAGAGATAGATGTACTCTTGGCTACGTAACTTTTGCAAATGTCAAGTTATGACACTAAGATTTAAAGGGAATATCAACAACAGATGTACCAATTTAACAAAAAAAACAGAACTCAAATCGGAACGATGGGAGCGCCACACGGTGGTTATTCCGGGAACTTTTTGTTCAAGGTAGTAATTCAAAAACTTCATTAATTGTTACTCCTTTGAATATTACGGAGAGGTCAATCTAGAGGGAAGGAACACCATATAAGGTTGTGCGGATTTCTGAATTGTTCATTCCAGTTCTCAATCAATGCGATGATGGAATGTTTTGTTAATCTGCACGATGTCCATCCATTTCAAATGTTGACCTCTGAAGTATAAGAAACACAAAACTGGAGATGATGAAACGACAGAGATGACATACATACCTACGGAGATAACTCAACCTTCGATCAATATATCCCCTAACGACATATTAGATAGAAGAGGAAACGTATTGCCATGCTATGCACCAAACTCCCGATTCAGATAACATAACTATGTGTATAATTCTGGATGTGAAAGTTGATGTCATCCTGTTCATCGCAGCCCTGACGAGTGAGTTTAACTAAAAATTTGGCGAAATTAATGGAGTAGAAACATGAGCGTAAAAAATAATAGGGTAGAGAGGAATTCCACAAAGTAAGGCCTGAAATTGTTAACTTTGAGTAGAAACATGTCGGTCATATTGCTCGTAAAGCTTTCGCCCGCGTCGAGTCAGTTTACATTGGTGAACTGTCATCTTGGATCCTGAATGGAAGACATGAATTGCGCGACAAAAACGCTAACTTTTTCGAATGCCTCATAGTTTTAATTTTATCACTAAGCATATTATTAACTTGCAATGAGTTCTGTTTCATCCTGAAAGAATCCCAATTCCCACAGATATACACAATATTCTATACCCATACCATGTCTAAATCAATGTTTCCAATTAAAGCGAATATTTGAGGCATGGATAACACTGAAATACTCGGATTTCATCGCAATTCCAATTCTACACTCTCCACTTTTATCGAAATTTCGATAAATCAACATTACTACAGTGGTCTGTTTGCATCGCAATGAAAAGTTCGATTTTGTTTATTTATGTCGAAGGTTCGACATATCGCCAACAGTCCAGTTTTTTGTTTACATCGTAACGCCTGATTCAATGCTCGCCATTTATTCTGAAATTTCGACAGATCGCCAATACTTGAGTATTTTGTTTACGTCTCAATGTAAGGTTCCGAGTGGACTGTCGTCATAAGGGTTGGAGGCACGATAAGAGGGGCGAGGGGAGGGAGAAAATGAAAGACGGGGATAATGATGATGGCACAGGTGAAAAGGACGGGAGGGGAGGATGGACGCAGAGGAGGGCTCGCTGAGGAGGAGGTCGAGAGAAATGGAGAGGGGTAAGAGGGGGGAGACTCCACTCGCCGCCAGGATGGCAGCGAGACCGAGAAACCGGTCACGTGACTGGCCTCCGCAAGGCAAAGGTCCTTCCACGGGCGCCAGTCTCGCGGCTACCAAGTAGAGTGCAGACGGATTAGGGTTCCGTAGCCGCCGACCCCGGCCGCAGCGGGCAAAACTGACGGACGGTGGAGCGTGTTTTGTATTTCGCGTCGAACCATTTGGTCGATTCCGATAGCCGTTCTTACTCCGACTGTCGGGAATAGGCTGTCGCTTCGATCTGCCCCGACGGGAGATACCTCGCCTATTCGGTGGTCGAGAGTTTCCACGTCGCTGACCCACGGTCCTTCTACCGGGGAAGCACCACGTTTTGTCCCCACGGTGTGTCGAGGTGTTCCGTCCACTCCCACGGAGTCGAGCCGTTCTCTCGACGACAGAAGACGGCACCGGACGTTCCGGTCACGGGGAGACGGGAGGACTTCTTCCCCTCCTGCCTGGGAGACGTACGACGAGAGAAGCCGTCTGGCCTTCGGCGGATCCGGGACTCTCTTCCTCCGCCTCGCGGCGACCGTCTCGCCGCGAATGCGGCGTGCCCTCTCCCGCGGGAAAAAGAGGTGGATGATAGGGAGGTGGGGTAAAGGGGAGGCTATCGCGAGCTCTCCGCTCCGGGTAGTAGTCCATGTCGTGAGCCGCGAGTGAGTCTTCTCCACTTCCCGCCCCCCTTAAATTCTCCTCCTTCCAGTCCGCTCCTTAGCCCTCATCCCACACCTCCCCCCTCGGTGGTCGCCTTCCTACGAAATAAAGAGTGTTGTTGTTGCTCGAAACGGAGGAGTGAGAAAAGAGAGAGGGAGAAGGAGAGCGAGAGAGAGAACGAGAGAGAGAACGAGAGAGAGAGAGAGAGCGAGGAGGTAGGGGGAGAGAAGAGGTCTCGGTCGTTGAGAAATCCATTCTTTTCGTCCCGCTGGAGAGTGGTGGAAGTGAGGGAGAGAGAGAGGAAAAATACGAAACGGGGTGAGGAAGAGTAGAGGGAGGAGAGAAGAGGCGGAGTACGGTGGAGGAGAGGAGACCATGGAGCTGGTTTGTGTGGAGTGGAGCTCCTCTTAGTGCGCGCGGGGGCGGAGGTGGCGGCGAAGAGTTTGGAGTAGGACAGGACAGAAGAGAGGGGTAGGATAGGAGGAAAGGATGGGAGAGGAGTGGTGAAAGAAGGGAGAAAGGTAGAGCTATAGGATCTGTGTGTGCAAGGACCTCCACTTCCACTAGGTTCATTTTTTCCTCCCCTTCACGAGAAAAAATAGGGAAAATGAGGGAGAGAGGAGAAAAAAAATAATGAGGGCAAATAAGGCGTGTGTGTGATAGAGAAGACGGGTGTTTTTCCCCGAAACGGTTACGTTTATTTTATTTCCTCTTCATTTTTTTAATTTCCCCACTTGAGTTTCCCACGAGGCCTTATCTCGCGCGCAACCTCCCCCTCCCTCTACCTCACTCGGGAGGTTGGCCAAAGATTAACGGCGCGACCCTTGGATCCGGGGAAGGGGACCCATCGCAGTGCACCTGTTTACCCGAGGAGCGAAGGTGAGTCAATCATTTCGATACCGCTGTATTTTTTTTACATCTGCTGCCCGGGTCTCTTTAATGGTTTGTCCCTATGTATCCATCAATTTGCCCTCCTCGGCAATATGAACGAGTTCCCGCGGGAGCATGGAGCATTCTTTAGGCTGGGCTCTTTGCGTTGGCTCGGTGACTGTTTCCCATATTTTTGTGCTTCACCGTTGGCTTCACTTGTGTCTGCCGAGTTTGAGTAAATAATAAAGTACTACCATTGCTCCCTAAATGCGGCAAATAGAAAGAACGATCTACCGGTCAAGGTGGGTTTTTCATGGATACGTTGGAACCATCCAATTGTGATGGACCTAAGCTCGGGTACATTTCTAAGGCCCACCAAACAAAACACTAAGAATATATTTTTTAAATTGCAATTTACAATGTACTATTATTTACCTCCAAAAACCTTCTGTCTCCTTTCATCACATTCTACATGTCTGTTATTTCCCTGCCTGTACCTCAGTGGCTCAACATTCGCCCATAATCGTATGTCACAGTCCCCAACATTCCGTCGCTAGTCAGAATACCCGGATTTCACTTTCCCTCTCTTCTTTGACATTCTCCCAACAACTCTCTCTTCTCCCCCAGCATCCCTCGGACTTCTTCCTTTGTTTTTTCGTATATTATTATTAAAATAAAATTGCATTGTGACTTAGTGGTTTGCGATACTATTCTTAAGGAAAGACAACGGGTATCAAAAAGGTTCATAGGGAATACGCGATATCAGAGTGATCTTTTGCTAATAATTATTGTAAACAGGGTACTAGCGAATCTTCATTTGACGTCGGTATGGTTTTTTGAAGGCGCTAATAAAATAAAAAAAGTGTAACCCTTTGAGATACACACGTATCAATGTCATGTAACGATGTGCGCTAGTTAATCCAGTGATACATCAGTGGCATTTTTAATTACCGTATTTTCATCATCATTTCTTTAGCATAATAGTGATTATAAAAGGTTCGTTGGTTTTTAATGGATAAAAAATTATACGTTTATTTGAGTGATTTACATAAGTTTTTCTCATGGCGAAACACGGTATATTTCATGTCCACCGAATATTCATATTTACACATTTTGCAATCTTAATCGCTGAAACTTCCAGGTCGTTATTTAGTACTCTTTTTGACATTTCAATTATCTAACCTGTTTTCCACTCCAGGTCAACTTCTCCATGTGATGCTGCACCGAAATACTAATTATTCGTCCAGCGATTTAATTATATATTTCCAGGCTTGTGTCAAACTTTCAATTATGCTGCATTCTCAACCTAATGGCTCTGGTAACCATACCATGCTCTTTGCAAATTTTGCTCTCCCAGTTCAAATAGCCACACCCCAGATAGAATTCTGACAAGGCTGATCATTTAAGTGCGTTCCTGGATAAGACGCAATCATTATGAAAGAAAATTCACTGGTTTCTAAACCACGAAAGTTCGTATTCGCTTCCCTCTTCCGCTCTGTTGAATTTATTGGACCCACACATTGGGTCAGCATCATAAAAATGTACGATTTACTGCATCGAACATTTTTTTTAACAATGGCACTTTCCACTTCCTGGGAGCGATAACGGCTGGTCATTTTATATGGTTGCTTTCGGTTACCAAAAAATATGCATATATATATATATATATATATATATATATATATATATATATATATATTTAATAGAGACGAAAAAAAGCATTAACCACATGTAATCAAGCAGTTAAAAAAATATAAATCTTCTCTCTCGTTCCTGATGCTTGAAAGCCAGGGGCATCGGTTTAAATTTTGTGGTTTCCCGATCCTAAATATATGGTTGTCACTTAACCCACGTAATCATATACGTCAACACCGTTCGATGTGGCGTTAACGGGGGCAGGTTGTTTTCTCAGATAGTTGCCTAGGCGCCATTATAGCTTTTTTCACCTGGGAATTCTTTTTAAGGAATTGGGCACCCTGCAATCAAATCAATTTGAGAAGGAAAAAGTGGCCGGGTGAGCGTTTAACCTTCAAGGCATGAAGCCTCCGTCCGAGAAGGGGTCTGGTGGACGCCCTGAGGCTCTGCACTCGGGAAACCCTTTCGTTTGCATTTCTTCTCACTCCTTTGTCGACCTTTATAAATACGTGATGGGGCAGTTTGACACGCCAGCGAATGCCATGCGCTCTAGGCTCACCAGAATTCTCGTTACCTACCCTTGAAAAAAATTGACACAAAAACTCCGTATAAGCAAGGCAAACTGAAACACGTGACGAAAAAACGCGAAAATATTGCATTAGCATACCTATGCATAATCAAAAGAAATTTACATGTAAAACGTATTTCTGAAGCTTTCCGTTGTTTTGAGGCATATATTTTTAACAAATGTGTATTTTTTTTAAGGAAGAAAAAGTTTAGTGTTCTCCGCTTGATTGACATTCCTCTTGGTCCAAGATATATGCAACTATGCAGAGCTAAAAGGGAGAAATGAAAATGGAAACCTGTTAATCAGTTTCCCAGTTAATCTTTAATTTAATGTAAAGCGTGCTGTGCTGAGAAAGTATTGGCACACGTAGTTAGTATGTATAAGTATGTAAAAGAAAATTTTGTTTTCTTAAGATATGTTAAAGAAAGTAAAGATGCAAGTAGTGGGTTAGTTTGCAAGAACATTAGAATGTTCAAGAAATGGATCAACTTTACCTCCAAGGGATGAAAATTAACCTGATAAAAACGATGAAAATATTCTTAACGGTGAAACTAATGCATTTCCGAACGGAAATAAAAAAATACAAGGTGGGAAATGTTGGGTATTCATCTTAGTACTTTCTCAATTTTTTTTACGTTTATCTTCTTATTTTAAGCCATTATCGTAATTCACGCTTGCAATAACTTGTAACGTAGGGATAGAGACAAAATCCTTCGGAACTTTGTAATTCCATTGGTAATATGATTCCATGATCCAGTGTCGACAGGATACAGTAGCGTTGCGTTGCGACATGTATGCCATTTCTAAGTCTAACATTTCGAAATCCGGATCGTTTAAATTAAGTATCAGGGAAATTACGAATTTTCATGGCTTTTATGTTTCCCATCCATTCAGGGATAAATTTCACGAATTGATTCCAACGACCGTGAAACCTTTTACGGAGGCTCAGCAACCATTTTACGGACGTCTTGAGATTCGCAACCGACTTCATTAAAATATTTCATTCCGCAAATCGTATTCAGTGTAATGGTAATGTGTTATCGTTATTATACCAGTTAAGTGAACGTTTTCCGATGGAAACAGCCTACGAGTATAACAACGCTACAACAACACTGCCTATAAAATTCCTTGCCTCTTCTCACAAAATACAACCTGATATTACATTACAGTGGTCGCTCTTCAATACAACATATTTCCTTCCTCCCTTCATTTCATTAAAACGATCCTATCCTAACAGGATTCCTATCCCTATTTTCCTAAAGAAATTTATATTTTTTTCCTTATTTTACAACGCGGGTTTTAGAAAGGCATTACGACGTTAAAGGCTTGTTCAAAGATGAAAAATATTAAGGATTATATCTCTAGAGACAAAAATAATGAGATCACTTATTATTACAAGACATTGAGGTCGAATGCCAAGAATGAATTTCGGAAAGCGTTAAGGGTATTCAAAAGGAAAAGGTTAGCGGAAAATTGGAAAGAGAATCCGAAGGCATTGTGGTCGTACACATTGAGGTATAGGGAAATAAGTCAACTGTTAATTCATTCAAAAATGATAAAGGCGAAAGAGTAATAAGCATTTTGGAAAAGGTTTACTTATTCAATTCCTTCTTAAGGATCCCGATACCGCAACGAATGCCTCTGATAGCTTACCAAATCGTGCCTGTCAACCAATGCCCAAAATTGAAATCCTTTAATATATATATATATATATATATATATATATATATATATATATATATATATATATATATAATGTAAATGGACTAGTCGAAACAAACACAGAAACACATAAACACATAAAAGAGGGGCTCACATGTGTTTCTGTGTTTGTGTCGACCAGGCCAGTTACATTATTGTGCACGTCCGTGGGATTTTCAAAAAAGTGACAAAAGTGTTATATATATATATATATATATATACATTTAAAATATCCTATTGAATCCTCCGGGCCCGATGAAATACCCGCTCGTGTATTTAAGGATCTAGCTTCGGAAATTGCGCCTTATCTAGAAAAATATTTAAGAGGTCACTGGTAGATGACAATGTTCCCAGAAATTGGAAAACGGCTAACGTTAAACCAACATTTCAAAACGGTGACAAGAGAAACCGAGCAGTTACAGACCTATTTCCCGCACATCCATTTCGTGCAAGGTTATAGAGCATTAAGTTGCTGGTTCGATCGTGAGACAGCCCGATAATCTGAATTTATTAATGAAATACCAGCATTAGAGCAACTAGGCTGGCAGTCACTACGGAGCGAAGGTTAAATTACAGATTGAAGCCCTTGCATAAATTGGAAGGACGTCTCTTTAGCAGTGATATTGAAAATGGATTATTACCCCCATTGTACTACGGTAGGAGAGATCATGCTAATAAAATTAGAGAGATTAAGTGGAGAACAGACAGATTTAAAATGTCATTTTTTCCACGAACAATAGGAGATCATAATAACATTGTTCGACCGCGGTAGGGTTATGCTCGGTTAAAAGTATTCTGGTGTGTATTCATCCGCTGCTACATACCCTGGCGGTGGCTTGCATACAGATACCCTGTATATAAAGAACAAATAAAAATCTCTTCTTATCTTATCTAGCATTCTCCCCTATGGCAGATCGCCAATCTAAATGCTCTGAGTTCATCTTTCCTTCCGCCTTTGGATTTCTTGCAACAATCCCCTCTCCTCTCTCACCTTGCCTAGCACTTCCTCATTTGTTTTCCTTTCAGTCGACTTCGCCTTTTCCACCTTTATCGACTCAAATATTTCAAAAGCCTCCCAGCCTATCATCTTGCTTCAAAGTTATATCCGGGGCGTACGTAACTACGTTCCAAATCAAAGTTTTAACGAGGCTTTCCTTAATTTTCCTACTCGACGACCCTGTCAATTCTTTCCTCCTTGTGAAAACTTCTTTGCCTAACGTTAGTCTTTTTCTTATATCCCTAATGCTATGACCATTTTGGTTAAAAACGCTTACGATATAGGTAAACAATTTTACCTGCTGTAGAGTCGTAAATCCTATTTTAATATTTATCGTAGCATTTTTCTTTCTTCAAAATCGCAGAACTCTTCGTTTTTTACATTTTATTCTCATCTCTTACTTATCTCACTGCCTAAAAATAGACTGATTGTATGAATAGCCTACAGACCTATCCTATCTCCAGTTTTTCCCATGCTTCTTGAACAATTTCCTTCACTTATACGTTAAAAAGCACCGGTGATAATGGACGACCCTCTTTTAAACCCCTTCTCAACACTCTCCCTCCCGGATCTCCATATGTTACTCGCACCTGAGCATTCTGGAATATCCGAAGGTTGCGGACGTCTCTTATTCCTCCAATCTACTCCTATTTTTTTGCAGGATATTCATTAATTCTAATCAATTTACCCTATCAAAAACCTTTTCGAAATCTACGAAACAGGCAAATACGTCCTGATTGTATTCTATATTCCTCTCGATTAGTGATCTCATTACAGCAATGGCATCGCGCGTAACTCTCCCCTTCCTGAACACAAACTAATCATCCCCCACGTTATCATTTTCCCTGCTCTCCATCGTCTTGTTGATGATCCTAATAATCACATTATCCGCGTGCGAGATCCAACTTGTTCTATATTCCTCACATACGGCTGCTTCATATAAATGGTACGGATTAGTCCATAAAAGCTCTCCCTTTGACGTTTTCCTTTCCTTTAGAACGAGTACAAGTAGTTCTGCAGAAATGTGTCTCACCCCACGACCTTATTTGATTTCAATCCCGTGATGACTTTTCTGCGTGCATCTCGCCATCAAGTATACCTGGACCTAAGATATCCTCTATCTATCCTCTATCTATGCTATACCCTATTTCTTTGTCTAGGGTTCTCAATGTCACTCAAGTAAAGAAAACGGATGATTAAACTCTGTCTAGTCCACTAAATGACGCCATTTTAAGATTTGAAAACGCTTTTCGTTCTAGCATCAGCGATAAAAGACATTAATTCTATGGCGCCATAATATTTTGCTTATGTTTATACTCGTACATGGTACCCGCGTATTTTTATCTCAATCACATCCTTCTGCATACTCCCAGTCTCGGGAAAAAATTGTGACACCTCCGAACTTTAAGGAATGTCACCATGAAAATAAAGTATTGTATATTGTTGGCTCATCCTACGAAATGAGAGCTTTTGCCATGAATGGAGTGGAGCTTTGGGATTCTTCAGTGAAACTGTTTTGCCCGAGTGGCCGTCAATTACACTTTACCTCTTCCAACCGGAATGAGATCTTCCCCACCGCTTGCGAATTTACGAGAGGCGTTCATTTCATGCTCCAGTGAAATCATTTAAGTAACGAAATAACACGAAACTGCCCACACTCTACACACCATTAATCCATTTTGAGTACTTTGCTCGCTAGGTTTTTGCTTGGTTTCACGCGACAACGATTCGCAATTTTTGTTTACAGTTCGCTTCAACAGTTCGATTAGTCGAGTTCCTACGTCTGAACAATATATATTTGTAGTTTTGGAAACTTGCCTTGATGCAAAACAATTAAGCATATACTATGTGCCCCAAAATCCGGACAGACCGTCTCCCAACGGACAATGATTTAACTTTCTGTGGCATTGTACCATATTGTTTCACGCCCAGTGCGATTCTTTCATAAAATACGGAGCAATTTCATTCCAGAGATTCTTTTGTAATATCTGAGACTTAATCCAGATATATAAATGGAAGTCTATCACTGTAAAATGTCAACATCCTGCCTTTGAACTTCCCGTTGGTTATAAATTAGCTTGCAAAATGATGCAACGAATCAGAAGATAGAGGTGGATTACGCGCTCGCCTGCTATCCCGAAGGTCACGGGTCCGAGTCCAGACTCCATGACAGTCCAAAATCCTGTCCACAGACATGGATGTTTTATTTTATTTTATTCACTTATGTACCCTGCAAGCTACCGACGGGGTGTGTGGCAGGGGGTGAATACACACCAGAATAATTTGACCCGAAAATGACCCTACCACGGTCGAACAATGTTATTATGATTCCCAATTGTTCGTGGAAAAAATGACATCTTATATCTATTTGCTCTACACTTCATCTCCCTAACTTTATTGACATGATCTCGTCTACCGTAATACGATGGGGGTAATAATAAGTATTCAATATCACAATGACAGAACAAATGGAATCGGGGGTTGTGTCTTTATCGCAGTTAAAAATTTTTACGTCAGCAGGGCTGAGGTCATGATCAGCAGGGCCGTCAATGATTTGGAAAGCGTTTGGTGTTAAATTAAAAGTACTCACTTCAAAAGAATTTATGTATGCGCATTTTACAGAGAGCCAGTCGAGAGAGAAAATCCAATACTAGAATTAGATCAGCAATACCAAGTCTTTTTACCTCAACACATTGATCGCAACATTATCATCGGTGGAGATTTCAATGTGTTCTATGTCTATCTATTGAGTTTAATTTGATAGAAATGAAATTATCTATTAATTTTAAAACGGGCGGTAAAGATAAAGATATCTGCGAATGGCTATTGAATACTTTTACGTCGAACTCATTGAATCAAATTCTCACTTCGCCAACTAGGGGCGATAATATTCTGGATTCCCGAGAAAGTTTTTACTGTAGAAACTATAAAAGGAATTAGGGACCACAGGAGAGTAAATGTTAAGTTTTCGCTTCATGGGGTCCGAAAATTTACTAATATAAAGAAGGGGACTACAATGGCCCAAAGTACGTGCTACAAAATCATTTTTTTAGTTTTAAGGAAGATAGTAATCACCGAAATACTGAGGATATGTCGAATCACTTCATTGAGAGCACGCGATCAACAGGCATCAAGTTCATTCCTTGCACTGTTTTAAAAGGTAGCACGAGACCTAGACTGCACAGCACAGATGTTGGAAAAACATGGCAAGCAAAGGCTATGCCACACAAAGATGAAAATTTTAGGGATGACATCTCCAGCGACAAAAATAATGAGATTACTTATTGGACATCGAGGGCAAATACAATGAATGATTTTCGGAAAGCGTGAAGGGAATTCAAAAGAAAAAGGTTAGCGGAAAATTGGAAAGAGAACCCGAAAGCATTTTGGTCGTACACATTGAGGTATAGGGAAATAAGTCATGTGTTAATTCATTTGAAATGTTAAAGGCGAAAGACTAATAAGCAGTTTGGGAAATGCTAGCATATTCATATCCTTCTTTAGAAGCGTCTTCTCAATGTCTCACTGAAAGCGAAAGCATCCGATAGCTTACCAAATCGTACCGGTTAACACATTGAAATCTCATGCAATGGAATATAACGTTTGCTGAAAAATATTAAGTCTAATAAATCCTCCGGACCCGATGAAATACCCGCTCGTACATTTAGGGATCTAGCTTCGGAAAACGCGCCCTATCTAGATATAAAATTTAAGAAGCTGCCGGTAGATCACAAGACCCCCAGAGATTGGAAAACGGCTAACGTAACACCAATATATAAAAACGGACACAAGAAGGAACCAAGTAATTGCAGACCTATTTCCCTCACATCCATTTCGTGCAAGGTTATGGAATATTAAGTTGCTAGTTCGATCGTGGGGCACCGAGATAATCAGAAGTTATTAATCATTTGCACGGTTTCCGGAAGGTAGATCTTGCGACACACTACTTTTGCTTTTTGTTCATGATATTTTTATTTCGAGAGAGAGGAATGTTCCAGTGGACGCGGTTTTTCTAGATTTTAAGAAAGATTTCGATAAAATACCTCATAGTAAACTACGAGCAAAGCTAGAAGCATATGGCATAGATAAAAATATCCGGAGTTGGATGAAAGACCTGTTTCAATGGTCGGGTTCAAAGAATAGCGACAGGTGGATTTGCTCAATGCAGTAGAAGTTACTTCAGGTGTTTCCCAGAAAACATTTTTCAGACAACTTTTATTCCTACTTTACATTAACGACATTGACTCCGTCGTCACTAGTAAGATTATTTACCGAAAATGTAGTAGTTTATCGTGATATCCGTGATCCTGAGGACACAGCAGCTTTGTGTGATGGCCTTAAGGCTATACAACGCTGGTGCGACACTTGGCAATTAGAATTAAACTTAAAAAAGTCCGTACTGATAATTTTTTTTGGAAAAAGAGTCAATTCCCTCTCGAACGCCTACTGCGTTGTGAACACCGAAACGGAATGTGTGGACAAGCTAACAAAAAATTAGGATTAATTAGAAGAGCACATGGCAAACATGATGAAAAGGTCAAAGAGAAATGTTATCTGTCGTTGGTTAGGCTTCATTTAGAATCTGCTGCAATTAATTGGAATCCTCACGACGTTGTATTGATTGCCGAATCGGATCGCGTGCAGTGAAGAGGAGCTAGATTGGTAAGACGTTGTAATGATAAACTCAATAGCTTATCCAAAATGTTAGACAGCTAGGCTGGGAATCACTCACGGAACGAAGATTAAATTACAGGTTGAAGCTCTTGCACAAATTTGGAGGTCTCTTTAGCAGCGATGTGGAAAATGTATTATTACCCCCATCGCAATACGATTGGAGAGATCATACTTTTATCATAAAATTAGGGTGATTAAGTTTAAAACAGATAGATTTAAGATGTCTTTTTTTCTACGCACAATAGGGGATCATAAAAACATTGTCCGACCACGGTAGGTTCATGCTCGTGTAAAATTAATCTGATGTGTAATCAACCCCCTGTCACTCATCCTGGCGATGGCTTGCAGCGTGAATATAAATAAAAAAATAAAAGAAATTGTTGACGATGAAATACAGACTTCTTTTTTCGATTAATTGTCAAAACTAAACCTTTACAAGAATTAGATATCCTTGATCACCCCATATTAGATACTAATGGCATGGTCCATTCTATATATAGTATTCAGCTCTAGGATAAATTGGCGAAAGAGTTAAATTAGCCTCGTGAATTTTTTCTCTTCAATGTGACTGTTTTATGTGATTTTATGTTCTTTTCTTGAACTTATACACCATTTGTGTTTTTTTCATTGGCAAAACAAAGCCCTGCCACCATATTCTATTCAAAATACACTCACCACTCCATTTATCTCAAATAATACATTAATTTTGCATGAGCACCAACTTAGTTCATCTCACATACATTCAAACACACTCCCAGTGTTGATTCTTCGCGTCACTCCGGTCATTTCTCAAGCAGTTAAAAGCAATTCTGGTTTGGATGCAAACAATGACACAAAATACATTATGTCTTACGGAAGTGGAATTGCATCATTGTTTAGTTGGGTGAAAGTAAGGGTGTGGATTGGTACGTAGCATATAGACACGAAATAAATAAGTGCCAACGGTGGAGTCCCTTAAAATGTTTCAAGCATAGTAGAAGAAAGCGGACTACGTTTAATGGGAGAAATCCTCGTGAAAAATGACCTGCCAAGGCGTTAATGGAGCTGCGAATTTCTCACTTCATTTGTCAAGTCCTCGAAAAGTGGTTCGCCTTCTGATGCGAAGCGGTTTCCTCTCCCTCCCCTCCATTTCCCTGTCAGTTGTGAAGCTATGGCAAACGTTTATTATGAAAAAGAAACTCCTGAGTTGTGGCGCTTAAGAGTTTTTATACATTTGTTCCCGCAGGTAAAATGATTTAATCAACACCAATGCTTATAAAAATTTACGATTTCCATTCTGATTGATGGTCCGTGAAAATTTAGCAGGCATATTGATGTCTCTGGAGATCCTTGTTACTCAATAACCGATTTACATAATAACCATTGCCCTGTATTTCACACTCTTTGGTTTTGTAACCGGAAAGGAAGGGATATCTATCGTTGAATTAAGGATGTTTTGCAGTTTCTATTTTCACCTCTTGGGATTACATTGCAAGATAATTATACAATGATTGAGGTGAATGTGTCAAGTGAAAATTTTTTAAATTTTCATGGCAAAAAATAAATCGTATTGGCTTCTAAGTTCTGCTGCGAAAAATGTATTCTTCACCATCTACGTTTCGTTGAACATTATCCAATGACCGACCGAACCGCAGGCGGTGAAAAATGCATTTTACGTGGAAAAATCAAGCAACTAAGTTTCTCATTTCAGACAATCTTACGTTGTATAATTTCATAACAAGGTTCCAATTATCTTTGAAGGAAATTTTTAATAGCCAAATATATTTTTCCAATAAATTAGGTGCAATCTGTTGAATAATAGAAATACAATTTGTGCTCAAACACGCATCCAATCCTGTTTTGATAGCTGAATTGTTGCCTGTTAATTTTTAATTATTTATTTATATACCCCACAAGCCACCGCCAGGGTTTGTGGCAGCGGATGAATACACACCAGAATAATTTTTACCCGAAAATGACCCTATCGCGGATGGACAATGTTATTATGATCCCCTGTCGTCCGTAGAAAAAAATTACATCTTCAATCTATTTGCACTACACTTTATCTCCCTAATTTTATTGAATTATCTCGTATACCTTAGGACGATGGGGTAATAATGCATTTTCAACATCACTGCTAAAGAGACGTCCTTCCAATTTATGCAAGGGCTTCAATCTGTAATTTAACCTTCGCTCCGTGAGTGATTCCCAGCCTAGCTGCTCTATTATTTTGGATGTGATACTACATTTATCATAGCAACGTATTACAAATATAGCTCCTCTACGCTGCCCGCAATTTAATTCGACAATTAATCCAACATTGTCAGGATCCCATTTACTTTCAGCATACAGGATGCGCTCAAAAAGTAATGCAATTATATTTTTAAAGTAATTATTTAAACAGATTTGCATAAACACTTAAAATTCTTCAAAGCACTGTCATTGGGTCTCTACGCATTTTTTCCAGCGACTCTGCCATGACGGGTACGTGCCCTGAAAGGCGTCTTCGGGGACCTCTCGTAAGGTCTTCATCACGGCTGATTGGATCTCTTCTATGGACGAAAAACGGAATCCTTTCAGGGCTGTCTTAATGCGAGGAAGCAAAAAGAATTCTGCTGGGGCGACATCAGGACTATAGGGGGGAGTGGGGGAGCGTTGGCACCTGGTGTTTGGCCAGGAACTCGCGGACTCGTAGAGCGTTGTGGCAAACACCTTGGACACGAGCTGGGCGCACACTTTCCTCATCGCTAAATCTTCATTAACAATGCGAAACACAACAGTAGACGACAAGTTCAGTTTATTGGCAACCATCTTGATACTCAATCGACGGTCAAAGTCCAATAATTGTCGAACACGAGCCACATTTTTGTCGATTTTGCTGGTTGGCGGCCGCCCAAGCGTTGTCCGTCGTGAACCTCTTCCCGATCCTTCTTAAAGGTCTTTAACCATCTTAAAACTTGTGAGTAGGACCGAGCAGGGTCACTGTAAGCCTCAGGAATCATTCTGTTAGTCTCCTCAAGATATTTTTCAGTTTAGCACAGGACTTAGTAATCGCGAAACGTTGCTCGATCGTCGATTCCATTTATATCGTAACAAGGTCGGCACGCAGAGGTTTACAATATCTGACGTCCTGCCGCTTCCACAGCTTGGAGAGCACTGAGACCGGTTTCACGGGAAAACTTAGCAAATCCCTCGCACATAGTCCAAGTGATTCGACCACCACTCCGACTAATAGGAGCGGCATGGAAAATTAAATCGCATTACATTTGGAATGCGCCATGTATTCTAAATTAGGCCTAACCAACGACAGATAACACTTACTTCGACCTTTTTATCGTATTTGCCTAGTACTCTTCTAATAACTCCCAGTTGTTTTTTAGCTTGTCCCCAATCGGCAATTCGTTCGTTTTGTAACCCGAGAGTCCACTGGCTTGAGCTGGGATGTCATGACTGACTCATTTATCTGAGTTAAGTTTGCGGTGATTTGTGACCTTATTTATTTATTTTGCATTATTCCGAACACATAACTTCGACATTTACATCGGACTTTGGACATCGGCATAACAATTTGACAATTACATACACCCAAGCCCTAGGTGGTAGAAGCATATTTTTAAAAATTCATTACAATCCACCTAAACTTGACAGCTGCACTTAGCCTAACACTTTTAGGAAGTGCATATATTCCTTCTTCTTCTCCATATGCTGCAGTTCCAACCAGATCTCTATCGAATGCTTCACGTCACTCCGAAGTTTTTGCTATACCGCAGTGCATTACAACGAGATAACATGATTAGCCATGAAAACTGAAAATTAGCCTGATTTTTTTATGATATAACAATTTTTAATAAGCAAGTTAATCCTTTTCAACAAGCAAGGCAACGAAAATTCAGTGATATCTGTGGAAATACAAATATGCGTAACGAAAAGAACGTACGAAAAGGCCGAATATGCTGCAAGTATATGGGCTCCTGACTTGGATTAATTGCCGTTGACTCTTGGATTAATTACCGAATTGGATCTTGTGCAGCGTAGAGGATATAGATATGAAAAACGTTGTTATTCTAAAATTAATGGCCTATCCAAAATATTAGAGAAGCTAGCTTGGGAATCACTCACGGAGCGAAGGTTATATTACAAATTAAATCTCTTAAATAAATTGGAAGGATGCCTCTTTAGCAGTGATGTTGAAAATGTATTAATGCCCCATCGTACTACGGTAGGCGAGATCATATCAATAAAATAAGGGAGATAAGGTGTAGAGCAAACATATATAAGATGCCATCTTTTCCACGAACGATAAGGGATCAGAATAACATTGTTCGAACGCGGTAGGGTCATTTTCGGGTCAAAATTAGTCTGGTGTGTAATCACCCCCTACCACACACCCTAGCGATGGCTTGTAGGGTACATTAATAAATTAAGAAAGAACTATGGCATAAATCATTGCTTACCATTGCTCAATACAATAAAGAAAGCTATGAAAACACTTATATTTATTATTACTAAGTGTACGTACGATCATTCAAACAGGGGTCACTTTTTAAAATTAAAATTCGAAAGAAAGTTTTGAGAAATGTTTTTTGAGAAAATGTAATATAAACAAACCATTAATAGTGGTACTGCTATCCCTAATGTCTGCTCTTAGTCACGTATCTTAATTAATTTCTTTAAATCATGATGGTTCACACACTACTTGTCCACGCCAGCAAGCAAACCCTTTTTAAAAAAATTATTGCCATATTTTTAAAAATTCATTCAGGGATAAATATCACCATTAATGTTAGGCCGCAAACATAAAACAAATATTTTCTGCATCCAGTCTTAGGGTCAACTTCAACAAATATTTTTAACAAATGCTCAAAAGATTTATGTATCCCTTGATCGCATAATTTCACGGACTTTTTAAACTTAGCGGTGACTTAAGTTTGTGGACATTGTGGAAGAAGTAAGGACTGAAGTTGAAAATGAGATTAAATTCAAATCGTTCCGAGGTGAAAAAGATCCACTATCGTTTTCTGCATGAAATCTCATTATTTACCCTTGGATACCTTCGTTACGATAAATATATTTTCAGTGATTCTTTGAATATTTCAATAGATGCCAAGATATAGGATTCTATATTGCTGCTTTAGGGCTTACAACACATACGATGGATTACTCAATCATACCTATTTACATAGGACATATTTTAAAGTTGTATCCCTTTATTAGCAGGAAATAATTTATTCAATACTAGAATACAAGTGGACTCGTTGCTTATTGGAGAAAAAATTATATCCTTTCAAATAAGTAATTAGTACCTGATTTCATAGAACGTAATCATTGAATAAGAACAGGTAATTGTAATTTTTTTCTTGGATGACAAGTGTTTTTTATCTCGTTAATAGACGGCATTACTTCCATTGTTAGGAACCATGGAGTAAATTCATATTTCTAGCACCTTATGAAACTCACATTCCAGTTTTCGATTGAATGATATATTCGACCTATTTTGTCCTGACTATATTTTTTTAGTAATTGATTACTAGTCCTAAAACCACGTTGGAAAGATTATTAATTAGGGACGCATTAACGGTGCAATTTTTCCTGATCTTAAATATCGTTCACTCATAGTCCGCTTGCCAGGGAAAGGTTCGTACACTTAGATGGCACCGTGGTTGCATCTGCCGTTAAGTTTTATTTCTCTTAAATACTCTTTTAAAAATTCCTACCGAAAACTATTTAAGAAACACTTGATTTCAATGTTGCATGCCTTCTGTCGAATACCTCTACACGTACCCCCCCTCTATACGTCCTTGATTTGGATACTGGAGATCATGTAGAAGTAGAAAATGTAGCGCTCGAAGGGTGCACTTCATTGTTTTGCAACTGTTTTCAAGGCGGAATATGTTCAGCGATCTAATAGCAGAAGAGGTACGGGCTCGGATCGGGCTAGGAGCCTTGCGGAGAGCGTGAGATATTTAGGAATGAACCAGAGATAACATGTGGTAGCAGATGCCTCCGCCGGCACGGTCGGACAATCATACTTCTTCCGTGGTGGGAGGAGATACAGCGAAAACTGTGGTCCTGCGTTATTTAAACTTATGACAGTATTACGACTCTCTTCCTTCAGAGTTGGTTGTAGGCTCCACTGAAAAATGTGCCCTAGATATGTCTGCACGTTGTCCAGAAGGCAGGGGAAGGAGAGTGTGGGGATACCTAACATCAAGTCGTAATTAAAATGAAGGCAGAATGGAACCGCCGTTTAGAAAAATAACTTTCATTCTTAGAAAGGTAAATAAACGCATTTTAGATTAAATAATTCCACAAATGATGGACCCATTAACTTAGTTTAATTTTTTTTCGTCATTCGGGTCGAATGGAGTATTCATTCATTCTTCGGTGATCGTGAGCAGTGCTTGGTAAAAATATTTTGGAAATATTTGTTTGGCCATCAATTTCAGCTGACACATTCATAGGTTTTTTTAAAAGTCTATTTAAAGGAGGTTTTTGGACATTCTCCAATCGCTATTATCTTCTACGTATCACGAGAGGTTCCTCTTGTCCGACCTATATCATTTCCTTCTCCATTCCGCTAACATACAAGCCTTAAGTATAAACTCCGGTTGTTTTGTCAGATTTAAAAGACTAATTCTCCCATTTTCATTTTTATAATTATTATAAATGGCGTAAATGAGTGTCTGACCATGCACAATAATATATACGGAGTTATCCGATGGTCGCTGGAAGCTATCTGCATGTTCTGAAGCCAGCACTGAAAGGCATTAATCACCCTATATTTAATAGAGGCAATTAATCTCTCTTTGACCATTTGATTTTGAATATTTTACGTAAAGGTATTACAAACATTTGAATAGTCAAACAAATGTACATTAACAAATGTGTATTAACGTGGCGTAATATGATATTTTACTTGAACAGTGTTGGCACCTTTCACGCCTTTACTAATAATTTATCTGGTATTACGACATTGAGAAACCTTGTCGTTTAAAAATAACTAATACAACAAATGAGATAGTTAAGTACTTCCTATGGTCGCAGAAGCCTGCATAGAAATGCATCGGTTGTGGGTCTTCTCTTAGGACCAGGGAAAATAAACTCGCTTTTTATGAGTCGCCAGCTATGTTGCGATACGCTCCGCATGAATGGGCACATCATTCTGCTCGTATCTTGCGATACAGCTGGGGTCATTGTCAAAGTCATCTCATTACTCAAAGTTCCATCGGGAACGTTCATAATATTTCATGTCGACATTGCCTTGGCTTTTATGCGTGCGAACAAAAATATAGGTAAGTCTGTTCATCTACGGTTGCGGAAAAGACAATGAGTCACTCTTTATCGGATCAAAAGCAATCCTTTGCGTAACTGCTTATCTTGGACGCCGTATATGTGCCAGAAAGATGCCAGATAGTTGTCAGGAGAAGAGAAATGTTGGCTAGAGATTGAAATTGAAAAGTAAAGGCCTGAGGCTTACCTAGAGGCAAAAGGGTAGATTTATTATAGGCATAAGATGATCTACGGACTAGGAACATTGAAATGAAAAATGAGTAGACGTTATGCATTATATCAGTGAGGGTATCATGAGCTATGGAATTATTTAGGAAAACTTAAATGTAGAGTTTATTTTTCTCGGCATATAAACGTAGCCGGTAACAAAGAAGAGTATAATTATGGAAATGGGCTGCACATGAAAATTATAAAAATGGATAGAAAAATATAACAAATGAAGAAGTGCTTCGAAAGGTGAGTGAAGGCGAAGCCTCTTTAGGAAACTTTCAAGGAGAGAGGAACTAGTGGGACACATGGTCTGCAGCCGAAATAGGAAATGTAATGTCCAAGAAGAAAAGGGAAATAATAATGGGGCACGTGGCTGACTTTTTCAGTTAAAGCAATAGGAGTCAATAGCAAACTAGTAGTCGCAAAAGCCAGAGGGACATATTAAGCAGAATAGTAAAGACAAAGGAGGCTTTTTCACAAAATAAACAACTACTAGCGTTAGATAATATTAGCATGAGCATAGGAAAGCGATTCATTGAAACATATATGGAGTCTCCTTTTCTACAAATGTTAGGCGGACGATACGACGACTAGCGGCAAAGAAAAGGTTGAAGCGATGGAAATGTGGCCAACAGAAGAATCATCAAAATACAATACATATATGTACATAGAGAGTATCTGCATTTATTTTGTATTTTAAGTACTCTACAAGCCCTCGCAAGGGTGTGCGGCAGAGGATGAACACACCAGAATAGTTTTTAACCCGAATATTTCCACTTCTAGCGCGGTCGGACAGCGTTTTATGATATCTTATAGTTCGTGGAAAAATGACATCGTAAATTTATTACTTCTTCACTTAATCTCTCTAATTTTATTCACATGATCTCGCGTACCGTAGCACGATGGGGCAATAAAACCTATTCAACATCACTGCTAAAGAGGCATCCTTCCAATTTATTCAAGTTATTTAATTTGTAATATAACCTTCGTTTCATGAGTGATTCCAAAGCTAGCTTCTCTAATATTTTGGATACGCTACTAAGTTTACCATAGCAAGGTTTTACAAATCTAGCTCCTCTACGATGCACGCGATCCGATTTGGCAATCAATCCGCAATGCTGCCATTATATAGGATCCTCCTTCGTGAGGATCCTATATAATAGCAGCATATTCTAAATGAGGACTAACCGGCGAAAGAGAACATTTCTCTTTGACCTTTGCATCACATTTACCTGGTACTCTTCTAACTAACCCTATAAAATTATACTGAAAACCCATGGATCGCGCGCAGCGTAGTTGAACTAGATTTGTGAAACGCTGTTATGATAAAATTAGTCGGGTATCCCAAATATTAGATAAGCTAGGCTGGGAATAACACACGGAGGGAAGTTTCAAGAAACTGTAACAGTAACTTTAACGGAGTCACCCGCTATGTGTGCATTATAAAAAGTCTAAGGTATGAACAGCCTAAGTGTTTGAAATTGGCTTTATTAACATCGTGGACTGTGGCGCGTCGCGCACGACTACGAATGCCTGTGACATTGTATGTACGGTATTTCGTCATTACATCTTGTTCCTCTAAAGCCCCCAAAATTTCAGGGTGTAAGAGGACGTCTCGGTAACTTAATTGGTTAAAGCACTCGGCCGGATATCGAGGGATCCGGGTTCGAATCCCGGTCAAGGCGAATGATTTTTACTCTCTGAAATGGTTGCATTACACGGAGGGAAGGTTAAATTACAGATTATAGAGTGCATAAATTGAAAGGATGTCTCTTTAGCAGTGATATTGAAAATGTATTATTACTCACATCGCACTACTTTAGGCGAGATCATGACAATGAAATTCGAGAGATTAAGCGTAGAGCAAATAGAATGTAATAATGTAGAAATGTAATTTTTTTACGAACAATTAGGAATCAGAATAACGTTGTACGACCGCGGGTGGGGTCAAAATCAGTTTAGAGCATCTTCGCCCCCCACCACACACCCAAACGGTGACTTGCAAGGCAGTAAAAATATTAATCATTGTAATGATTCAAGGAAGCATAGAGATGGCGGATTAATGGGAAGAAGGCAGAGGATGGCACGATATTGGCTTTTCCAAAAGCACAGGATAATATTACAAAAAATGCAGTAATCACCACCACTACACGAACTAATGCTTCAGCTCTACATATTTATACAACTTCGTAGTAGTTTTAGTTATTAGGAGAGGTTACCGACAGCAGAGATCATTTGCGACATTTAGGATGGTCGGGGATGGAGGAAGATTGGAGAGAAACCCGATGTTGGAACTGCTGTACTCATAATGAAAGGCGCCAAGGGGTACGTAGCATAACGTCCGACGGACGGCGTGTCCACTTAAGTGCTCTCCAAAAATCACTTCAGGTAGGGGTCGGAATACAGCTGAAATATCCGGCCACCACCGAGATTAGATTTCTACTTCTTTAATCTCGTGTAAAATGCCTATTCATTTCCAGTATTTGTCAAGTTTCAACCTACTAATCACGCTTCTATCACAATATTCATTATATTATAACTCAATAGAATCAATATTGATCAAATGAAGGCAACGCGGTTCACGAGATACAGGAGTGATAAGTGAGACACGAAAGTTAGATGGCATTCACCAAAGCAGGTAAAGCAATTCACATTTCTACGAATTATTTTGGATGAAGACAGTGAAAGTAGTAGGGACATAAGAAGAAAAGTTATACTGGACAACAAACTTTCTCAAGGAGGTAATTGACGACAGTGATACCCTCAGGAAAGATCCTAAGTAAGATTAAGTAACAATTTTGATATGGAACTTAGTTTTGTACGACGCGGAAATATGATCGTTGAGGAAAGATGATAGGCGTAGATAATATTCTTCTTGGTTGGCGACGCGGAGGAGAATGGAAAAAGTAAAATGGACGGAAAGATAATTAAATAAAATATACATGACCGTGGTAGGGGAGGGAGAGGGTCGTTGGGATAAATGCAAAGGAAACAAGAGTGGTGGATACAGAGGGTTTTTATTTTGGATGGAATGTTGAAGACTGTGGTATAAGGGAAAATGTTAGTCAAGCAAGATAGGCAGGTGGAAAAGGATCGTCATGTAGGACGGAATGAAGTGAGACAGATACTCCGCGGAGTTTTGAATACGGATTCATAGTTGTGTAGGGCGTTTGGTTGCTTTATTAGACGGAGTTTAGAAATGACTTAGGCGCTCAGTCGCTTGTCCTTTAAAAACCTAACTTAACCAATAGACCAATATTGACGACTGTCTCTGAGCGCACAGCCTGCTTTATTTGGTTCCTCTTAACAACCTCCTATTTTTCCCTACCATGATTTATTCTCTCCATAATCTTAAGATCTCCTAATATGTACTCTAGAAATCCGATTACCAACGTCTATTGTTTCAAGCCTCAAATCGAAATATTTCATTCCTCGGTTAGCACTGTTTTGAAGCACATAACGGCCAGTAGATGGTCTAGAAAATCTCTGTGAAAGTCTATACGACAATTTTGTTCAAATTAGTCTGATGTGTATTCACCCCGTCACACATTCTAGCGATGCCTTCCAGGATATTACAAAATACTGAAAATGCTAGATACTAATGTGATTGGGGTCATTTTTACATTTTAAAGTTGAAAATCATATTCAGTTTGAAACTAACTGATAAAGGCAAAAATATTGTAAAAGGAGGAGCATTGCTGGCCCCAATAGTCCGCCTCTGAAATCGGAACTAAATGTAATGTTTCTCCTAACATGTGAATGAATTAACGAACTTACAATGTGGCTTTTGAGCCTCTTAGGTTAGACCGCATCTTTTTTTCTGATCGTTGAATACCGCTCGTACGTTAGTAATCTATTAGAGACCGATAGTAAAATTAGATAACTTTCTTATTTCATGATAAGGTGACGTCCCACCATCATTGGGGGTGATTATGAAGTGTAAAAATTATCTCCGAACTACAATTTTTTTACATAATTATCTATACGTTACAACGATATATTAAAGGCGTTTTAATTATTTCTGGATATGAAATACCCGAGGGTTTAGTTTCATTAATAATTAGATAATCATGCCTTCTGCAGTTCTTCAAAGATCTTACCATTGTTTTGGCCTTTTAAATTGGAGTATAAATGTGATATAAGGAGGAAAACCATGAGCACCCGAGACATTGGCTGAGGGAAATCCAACTTGGCGGGAATCGAACCTCACCGCAACCGAGGTGGTCAAAACGTTGGCAGGATATCAACTTCCTAGAGTTCAATCCAATCCGAATTTCACAATTTATATATAGTATGCCTAAATTAGATCTATATTGCCTTTTTTCAGGCTATGAAATTTGAAAATTCCATCTTACAGAACTACTATGATACTTAATTAACGATCACTACGATAATTAATTCATCTAAGAGGCTCAAGCGGTGTTTTTCGGGAAACTCACACTCCTCCGGGACGTCTACTAGACTAGTACTTATTCTATCGGTGACGTTTCGGAGAAATTGCGGATTTCCTTCTCACGTCAGAAATTCCTTCGAAACGCCGCCAAGGAAATTAAGACTTGAAGCAACAGATTTAGAAAAACCGTGGTTGATCATTTATAGCCACGTACAAAATTTACTCCACTTACCTTGAACACATCCACATCAATAACATGTAGATAAAATAATCAAATATACTATGGGACCGTTCTAACGAACCAATCCATGATAAATATTTTGTGATTATTTTGCCAATGTTTCTATTTGTGTTCCCTTTGCAAAATATTTTTATTCCACAGTCACACTTATCATGTAGATAATTTTAATGCATATTTACCAATCGATATGGGGCCTCGTTTTCCAGGACGAAAAACATGAATTACTAAATCCAATCAAGGTTTCTTGGTCTCTAATGCCTCGCTTGTCGATCGTAAAAGTTCAATTACTTCCATGATGTTATGCTATAACGAAACCTGGGTTGTAAAAATTAAAAAGTTTATGTGGAAAAGTAAAGTGGTTTGATTATTAAAAGTCAGTATGAAGATTTTCCATCAAGTTACGCCAGAAACTGTTTCATTTACTTCGTAAGTGTTTAGAAAACATATTCAGCCACCGCTTGTTTGAAAACAACTCCCTGATTCAAAATCCGTTTAAATTCTTGGCAACAAATAACATTTATAATCACCGTTCAACGGTTGCTCTGCCAAAACAAGAATCCGCGTTAAACAAAATACTTTCATGCCTACATCGGATATTTTACCACCAAAGTCGATAAAATCACTATAATAGAATTAATAGGTTCACAAGAGATACCTTGAGACTTACTCCAGCTCAAGACATTCCAACAGTGAGAATACGCAGCTGCCATTCATAAGACAAACCAATGAAAAATCAATTACAACTTATTAGGTAGCACCTTATAGTATAGTAACAAAAGTAGAAATCAAGAATCGCAAAAGAAGAACAATCAACATATGCAACGATGATAGTTACTATCTCGTTTCTAAATAAGTAAAGAGTTTGCCTAACTAAATAAAAAGGTTGTTTCCAAATAAAACATATTAAGTATTGGTACAACAGATCGGCGCTGTAAACCCGAAGATTCTAAACGGGCTGTAAGGACCGCTTTCAAGTTGTATTTGCGGCCACATACTACTGTTCCTCTTATTCAATTATTACTCGTATCTTGCACAACAGCTGTAACTCCAGACCAATACAGCCAGTACATTGTCCTCGCGAAGTACCCTTAACAGACCGCCCTGCGCGCGACTCGAAGCAGAATAGTTCTCTACACCAAATTGTTTTTTTTTTTACCGCTGGGTGGGGAGAGTTCATTTCCCGACTCCCTCTCAATTTCACCTGAAAGGCCGTAAAAACTCCATTGTCCCTCCGAGGCTCTAGCCGAGCAGCCCCTTTTGTTAATTGGTCGGCAGACCAACGCTTGCCACCCCTGTCCATCTTTACGCCTTTCAACCCCTCGCCAACCCAACATGGGTGGGTGGGTCCTCTTATTTTTTCGCAGGTGTAGCCGCCCGGAGGTGTGCGGGGTGGGGAGGGAGTAGCGGGGCGACCTGAGTCCTGGATGGCGTGGGGAGAGGAAGGCTCTCCCCCTTCTGGTCAGTCAGCCCCTCACGACGGTGGAGAGGCGGTCCTCTCCTCTAGGAAGCGGAATTTCCAGAGAAGAGCCCTGAAGGTTGGGGCTGGAGTGTGAGGACGAAGGTGGTGGCTTGATGCGGACGCCCGGTCCTCTGCAAGTCTCGTCGGGACGTGTGCTTCTTCGCCTGTGCTACCCTTGTCCGGGAGGTGGAGATCTCTTCCCCGAGCCCCACCTCGTTTCCCTCTCGGTCGGAGGAGCTGAGCCGCCTCGGGTGAATCGTTCTCCCTCTCCGGTGGTCCCGGATCAAGGCTGAAAGTTTGGTGGTAGCGATTACGCATCAATAGCGGGCAACTCGGCTCTCACTCACCACCCACTGTTGTTAAAAATCTCGGAACATTGGTGGTCAAAAGTTTAGCTGGACTGTGATAGCTCAAGTTTTTAATAACCTATTCGCTCTGAAAAACATTCGCGAATCATGTTTGGATCGTTCTCCCCTGATCTCCTCCTCATGGCTTCGTTTAAATTGACGGATCCTCATTGTACACGGTAGGGTATTCAGGGGGATTACCCAGATTATACTGACCGTCAAGGAAAAATGTGACCAGGCAGAGAGTTAATAAGGTGCGTCCTTGGCCTGCATTAATGATGAAAATGAACAAAAAGAGGAAAGTGCTGTGAAGATTTTCGACGGTGAAAAGCAAACGAGAGCAGGAACAGGAATTTATTTGGAATAATATTGAATTGAGGTGCATGTTTTAGGAGAAAAGAACGGAGATCGAATAGTTGTTGATTATATTTTTATGCTGGCTGGAGCGTAAATTTTAGTTCCTTTTGGGAACCTGTGGTGGTCCTTCTTCCGCTGGGTTAGGTTGAAGGCCCTACGCCAAAATTAGAGGCATGGTGCTAAAAGGTAAAGGCATGCGCCCATAAGTTGCGCGCCAATTTTTCGCGCGCTATGTCATGAACGTGATTTTAATGACATGCGGAGGAAGAGACCCAAGCGCGAACCCGGCATCAGAAGGGATTTGAAAGTGCCGAAAACATACGCGGACTCAGCGGCGACGCCGGAAGCCGGAGGGCAGGAGAAATCTTATATGGCGAACATTCGGACGGAAAAAAGTCGGGGGTGCTTCAATCGTTATGCGTCATCGTTTTCGCCGACGACGGCGGACGAATTTTTGTTTGGTGCGCAATAATCTGGGGACATTTCGTCTAGTCAAGCAGTTCTGATTCTTTGAACATTGAAGAGTCGCTCGACGGTCCTCGAACTGCGGTCTGCGTCCCAGCTAAGCACTTTTCGGACTCGTTGGAAGCGATTCGGAATTTCCTAGCCGCCCTCAGCTGTTCACCCCGTCACGATACTCCGGTGCGCGTCTCGCTCTCCCTACACCTCCTCCCGCATGAGACCCGAGTCAGTTGGAGGAAGAGGAGGGAGGAAGGGTGTGTAGGAGGAAAAGGAAAGAAGAGAGAGAGAGTGAGGCGTCTAGCGGACGGGACGCCCTCGTTGTGCGGCCATTTAGGTGTCTGAGATCGTGATACGCGTCGCAGACCTTCTTTTGTTTGGGAACCTTGTTTTGTTTTTTCCCTCGTCTCCTCCTCCGACTACATCACCCCCTCAAACCCCCGCAGCCGGTGCGTGGGCCGGGGGGAGAGGGGGCGAGGATTGTATACTACTCACAGGAGGGGAGAGTACGGGTGGGGGGCTCCTATCCCCCTTCCAACCCGTTGGGGAGGGAGGAAAAGGGTTGAGCCGGGAGGCGCGGGAAGTTGTCCTGGAGTGTGGGGGAGAAGGGGTGAGGAAGGGTTTGGATAGTCTTGGAGAGCCGGGGCGAACGGCGGGTGGTGGGAGGGACGGCGTGAGAGGGAGAAGGTTTAGGAGGGGGATGCGTGAGTGTCCCCGCAGTCTGCATCCTTAATGGGGGCGAGGGGGAGTGGGGAAGGCGACCGCCGCGGAGCTCCAGAATAAAGACTCCGGCGCGTGGCCCGAGCCGGAGTACCTTCGTCGTCGGAGGTGCGCTCGCGGGGAGGAACGCCGTGTCTCGCGCCTCTTCGCTGCTCCCTCCCGTTCTCGATCATTGCTGCCCAAAGTCGACCTCCCGACCACGATCCCCAATTTGCCCTGGGATGTCACCTCCGCCCGGGGCGGGGGTCGGAGGCGGAAGAAGCGGTGGCTGAAGGCAACGATGGATGAGAAGCGCCGCACTACTCCTCGGCGGTGGTGGACCCCCACTCCCGTTTCCCTCCACCGGACCAACCTTCTTACCCTCTCGGTCGTCTCGCCGCCGCGCGAGTTGCTGGTGACGGCGATGGTCCTCTTCCTGCTGCTGGCGTCTCCCGCCCCGGCGCGGTGCCGGAAGGGCGTCGATGGAGAAGGGGCCGCGCTGAGTGGACGGAGCGTCCAGGTATGTGGGCGGTTATGAGGGGTACTCAAGAGGTAGTGGAGGGGGACGAGAGAGGAGCGGCGCAAGCGTCAACCTTGGCTTTGCGTGGCTCCCGAGATTCCTCCGGAGACGAACAGCGAAGAGTCCATTATCTCTGGCCGTGTTTTTCCCGCAGCGTGCTTACAACTCCTCAACCATTCATCCGATTAGTTTACGCGCACTTCGGCACGCGCGTTTCGATGTACGACAGGGGTGGCCGGAGGTATCCAGGGTGAAACAGAACAAAAAATGCTCCATTCAAGTATTTCGGAAAAAATTCTTGTTTCAATGTTATGTGCCAATTAGATAAATATTGAGTTTTGCAAGATGGGAGGCAAAACAGATAAAAACATCCGGGGTTGGATTACAGACTTTTTAATATTCGGATACAAATGCAAAACAAATATTGGGTTTGATATCTCTAGCGACAAAGTAATTGAGATAACTAGAGCGAATGCCAAGAATGAATTTCGGAAAGCGTTAAGCGGATCCAAAGGAAAAGTTAAGCGGAAAATTTGAACGAGAATCCGAAAGCATTTCGATCCTACGTCAGAGAGGTTCAGGGAAATAAGTCAACTATTAATTCACTCAAAAAGGATAAAGGCGAAAGAGTAACCAACAGTTTGGAAAATTATTAAATTCCTTCTTTCAAAGCGTCTTAACCAATGTCTCCGAATGCCTCCGATAGCTTACCAAATCGTGCCGGTCTACCAATGCCCAAAATTGAAATTTAATACAATGGAATAGAAAGTTTGCTGAAAAATATTAAGCTTGATAAATTCTCCGAGACTGATGAAAAATCCGCTCGTATATTTAAGGATTTAGCTTCGGAAATTGCACCGTATCTAGATATAATATTTACGTAGTCGCTGGTAGATCACAAGATTCCCGGAGATTGGAAAACGGCTAACGTAACACCAATATTTAAAAACAAAGGCAAGGAGGCGCCGAGCAATTACAGACCTTTTTCCGTCATATTCATTTTGTGCAGGGTTATGGAACATATAGTAGCTAGTTGGATCGTGAGACACCTCGATAATCAGGCTTTATTCATAAAAAAGCAGCACGGTTTCCGAAAAGGTAGATCCTGCGAGACACAACAAGCCTAACCAGTGCCATATGTGCCGTATGTGTTTTACCCCGGAGAGATCGTGAGTGAGGATAACACCTAGGTATCTAATTGAGTCTACACATTCCATTTCGGTGTTCCCGATGCAGTAAACGTTCGGGTGGGAATGGTTCTTTTTCCAAAAATTATGACTACGCACTTTTTTAAGTTTAATTCTAATGGCCAAGTGTTGCACCGGCGTTATATAGCATTAAGGTCATCTGACAAAGCCGCTGTGTCCTCAGGATCACGGATCCTGAATAGATGGGACATTGAAATCTCTACTGGTTATAACGTCGCGATCATTATGTTGGGACAAAAAACATTTGTATTGCTGATCTAATTCTAGTACTTCATTTTCTCTGTCGACTGGCGGTCTGCAAAATGCGCATTCATAAATTCTTTTGGATTGAGGACTTTTAGTTTGAGCACCAAATGCTTTCTAAACCATTACCCGGAATTACCTCAGCCCTGCTGACGCAAGAATTTTTAACTGCAAAAAAGACACTGCCCCCGATTCTATTTTTTGTCATTTTTGTAAACGGAAAAGGATTTAGGAAATACTTTACCGACAGCAATATCAGTGGATAACCAGCTTTCTATCCCAATATATCTGGGCCGGTTCTTTGAATATTCTGCGACTTTGTTTTATAAACTTCGGAAATTAACAACCAATACGGATGATGTTTCCTTGACGTTACGGTTTTTTGAATCTTTTAACGAGGATCGTATTTTTATTAATGTTGAATCCCTTATAAAGTTTCCCGTCAGATGCTATCTGATTCGTATCAAATGAACTATAGCCAGCAATGTACCTCACTTCCTTTAAAGCTACATAATTTTGCATAGAAGACTTTAAAGATCCACTATTTGACCTACACGCTGTCCTACACTTTAATCTAAAAAAGCCCTGCAATCCTCGAATATCCTACCCGTTACACACTTGGTGGCCTCGTCGTACGTGCAGTGAACAACAGAACGGTTCAGGGGGTGATGGGAGACTACTCGAAGTGCCCTTGGACTCCCTAGAGATGGAACGGAAAAGTAAGAGGGTGACGAAGGGCAGGGTGTCGCCCATTGGAATCGACGACTGGGAACAAATTGAAAGCTATGCCGATAATAGTAAATAGAGGGGATGAGTCATGACATACTAGTCGCGAGCATTTTCAGGAGAAGCAATTTTATTTCTGCTCATTTTCGCCTCGCTAAAGAAAGCGAAATAGTGAGAAGTGGAAGTACAAGTTCACCCATTCAGTTTTCAATTATAACTGAAATAAATTTTGCAACCATTAAAGTTTTCAATCAGTTATAAACATTATGATCAGCACCAGATAAATTAAATGGCCTATTTCCAGTGATTCCGATCGATTTTGACTATTGGTTTTACGCGTAACATCTAATTTATCATCAAATTAATTTTTTTCATCAATAAGAAGGCATATCCCTCATTAAGTAATTTTATACGGGTGACTGCATTTTCCCCATCCTCGTATTCAGGGTTCACGTATCCAGGTGACTGACTCAATGGTATGTATATCACTAGCGGTGCTACTCGTGACCAGCCAAATCGAGGAACTATTTCTTTGGCCACATTTTTTAATTCCTTCGATTATTTTCGTCAATTACGCCGATGGTAGTGCATGTATTACCTTGCAGAAATATAAAGAAAGCAGTTTCTCTCTAAAGATAATGGATTCAATATTTGTATTTATCTTATTTTTACTTCGATGGGCATCGGCCGTTTACGTAACTATATTTAATAATATTTTTTTGAAGGTTTTCTCGGGCGGAAAATAAATGAATGAAGTAGGAGCACAGTGAGTTCGCGTTTAGCCCGCAACTACGACTCCCCCTTCTCCTAATTTTCTGCCCCCTTCCCCCCCTCGCCCTCGAAGAGGAGCGGACATATTATTCACTCCACCGACGCGGCGGAAAGGGGGGGGGTAGGCGACTGGGGAGCTCTCTAGCTCCCGACGGATCTCCACTCCATATCCAGTAAGGACCAAATTAAGCAATGAACCGCTCAATGAGAATAATTGTTCTGATTGGGGAGACCCGTCCAGTCTTTCGATGAGAGGAGGGCGGAGAGGGAAAAGCGGTGCGAAGGCAGGATACAATTGTCGCAGAGGGGGGCAGGGAGAGAGTCGACTTGCTCAGCAGAGGGGGAAGGGGCCACTCGTGGCAGCGGCTTATTTACCGCGCGCGCGTCTTACCCACTCCCGCTGTCAAGGACGGACGGCTGTGCCCCTCCTCCAGGTGTGATCTTGACTTCGGTTTCCAAAGCAACGGGTTTTTCATGGTGCCGCAATTGCCTCCGGGGAGGTGCTGTTTACCCGCGGGCACCGCGCCGAATAGTTAGTTAGCAACTTAGATCGAACTTGCGAACTCAGAATCATTGTCGCAATGCACCACTTTGGATTCACACTGACGGGATAAGGCTTAAAATTCAACAACTGCCACAACTAATATTTTAATTTTACTACCTATTTTTTACTGACCGGCTTGAAATTCAGATATTTCAACATTGTCATCAATCAATAGGAATATAATTAAGGAGCGGTAGTTTTGTCTGGTATTGTCCGTGACGTTTTGGCTTGATGTATTCACTGCAATCACTTTTTCACGGCTACGCGGTGGTCAAATAGGGCAAAGGAGAGGGAGCAATCAAATCGAATGAAACTTATGAACAGCAGGTCGAATTTACGAGATATTATATGACATTATGATCATAATTCTATGATATATCACTTCCTTATCTGTATAAATATGATTGCCTTTATGAACGATTTATTCCTGTTTTTCTGTTCATTCAACTACTAGTTTGCCAATGCAATACTAAGTTCGACACTTATTTCGTACTCGTAATTGATATAATTCGAAGGCAGGTGGGCCAAAGAACCTCAAGAAACGCTCCTGTAACAGCACAAGTGATATTTAGGGAAAAGTTTATGATATGTATAGTTGGATTTTGCTAAATACAGACCATCTTCCTCTGTAGAGAGAACGTCGCATCTTGCCCCTTTATTTGATTATATATGTATGTATGTATATATATATATATATATATATATGTATAATATATATAGAAAATATATGTATGTATATATATATATATGTATAATATATATAGAAAATATATGTATATATATATATATATATATATATATATACTTGCACAGCAACTAACAATATATGAACACATAAAAAGGACACTCGCACGTTAT
The DNA here is from genome assembly GCA_037158775.1 of Hetaerina titia. Taxonomy (NCBI): domain Eukaryota; kingdom Metazoa; phylum Arthropoda; class Insecta; order Odonata; family Calopterygidae; genus Hetaerina; species Hetaerina titia. The sequence continues at coordinate 53,793,609 of CM073774.1, read as the reverse complement.
TTATATATATATATATATATATGCATAATATATATAGAAAATATATGTATGTATATATATATATATATATGCATAATATATATAGAAAATATATGTATGTATATATATATATATATATATATATGTATAATATATATAGAAAATATATGTATATATATATATATATATACTTGCACAGCAACTAACAATATATGAACACATAAAAAGGACACTCGCACGTTATTTATATATATATATATATATATATATATATATATATATATATATATATATATGCATAATATATATAGAAAATATATGTATGTATATATATATATATATGTATAATATATATAGAAAATATATGTATATATATATATATATATATATACTTGCACAGCAACTAACAATATATGAACACATAAAAAGGACACTCGCACGTTATTTCTTAATAATTTCGAAGGAATTAAGCTCCGTCTTCCTCAGAATAAACAGTAGAACTATATATTCAACTTTTGGAAATATTACTTTCCCTTGGTGGACATCTCATTCATTCATGCAAGACACTACTATTTTCTCATATACATCACGAGAACTTTCCCTTGTTCTCCCCACATTATTGCCTTTTTCATTACTCTTCTAATTAATCCGAACTTTGCAGTCCTCTTCGAATAACTCATAGTTTTTTGTTAGATTGTCAACATATTCCTTGCATATGTTTAACCCAGGAGAATTCGTGAGGGAGAGTATCTCCTAAGTATTTAATCGAGTCTACTCTTTCTATTCTGGCATACCTGATGTAGTAGACATCCGTGAAGAAATTAATCGTATTCCAAAAATGAACTACTACGCACTTTTCAAGTTTATTCTCATTGCCAAGTGCCATACGAACCTTGTGTAACACTTTGGTCATCTGGTAAAGTCACTGCATCCTCATGATTACGCATCTGTAAGTCACTGCGTCGTCTTCAAATAAGCGTATCCTACTAGTGACTACAGAGTTAATACCAGTAATATAAAGATGGAATAAGAAAGGTCCGACAACACTTACCGGGGGCACACCCAAAGTGACCTACTGTATTATATACAACACCATTTACGATTACTCTTGTACGCAACCATTCAAAACGTCCATGATCCAGCCCATGATATTTATATCTTTGCCATAGGCTTACTGCTTTGTAAGTAGCTTACTATGAGTTACTTTGAATTGAGCTTTAACTACCTTTTATCTCGTATAGAAATAGACATTTAATCTCATATATTCATTTTTACTGTAAATGAATAGTCTCAAATTAAGCTTACAATAAGTGTACTATATTGGTCTAAAATCATTTCTCTAGTGACCATTTCAGTAATGATGAAAAGGAAATTCCCTAGCTAATTCATTTTTGTAACTTATTAATTACATAAATATTCACGTATCGTTATATATCTATCTCGTAGTTGTTAGTCGTCACTTAACGTAATCCGTAGTGGTGAAAGCATCATTATTTAGTACAACAGTCACGAAATGCACATTTATAAACATGCACTGCATGATGGAATGTAATGAGTCAAACGTTGAAAAACAATGGACTCCTTAGGAACCAAGTAAATCATGCCCAGTTATGACTAACACTCGATTTTAATGATTTATTTCTTGATATGAAATATAATTTTGCGTTTATTCTCTTCAAAACTGGTTCAATTAACAAAAGCGTAAACATTTCTCAAAACCAATAAAAATATCATATCCGCTTTATCTCGTGACCCAACCGTAAGCTCAATCCTTGAAAATCAATACTTTTATCTTAATGTAACTATAAAACATCAGAAACTCCTAATACACTGTTTGGAAATGCATTAACTCAGCTCTTCCTCGCCACGTTATCTTATTCCTTATGTCTTTGTGCTCCCTTCATATTCAGAAAAATACGTCTTCACTTCGTCCCTTTTCTCCTCTCTTCTAACAACATGTGCAAATGCCTAGCATTCCCCGCTTAATCATCAATCGAACTCTCCATAACCCTTCACCAATTCCTCCAACTCCCTCAATACGTCTTTTTGAAACTAGCTCACAAAAATCTTCGACTCTCATACCCTAACTATTACTTCCTCGTCTTTCTTTCGTTTGGAATTATTGCCATTATTTTTTGCCATTTCCACATCACAACATTCCATTATCGGAGCTCAACCAGTTTGCCGAAGGTCAAATTCCTAAATCATTCTTTTAATATAGAATCCAGATTTTCCTATCATTTTATTTGCTCTATATTCAGGTCGGTTTGCTTTGAAAATTCTTTTGCCGATTTATTTCTTCTCCTTGAAAGCCCTACTATAAAGGACAATTTAATTCAAATCACTGGTCAAATACTTACAATTATTTTTACTACATGCGTAACACTCAAAGAAAAAGGTAATGCCTATTGATGCAGATGTATGGAAACCATTTTGATTACATTAATTGACAATTCCTTGGCCTAAATCATAATACAGCAGTGAGGTTAAATGTAAATATCTATAGAATAAACTTTATACCTAATTAACCAGACAGAAAGGACCAGGGTCCCCTGAGGGAGACCATAAATGCAGGGCTAATAAAGCGAGAAATAAGATTATACAGCCATCTAGGGGAAAGAGAATTAGCGTTGGAAAGAAAAAATGGAGCCAAAGTCAACTTAGCATTGAGTAAGTAAACTTAGAATTGAAAGGCTAATGATGATGATCAGCTATTAATATATTTTGGCAGGTTTTATTTTTTTAGTTTTACAATCACAAAGATCTAACATTTTTGTTGGGACCATAATCCTTTTTATTCCCCTTTCTCTGTTCTGTTTACCGCTTTGCTTTCTTTCGGAAATACTATAACCTGTTTACATTTACGACACCAAAATACCTCTTCCAATGCCAGTCTTTATTGTCTTCGTTGGAGAAGTGAACGACCACATTATGCAAATATCAGGTAAATTGGAGGCCACCTTTCCAATCGGTAACGGTCGCTCTGTTTATGCTTTGTCCTCTCGCCAAGACAGTTCAGTTCTAGGACGGTAGAACTGGTTCTAATTGGCCTCATATGTGTCGCAACGCCATTTAACATAATTTGGAAGGTAAATCCACAAACATGACACTGCGTAATGACGAAGAAAGCCAAGTAAACTAAGAGGTATAATGATCCTAACAACTACCATTTTCGTAATAACAGTATTCTCGTTAAAAAAGTGTGAAATTTATTTAAAGAGCAGGAGTATAGGGCTCATAGTTTAGCTCTCTGGTAATAGGTTTCTCGATAATATTTAAGGCAGTAATGTGTTAACTATACTGTAAACTTACCCATTAACCCGACAAAAGTCGCAAGGGCTTATGACAAAAAACGTTAGGAAATCAAAAATGGAAAAGAAGTCAAAGTAAGAAACCAATAATTTGCATATGTTTTAATGAGCTAATGTCTCCTCACGTCTTGAGTTGTGGATGTGGGTAGAAAGTTGTGGGAAGAGGTTTCTCGAAACTAGCTCTTCAGTAGCATGTCCCTTTTATTTTGTCATTACTTTCTGGCCTACCGATAAGGTCTAGAACTTGAATTATTATCTCGAGGCAACAAATACAATATCACGACTTGCAATAAGCTCAATCTAGCATTTGACCTACTTTCATTTCCACATAATACCCTGCAAGCCACCAATAGGGAGTGTGGGAGGAAGTTATTCAACAATAGGTATGTACCATCAAAAATAAAGTTTTGCTTAGTTGTTGGTCGCTGATAAATATGAAAAAATGAATTGATTGACGTAATGTCAACTACAGGCTACACAAGCACAAGGGTGCTTAAGAGTGAACTATTGCGATGTACATTCGAGACAAGCTGCTGGTGACCAGTACAAACAATGAAGGTTAGATAAAACAATTGTAACCATAAACACAGTAATCAACCCGAAGGTCGGTTTAGTAGGTGGTGGTAGAGCTCACCCATGTACCAAGCCCGACGGTGTGCTAATACTATATTCACACATCAGGGTAGGGGAGCCAGTTCGTTTCCCTGTGCCGGTTATGGTTTCCCAGGAAGATCTGGTACCCGAAAGTTTAACTAGCTTGGGTGGAGTGCCTTGTGCCCAAAGTGCCTTGCCCGGGAATCGAACCCGGGACCCTCCGGTCAGTAGTCCAACGCTCTACCCACTAGACCACCGCGACCCATCGATCCACAAATGGTTTCATACTAGATTAATTAAATTTATTAAAAAAGTACTTTTTTTCCCTATCGCTGTCACTCACAGTAATATTGCTTTTCAGTTCTACAAAATCACTAATGAATCTCTCTCAAAATGAGAACTAATAAGGTGCACCCTGGTTAGAGATCAAGAAAATATGTCAGGGTATGACTACGAAAAATAGCGTATACTGTATTTCAGACCCTGGGATTTAGAGGATGGAGGGAGATTGTGCAGGGAGGATTTTTGGAATGAAAATGAGTGTACGACGAGCTTGGAAAAGAGAAAGATTAGAAGGTAAAAATTGGAATAAGGGAGAGAAAAAAGATCGAGAAGATTTGGTGAGGTAGGAAATTAGTTCGTGACTGAGTAGGACTGGGAAGCAATCGCGGAAGTGCAAGGAAGAAAAATTTGGATTGCACGAATGGGGAAGTAATTATAAGGAGCTGAAGACACTTAAGAAGGAGAACATTTGTTAATGTTATTTCAGAAGTCTTCTATGTAGATAGTCATTTATAAACCAATGATATCTCCGAGCCTCTGGCCTCCTGATACAGGATATGATTTATTTTATTTAGAAAAATTATCCGCGCACAACAATATTTCAATTTATAGTGGCAATGATAACAAAACAGATTCTTTGAGTCATTACCCTTAGACCGATCCCAGCCAGAAAGACTCCAGACAAATGAGGGTTCCCTGGAAATTCATTCAGCTGCCATAAAATGCTGAACTATATACACTATTTGAAATTTTGCTTAATATAAATCAATACTTTATTTTAATAGTTTAAAAAAATATTCCGTTCATACGTTTTGAACTCAAAATTCCAGTGCTTTCTATTTGCCAACCCGACACGACCATCTTGAACGGCTGGAAAAATACTTTCTGTCGTCGCTATAGTTGTGGTGTACTAGCTATTAATATACTCACTTTTTAGCACATTTTTAGGAATCGAAAAATTAAGCAAATGTCCGTTTATACGTATCATGTTGGTTCTCAAAAACTCATTTCCACTTCATACTTTCATTCGGCATAAATGAATAATTTAATTAAAGTAAGTAATTTAATTAAAATTCATAAACGGATGATAAACATGCAGATAGATTAAATTCATCGAAGTATACAGTTGCCATTATGTGTTTTATAATTATTAAAACCATGGTCTTCTAAATAGTATATTCTTAATCATTAACATAATTACGTCCGTAAAAATACCATGGTAATATATTTCTTTCAATAGCAACACGGAATATTTTTACAAAGCTAAACAATATACCCTTTGGGATTTTATTTCAAGACTTAGATGTGAGCTACGTCCTACGAATGCACTCTTTTGTACAAGCTTATAAATTATTTTACAGTTTTTGTCGTAACACCCACCGCCACACGCCCTTGCGGCGGCTTGAGGAGTATTGTGTAGATGTAGATTCCAACATAACACTCATGACCAAAAGTAATGGTAAAATTTATTGAGATGATAATAAAAAGCGGAGTCATTATTTCTTCTGAGCCAATGTGCCATCGAAAGTTGAGGAAAGAATGACAGAAGATACAATTTTTTACGAAGTATGACAAGAAATCATTTATCAATGCTTTATTCATCCTTGAAGATTTTGAACGATATCTATCGTTTAAAATAATCGAACCTGCTCTTCTTTTTTTCCTCGATTTCCAAATGACTCTAAATCTACTCTACTTAACAATTTTCAACGTGCATTTCTTGTTTCATTCTTCATTCAGATTTGTTCAAAGCGTACAAAATGAGGACAGCAATTTCTAGTAGTAGTTATTTTTAAGTAGTTTTTGCGTAAAAATTAGACTATGTAAATTCTTGGTGCTTTAAATCTTACTACTGCTAAATAAAACATATGCGCTAGCAATCCAAGTGACTGCAAATCGTAACTCTTTAATCTGACTGCATATAAATGAAAATAAAAGGGGAGGTTTGACAGGAGCATCGGTATTTTAAATAGCGTGCGCGCCCTTGAACTGCGCCAATAATCCCCGCACACACTCGTCAATAATCACCGCATGCATGCTTTGCTATTCATGTTTTTTTTTACGAACCAGATTATCCTCGATGTTAATATTTATCAGAACACTGATTCTTATTTTGTTCAATATAACGTTAGACATACATAAAGAATGCTGAGATGTGGATTGGCGTCATCCATTCGTCCTCCATACTTCGGAGCCAGAAGTAAGCAGATGCATCGTTGTTCCGAGTGCGGAGGGGCGCGACTGAAAAAGGGGAGGACGAGAGGTCATGTGTTGAGCAAGGCGTGCTCTATGTTAGTCACTATTTGGAGGTCCATCCATAGCAAATGGGGTGCACGGAAAGTGTTGCCGTTTTGTTATTGTCCCGTTGCGACCGCTTTACGTTCCTCGGTCACGTTCCGGGATGAATTCAAGGGAATTTCGCTCCCTCGGACACGCATGAATCCACGCAGGCGTTAGTGAAATGGAAAGAAAGGCGCTGAAGACAATGGAAAAAAATGTGGAGTTTTATTTAATTTGGCGAGGCGTCTAGCTCCTACAGAGCTGAGAGACTATTAGTTCGTGGGTTCTGCCCTCTGACATGTCAAGTTAAACTGTCATATGATGAGCTTTCCGGGAAATGTTTATAATGCGATAAGACCATAGCCAATGATGTACCTAATCTTGGAATATAATAGTGAATGTGATTGGAGCATTGGCTAAATAACTGGTTTCCCACGTCGAGTTCCCGGCGACCTCTAATTTTTTAGTGACCTGATTTTCGTGTCACTGAAATTTACGAATGATTCAAATGCAATATTGGCTTCAGTTTAAAGCGTGGACCCCTTTGAGCTTCTCGAAAGAATCAGACTGATGCTTAACCTCTGTCTTCTCTACTTCCTTATTTCTCTCCCGGCAGTATAATTACCAACCTCTTTCTAGGGGCGAGTGCCATGGAGTAACGGCCGCCTACCGCAATACTCATTCCGATATTAAATGAGTAACATGAAATATTGAATTCCCAATAACTATGAACGAACCGTTGTCAGTTTAAAAAAATAATGGAATATATGTTTTGATATGCATCCATGGTGGGATGACGATGGTACCATGGTATGTTCGGCGCGTTATCGATGGTATGTTTTCATGCAGCTTCTCTTCCTAAAAACATTTCTCATTAGCCAGAATATTAAAATTTTATCTGTTTTCGCTCTCAATTCAACTCCAACTTTCAACTCAATTCAATTCCATTTTTTAATGGTTGCATAAGATGCGAGGAAGTAATAACTTCTTGTAATTGATTAAAATGTCATAGTCCAGTTTTTGAAGTATGATAATTTTGAAGATCGACATTTGAATGAATGGACGACAATATTTAAATATAGATTATTTATAATCAAATCAATTTACCGAAACTTTAATTTTAACACTTCCTCTCTCCCAGGACAGTCGCTATCTATTTAGCATTTTCATTGTATATTATTAGCAACTAAGATCTTTCATGAAAGAAAGGTGAATCGTCGATACACAATATTTTATTGCCGTCTCGCCATACATCGCATGCGCTCCGATCTCTATGTTAGTTCAATAAATGGATGGAAGCTGTTCGGAAGTTTAGATGTTCGAAATGAAACCACTTCTGGAAATTTTTTGTTGCTGAGCTTCAGGTTCCCTACTACTTAACACTCCGAACAAATGATCTTCTATAACCTGTAAATTTTATTTTTGTTTTCAGATCTTATTAGTAATTTAAAATGTTCTCAGAGTTAAATGGAAACTTTCACACAATGAACTATGAAATCCTGCACGACTTTGTAGAGTGGATAAGTCGTCTGTCTGCTAACCTAAATGTCGTGGGTTCGAGCCCTATTTGGGTACGGGTAACTGTGTGCACTAGGTTTCGTTTGTCAAACTACTAGGCGATTAAGGAATCCCCTGAGTCACTCTCTGTGTTGTTAAACTTTCAAAATGGCTGACTATGGTAAGCAAGTAGCAAGTACTCTAACATTATTATCTTCAGCAGACTCCGCATGTACAAATGAAAACGACTTGTAAACTGGATTGTGTCTTTAAGACACGGACCCCTGGGGGGGTTTGGACCCTGGGACACCTGGTGACCAGCCTAAAGGGACCTTTCGGAATTTTGGGGCATGCATGTCATCAGACATACAGAAAGAAGCAAAAAATTCAATAAAAATAATAAAAAATTAGTTTCATGACTAATCTTTTGGGTCTGCCATTGATCTTATTAAAGTTATTGTCTTCACCCACCAATATAATATCAGCATTATCTTGGCCCCTCTTCTTGAAGTAGTCAGCTACCCCATCGGCATCGAAGACCGCGAGTTTAAATCCCATTGCGGAGTTTGAGGCTGTGTTGTAATGTCATAGTTTTTCTAGTTAGTCTCGAGCTTGAGAGTAAGACATAACCAAGGGCTTCAGAGCATAAATAGCAATGCTGCCACTTATAAATGTGATAAAAATCAAGTACAGATAGACTGTAACGGCTGACTTCAATGAATCAAACGGAATTATTTACAGTACTTTAGAATAATGACACTGAAAGTTTAATTTACTATGTCATCAATGCCCTATTTGTAGTTACAGACTACTAATTTACTTAGAAAGTCCTTTTTATTAACGCAACATTAAAAATATAAAACAAACGCAAAATGAATTAATCTATCTAGATATTGTATATAATACCCGAGGAAAGTTTCCCGTGCAAGGATGAATGTCATACATATTGTACAAGAAATTGAACCTTTTTGGCGTTAAATGTTGACAAATGCACACGCATATATTCAGATGACAGCGTTAAAAATATAATAAAAAGATTTTTTTTAAATTATAACTCTCACTGAAGATATATATTTCGGTGGTTCCAGCTACTTTCATAAGAATACGGGTAGTGATTACTACCCAGGCACACAATTATACAGGGGGACACGGTAATACGTGGAGCGTTGGACAACTTGCCCGAGTTTGGTTTCGGGGTATCCTGAGCTTCATTCTAGCTCTGTGATTTTTCGGCACCAAAACTTCCTGGGAAAGCATACGTGGAACAGATAAATGAACTGGCCCACTACCCAGAGTTATGATTTTCATACGCATCTACCAGTTACATCAGGTACCGTTACGAAAAATACATCCACCCTTTCTAACCGTTTAGACTACCTATTATTTCACACATATTAGTCTTAAACCGGTAAAGATTTAAAATAATGTCATTCGAATCTTGTCATAAGTTAAGAGTTAGAAGGATTTTGATTCATGTGTCACTTCCACGCATAGGTCATGGGTTCGATCTCGAGCATGCAAATATGAGTGCGATGTCGTAAATTTGGTCATAAACAGGTTGGTAGGTAATCTCAGCTATCATATTGCAACAAATACAAAGTTCGTTAATCTTTTTTATTAAAAAAAATATAGTTTGAAGCCACGCCATGAACATATATTTCCTGCTGCCAACTGCCCAGACTTAAAAAATTACCTTATAGAAGATTGAAAAGTACTCCACCTGGGAAAGTGCCAACAGAGAGGTTTCAGCATTCAAGAAAAAAACACGACGGTGGTTCAAGTTCTAAAATCTCCTAATTTGGGATGAATTACACGCTGCTCTTGTGCACTAAACGATGCCAATTTTTTTAAATTGAAAACGTCTCGCTCTAGCAGCTGCTACAAAAACATGTGCTCCGCACGGTGGAGCTATTTCTCTTTTATATTTATGAAGAGCGTCCTAGTAATTTGAAGCTCAACTACATCTGTGAATCTACTCCCAGTCCCGCGAAAAAAACTGCAACGCACCAGAGCTTGAACGCACTTTTTATTGGTTTCAGAGCGTGGTTGGGTGTAAACACAAGCAGTGACGGCCAGTCCTGTTGTTAGGAGGTGCGATTGCAAATCCTCGTGATGGATTTGGCTTAGAACTAAGTAGGCGGGAAGAGTTGGTAAGAAAAATGACAGGAATAAAGGGGAAGCAAAATGATGAAAGAGAAGAACAATTGTAAAAATAACTCAATGAGTGACAGTGAACACGACGACGAATACGTTAAATATTCATGGGACTAATGTGACGCAAATCCCGGTAGCGAAAGGATTAAAAAGAATAGTACTGTGATTGATACTGTATCGTTCACGCCACCACTTCTCAACAGACGGACCAAGCCCAAGCCCGCTTTTCGGAAGCGTATTTTGATTAGATTATCACTGTTCCTTCATTTCTTCCCTTCCTTCTCAGTTAACATCTCAACGAAGAATGCAACGCCGCCCATCTGTAATCGTATCGCTCCCTGCCGTGAGAACCAACACATTTCTGAATCGACATTATGGGACATATAAACTCTTTAAGTTAGAATTTAATTGAGATTTAACCTGCAGGAATTATTACACTTCCCACAATACACATGCAGCTGTTGCGGGTAGTAACCTGCGGTTTAGCAGATAATTAACTGACGAAATATATAGTCGGCACTCCACAACGTTCAACTCATGTTTATTCCGGGCTTTAAAGTGGTCTTCCAGAAGATTGAGAGTGAGCTGTGAATTCGTGAATTTAAGGAAGCCATAAAAATGACGTGAAATTAAAGTAACCAATGAATGTGAAAATTTTAGAGGGCGTGGTGGGCCGGGGCGAGTGGAGTGTTCGACTACGGGCTAAATGGTCCCACGCTATAAAACCGGGTTATGTCTCTGGATGCCCTCAACTGAATCCAATGCATGATTTATCCATTTATTCCCATATGATCCCTATTTATGAAAGCTAAAGGTCTGATTTACGATTTATCTAAAAATAATCGTAAATGCATAGTTAATCATTCAAAAACACTAATATGTGTTATTAAGAAAAATGGGCGCGGTGAGGATTTTAACAAATGTATTGCAGTTGGAAAGATCTGAATGAGCGAACGACTACAAATGTGTTGTCAGTTGACATTAAACGAGTCTCTAGAACAGGATCTGAAAAACCATGAGGCGGTACAGTGAAAACATACGAGACCTCTTACCATATAGTAAATGAATTTAAAACGCCTTAGGGAACTCGGGTTCTAGTTGAACTCAATCCAAACCAACCTTCGGTTGGAAGGTTGGGCTTTCTCTCGGCCGTAGGAGTAAAATATAGAGGACTTATTAAACTTACGTTTCCACAGCATGAGGCACCCCTGTCGACATGGCGGATGATGGAGACGACCCAACGGCGAGGGGGGAGGAGGGAGTCGGCGACCACACCTCGCCCACCCTGAAACGAAATGTGTAGGCGCCCACGTGAAACAGCTATCAAATATCTCCTCTTCTCGAATATATTAATTAAATCATATTGAGAGAACACCGGTAGTTTTTTTGTAGACATAACTATGTATTGGCTTGGGCCTATATTAATATTTTTAAAGATAATTTACAATGCAGTTACCAGTAGGTCTGCTTAGCGATCGGGCCTCTCGGGCTGAAACAAATACGGCCGTGCTGGCAGTTTGGTAACTGAGACGGTCGATAGACCATAAAAGCTTCCTCATTAATCATGCACCTTCCATTTCCCAACTATAAGTTCTCCCTCTCCAGGGATGTCATTTTCTTCCATCTCTTTCTCAGCTCACGATACCGTTAGATTTCAAAGGCTACGCCAATATAAACTGAGTTACACATTCAATTTCAAGTATTTCGGGTCAATACGACAACAAGTCTGGTGTGTATACACCTCCTGCCGCACACCCTAGCGGTGGCTTGTATGGCACTAAAAAATAACAAATACTAAAATATTCTACCAAGCTCCATGTTACCCTAGAGCAGTGCTTCCCATATTGAAATGTAAACCCAACAGGGGAGCAGTTAGAGGATGTTGTTGCCCTTGCCACCTCATCACCGGTAGGATAAGTTAAAAAAATAACCATTGCAGGTACGTGACATTTATATTCCATAAACATTTATATTCATCGATTAAAGTCAATTGTAATGCAGTCCTACCCATTTTCCTTTTTCTTTCTACATCCACGCACTACCTCGCAAGCCGTTGCAAGAGGCTGGGGAGGTTAAGTAACCAGGCACTCCACTTATACTCCACTACTTCTACGTACACTAGGCATCCTGCGAACCACCGAAAGGGCGCGTGAAAGTGGACTGACCGGACACTATTCATGCAGCATCCGTTATACACATTACGAGCATTATACCGTTAGTAACTACTCCACCGACTGCACAAAGAAGACATTTTAGGAAATCTATTAAAAAGGACGGACCCACATGCAACACAGTCACTAATTACCAGGTAGCATTCTCCTCATGCAGGACGTCCCAAGTCACAAATGGCTCTACACTTACTATATATCTGCACGACACGCCGCCACCCGGCAAAAGGGCGCGTGGCGGAGGGAATTAGACTTCCAATCATGAAGTGAGTTGAGTAGGAAATGTAACTTGTGTATTCCTAACTATGTACGCCAGTGCTCGTTTCCGTCTTAGTGTTTCCCCCTTTACTGCTGCCGCGAATGGTGCGCGGGAAAAACGAATGTTCGAATCTATCCGTTCCGCAGTCTAATCTCTCTCATTTTGTGACACTTGTCTATCCCATCGTTGTAATAAAGGATTGACTTACTATCCTCTATGTCGCATTTGAAGCAACTATGCACATGATAAATTTTTAAATTCAGAATTTGCCAGGGAATTATGCTAGATGGGACATAAAAATCTTTGAATTGTCGAGGTGGGGCATAGCCCAAAAAAGTTGGGAAACATCTCTGGAGCAATGGAGCATGTAAAGCGGTGAATTTCCTACGGCAAACGCAGATGCATAGCGAAACCGTCATCAAAACGGGTTGCCAAACACCCGTATATACCCAGGTCAAAACGTTGGCATCATGAGTTTTGAAGCGTTAGAAAGTTTTTTTTAAATTTAACACCACGGATGAGCGTGTGTATTTTTGAACCCGGCCCCCTTCTCAACCTCTGGTATTAAAAAAAAACAAAAAAGACTCCCCTGGTGAAAACGAAGGTTAAATCTGATTGAATGGTTGCGTCCCTTCGTGCATAATTTTCTTTTTCCAACCCAGCCCCCCCCCCCTCTCCCCAACCTCGTGGGCGTGATGGTGCCTGGCAGCCGTGTGCTGTGTCCTCACGCCCGCGCGCTTCGAGGCGCCTAAAATCCGGGACTTGGTGTATGGGTAGGCAGTCAGGCAGGATGGGGGAGGGAGGACGGGGGAAGAGGAGGGTCGAAAGCGCGCCTGTCGTTACCATTTCATCGTCGCTCCCTCTTGCTTGTTGTCTTGAGGCGACCCGGCCACGCCTCCGCGACGGACCCATTTGAGGCGGTGGCGCGGAGCGTGGCGCCCGCCCGTCCTCCCCCTCAACCTTCGCATCGCCTCTCCCTGGGGTAGGAGACCACTCCCTAGCGTTTATGGATCCTTGGGTTCCGGCCCGTCAATAAAAACAGTTCTCTTCCTCGCGACGATAAAGCAATTTTGGAGACGACGTTGGGGTCGGGAGGGGGAAAAAGTAATATTTTACGAAAAACAAATGACGGTTCGGAAGGTGATCAGAGCGCGAGAGAGTGCTCACGCGAACGGGAGTGGATTACGGGCGGTTCCCACCAGACCGAACAAGGGCGTAGAATAGGAGAGCGAATGAAATGAAATAGGCGGGAAAAGGTAGACGTTCATCGAGATGTGCAGTGTGTTCGCTTTCAGTTCGATCCTCGCGTCGCTGATTCGGACCCTCAAATCCAAATATTCACGATAACTAACGAAGCAATCACAGTGATGAATCCAAACTTTGGTTTGGTAGTTGAGACTAGCGGTCACATGCATGTAATTCAAAGTCCAATAGCGAGTGCAGATCATACATCAGGGCAGGGAGGGCAGCTTTATCGCTGTGTCACTTGTGGTTCCGCTGGAAGACCCGATTGCCGGAAAATCGCACACCTGGGATGAAGCTGAAGGCACCCAGAAGCATCACCTAGAATCAAACCGAGTCCCTTCTGTCAGCAGCCAAGCGCACTACCCACTGGACTACCATGTCTAAAATTTTATTAATATTTATTTAAAACATGAGCCTCACTGTTTCAAAACGATCGGGACGCAAGATTACCTGGCAATTTTCGCGCGTTCTTATGGTTTTAAGATTTATTTGTTAGGGATTGTAAGTGTATCATAGAGTAGAAATACAAATGGAAATACAAGAGTATGGAAATAATTCAGATTTTTCAGAATACTAAAGTAATAATACAATCATTCAGTAGGATCATCAGTAATAATAAAATAAAATAATTCAGATAATTCAGAGCGCTTATTAGACCCGTGGTAACTAATGGAGCTGAAACATGGACATTAACAAGTCAGGATGAGGAAACACTTAGAAAATTCGAAAGAAAAATGTTAAGGAGAATCTATGGCCCAATTAGAGAAGGAGAGAGATGGAGAATTATAATGAAAATGGAGATAAATGAATTACTAGAAGGGAAGGACATAGTAAGATTTGCCAAGTCACTGCGGCTGGCGTGGTTGGGGCATGTAGAAAGGATGGAAAATGACAGAATGCCCAAACTGATACTTAATAGCAAGATGGAAGGAGTTAGAAGAAGAGGTAGACCAAGGAAGAGATGGCTACAGGATGTGGAGGATGACTTGAAGGCAATGGGAGTTACAAGAGGGAAGGAAAAAGCAAGAACAAGAACTGAATGGAGGCATATCATAGAGGAAGCCAAGGCCCACACCGGGCTGTAGAGCTGCAGATGATGATGGAAATAATTCAGAACAGTGCCATAGGGTCGGGATCGATTTTTACTGACTATTTCCACGGATACTGATTTACAGATTTTAATAACCCCCTTTGCTGCCTTGTTGCTTAAGTACATAGTTAAAAATGACAGGAATAGGAAGCTGCAACATCGCTCTCTATTGCTAATTACCTATAAGAAAAATGCTTTATGTATTACCAACCTGATATATGTTAACAAAAGACCATAAAAACACGATAAAGTGACATTTCGGGTGACGATTACCACGAAAGTTAACAGTAATTTTAAAATTTAAGACATTTTCATATCTTTTCAAGCCATGATGCTTTCACTAATACTGAAATTCAGGACAAACAAGAGTTTTCGGTTCTTACGGCAACCGTATTTTGAGGTTAATGCAAAAAAATAAGAAGGTAGTATTATGGGTAGAGCGCTCGGCTGCGGACCGAAAGGTTACGGGTATCAAACCACGGGTGATGTACTTGGACAACCCAATATAAAACCCAAACTGCTAGAGCCTGACTACTAGAACTCCCTTAGGCATTTGGTAAGCCACTGGATTCCCTATTAAGGATTTCATACACCTGATCAAGGCTTATACCTTGGCCAGATCTGCCCTCATCCATCAACCACCGGCCTTCGGATTGACTGGAATTATTTTTCCGGTAAAGAAAGTTTCATCTTTAAGTCCAGAAACATCTTATTTCTCTATCTTTCTGCATCGTCTCTCCCCTAATTGAAAATTAATGTTAGTAGCTGAAAGGGGGAAGTTTTTCCCGCGTTCGTGCATGTGCAGGTTTAAGCGGAAATATGGCAATGATCAAAATTCCATCCAAACAAAACCCTGTAATAAACCCAAAGATCAGCTTGATAGGTGAAGGCAGAGTTCACCTAATAATAAGTTTAACAGTGTGTGAAATTCACACATAAGGCCAGTGGAGGCCAGTTCCGTCCCCTTTACCGCCCATGATTTCCCAGTAATATCTGATACACGGAAAACCAAACAGCTTGAATAAAACTATGAGGGTGTACAGAGACGTTACCCGGAATCAATCCTGGGTACCCTGCCCTGCGGAATGAATCTTTAAAACCGCTAACGGGCGGCGAAAGACATTTTCTTATACGAAAAAAATATTTATAATTGTTTCTACAAAGGAAGCTGAAATTGTTGAATTTGAAACTAATTGCATTTATTTATATACCATTATGTAGAGACCACAATGCGCTGTAGAGTATAATTTGATGCTCAAAGGATAGAAGGAATACAAAATAATCATTTCAGGCGTACAAGTAATTTTTATTTTTAATTTTATTAGAGGTACAGGGGGAAATCCGAACAATGCAGAGAGAGTGGACAGAGGATATATGTAATGAAAGGTAGTGATCTGCTGATAGCCATGATGAAAGGGAAAATGCTGGGTAAGCATGGGAAAAGAATAGAAGAAGCTATTTAGACAACATCGAGCCAGGAAGAAGTTACAACGAAATTAAGAAAGAAATAGTAAGTTACTGCGATACTTCGAAATAAATAGTCGCTAGGGGCCCTACATAACCTATCTTTAAAACGGTTGGAATACTCGCTCTTATTTAGTCAGTCACCCTGCCCACTACCTACACCTCTAAAAAGTCGACATTCGAGGATAACTGGGCGTCTGCTATCTCCAAACATGCCGACTGGGCCACGTAGGACAACTGGAATTTAATTGCGCGTGTGGTGCTTAGCGTCATAGAAAAGAACTTGAGGGACTAAATTTGCAGCGTTTTCAACGAATCTCGGAAACTGTGGTCGAAGTAATTAAGGTGTTTAGACCGCGGAGGCAACAGTAATTGTCCATACACTCGGTAGAGCGGTGACTTTCAAGACTATTTTAATTTCAAGTAGGACGGTCTCGATGGGCGGTCGATCCAGCTCCCGCCGAGTGGACCAGGTGGGCTCTGTGGGCGTTCGATTTAAATACAGGGCCCTCCGAGAAAGGCATGAAAGAAAAGATTTAGAATTATAAAAAAAAATATTATTTATATACCTTAGCGTATGGAAAATTTTGAAAAAGAATATGGGGAAACTAATTGGACGCAATTCTGAGATACGGGAGTCGACCTGAGACCACATGACAGCAGCCATACAAGGGAAGGACTGCAGAGTAAGGCTAAGGATGAATTACGAGCACCGATTGACGTGCAACTGTGGAGGAATGAATAAATTGGCAGATAATTGGATATCTTAGATGATTGCTTTAAGCCAATCCCTCGAGTGACACCCCATGATGACGATGGAACAAATGCGGGTTTTTTAGATGGAATTATTGCAACAAATATGAAACGGATTGGATTATGTCAAAGTGATTCTCATTTCTAGTGGATTACAAATTATTTTATCATCCATTCTGAGAATATGAATAAAATGAAAGAAAAGAGTGATAGAGATATCGAACTCGTTTTGAGAGACGGTAACCGGCTGGAGACGGTTGAGTGAGAGAAGGTGAGAGGAGGGACTTCAAACGAAGACCCTGGATGAAATAGTGTATGACAGCCAATGATGGACTTGAATCCGAAGAAACGAGAAGGTATTTAGAAAAATTAATTCGCTGAAAGGAGCAATGAGTGGTAGACTGAATTCAAATCGTTCTCAGAAATTGTGACTACTGGGATCATATTTAACTTAACTGAACCCACATTTAAGTAACACAAGATATATATGCTGACAGACAACCCTCCATTATTAGTCTGGGTCCATTATTTGCTCCAAATTTGCAAAAACGCATGCTTGATTCGAGATTTCCATTTGGTTGCGCCCTTGAATTCTTACAAACAATTTATAATGTTGAGTGCGTCGAGAATTCCAAAGGAGATACGTGCTTGTACTTTAGCGTACCCAGCGTTACGAGCAGTAGCGATAGATTCCGGTTAATGCCGCCGGTAAATCGAAGCAGTCGTGCTGGTAAACATAAACTGGTCTTCAGGCATCGGAATAAATGGCCATGAGGCATGACCCTGAGAGAATCAATAAGATGTTAAGAGTGCATTACTAGGTGTGTTCTCAGGGTCAACCGTTAACTTCATGTTCACGGCTATCTAATGAAATGATTATCTTCAAACATTCGTCTTGCAAAACGTGCTTACAGGCACGTTTTCCTTTAATTGAAAGATGAAAAGTTTCTCTTGATCAAATGGGGAGATAATCTGAGAAATCAAAAAGCATATATTCTAAATGAACTTTTTGCTTCCCCAAGTATACCATTGATGAGCATATTTTGGAAATCTGGAACCTTTTCTTTCCTTTAAAGAACTAAAATATCCATAATTGAACGAAAAATTTATAATTTCTCTGATTAAATTCAATACCTTTGGTACCATCTCTACTCTTGAAATTGAGACCAACTACATGTTTCAGAAAAATAGAGCTTTTATGCCGGCGATATTTTAACAAAATTTTGTTTTGACATCTTTAAGTTTTTATAAAATAGCACCATATTAATTGCACGATGCTCAGATAAAGTACGGAATCGATGAAAGAGGGTAGATAAGCCCTTGGACCTTCATTTGACTGATCTCCAAGGAACGTAGAGCTTGAAAAAGGTGCTGAGAGTGTTAGTATCCGGTATAATGTTTAGTACATACTTATCCAATATTCAGCTCCTACATATTATATTTCCGTGAATTCATGACATTCTTGTTGGTGTTGACTGGCCTCTTGATAGCCAGTGTTAAGTAACCCCAGAGAATTTCTAAGCTAGAATTATTTTTATTAATCTGGTTAGAATAACTTGGCTACGAATGGAATTCAAAGTTAAATCGCTATTATCAAAAATAAGCAGGCAAAAACTGCATAATAATACCACGGGCAGCCGATCCTTATATTCGTAAAGTTCAATTTTTTACATAAAAAGAATTACACAAAATGAGAAAATGGCTATTCCGAAATCATTTTACTCATTCTACCAAGTTTTTGCCAAATCCACCAGCAGGTGTCATAGTTTTGGATATTTGCCGAAACCCCGGCCATATTAGTAAAATAAATGATATCAAAATCCAATGAAAAAGCATATGAAACATTAAACCTGAGTGCCACCAACTATGCATACAAATCACAAGATTCAGGTCCCCTAAATGTTAGGCTTAATCTTCCAAAAAAAATTACCAACTTTCTCTGGTGCGATGGTATATTGACGAAGATCAAGGAACGAGCGAAAATATTTATAGCATCGGAGATGCGTGTGGCAAGGGAATTTACAGCGCTAAATTATTCTTTAGGAACCGACTCAGAAAGAGATTGCCTCTTAAAGTATATATCAGATGGGGAGCTATTTCACCGCAGAGAGGTTTTCGAGTGGCGATCTCATTAAGCGCAAGGGCTGTAAAAGTTGAGCCATTCAGGTCCCACTTTAAGTGCCACAAAAATACCCTTATCTCGTAGCAGAAAAAAATGAGTCACCTTAAGCTTCTCAGGTTCCACCCTCTCAAAGTATCTGGAGGCATAATTTCCTCGTGGCTCAGAAAATGTGTCAATTGGTACTTAGGATCATTGAATAGATCATTCGTAAACATGTCGCCCATTGTCTTTTGCAAATTAAATGGAGCGTCAGGAATTTTCCTCGAAATACGCGATTAGGTTATTAGGGCTTGGCAGCGAAGGCCGTGAGAGAGTGTGGTGATAATGCTGGCAATTTTCTCAGGAGGTTATTCTCTTCCCAAACCCCGAACCCAAACTCTCCATCCGTCGTGTAGCTGTAATTTGTGCAAGACAGCGCTACACTCGTAGCCGTCAGAACTGCTTTTTAGACTTCGTTCCCACTGGAGCGAATTTATTCTTAGACTATGGCCGCGATTATGCTAAAAAGCCTCTCAAGATCGTTTGCTCAGGAATTCGGAGTAGACTTACCCAGACTTGTTAATAGTTTGTTCACTGGTCGATAAGTCAACAAAGTTTTGGGAAGTGTTTTTAGATACGAAATAGCTATCTATCCGATTTGGGCGCTTCTGCTCTCAGATCTCAGTTAAAACACAAGCAAATGGATTAAAACACCTTTTTAGTAAATATCTCACCATGAAATTATGGAACATCTCTAAGAAACTCCACGTGAATATTCCGCCGAATTCTAAAGTTTTCAGTATTTGAATCGCAATCCATCTTTCCATTCTTTATTCCAAGAAATATGCTCAGGAGGATGAAAATTTTAAATTAGAAGACCTGATAGACAATGGTATAGTCAGTGGTATCAGGCAAATTGCTTTTTAATCACGTGGGGAAAAACTTATATTATCCGTGTGAGATTTGTTTTATTTCTAACTATTTTTTCCATCACTTATGCACAATTTTTTATGTTCATCTCTGTACATCTTTGAGTAGAGCGTTTCAAAAACCTACAAGTTAAAAAAATGGAAAATTGAGTGGTTGCTTCGAATTGAGTGTTAAATGAGTACTTTCGTGCATTTTTACAGAAAGTTTAGATCTGCAGTTGAAAAAGAGAATAAGGTTGATGCTCATCCATGGATTCGGATGGAAATTAACACATAAAATCGAAGATACAGGGTTCGTCCGGAAAATAAGTGTACTGAGCTCAGGAAAAAAATTTATTACACTTTTACATATCTTAAGCTAATATTCCTCAAAATAGGACCCTTGTGAGTCGATACACTTGTTCCAGCGGCGTTCCCATTCCTGGAACGCTCCCGCGAAGGCATCATCGGGAACCTCTCGAAGACACGTCGTCACGGCCTCTTTGACGGCGTCCAAAGTCCCATATCGCGTTCCTTTCAAACTCCTCTTTATCTTCGGGAACAGAAAGAAGTCTCTAGACGTTCTCTAAAAAATGTGGATCATTTTTGAAGTGATCCGCAAGTTGTGTCGCGATTTCCAAACGATTGAGTCTTTGATCATCACTGAGCACTTTCGGCACCAACTTTGCACAAATTTTTCGCATCTGTAATTGGTCCCTAATAGTCTCGCGCACTATTGTTTTTGGCACATTAAACTGCTCTGCTATCATCCGAACACTAAGACGACGATCAGAGTTCAGTACATTGCGAACTTTTCGCGCATTTTCGTCGGTGAGTGTCGTTGATGGGCGCCCAGGCCGTGGTTCATCGTCGACCTCTTCACTGCCCTCCACGAACACCTTGTGCCACCGAAAGATCATGTTTCTGGACATGGCTGACTCCCCGTAAGCATGGTTAATCATACCGACAGTTTCGGTGGATGATTTCCCAAGCTTTACCGCAAATTTGATGGAATAACGCTGCTCCAAAAACTTCGGCATCGCGTTCCGTGACGTGGGTCGAGCGTGGAGGTTCGCGTTAACAGAGCTCCTCACTACACCACAGCTCAGAGCCGACTGCCTTTTTCAGCGTCGCTTGCCAACATACCCCCCTCCAATCGCAGCCCGTCAGAGCGGTGCTGGGCGCGCCTGGAGCGGCGGGAAAAAATCAGTACAATTATTTTCCGGACGAACCCTGTATATGCCCTGCAGACGGAAACCCACGCAAAGGGCGATTTAACTTTGCTTGGAAGTTGTCTAAGCTGAGTAAATTGTGAGGAAATTGGCAGACATGCTGTTTAATAAATAATTCGGTTTTCTAAAGAAATTTTCGATACTCAGCATTGTTGGACGTGAGCGTGAGGGAATGCAACTTTATAGACCCCTCGGCTGACGTTTTCAACACAAAATTAAGTTATTTAATGTAATTATTTAACTAATAAGAGAAACAACGTTGGTCATAGTTCTCTTGCGAGATTTTCTTTTGCCATGTGCCTTTAGAAAGAATCAACTTCTGCAGACAAATATAATACACGTACTATGATTTCAGGCATCCTATGTTTAATGGGAGTGTCCTGTGTTTTGTAGGTTCTCCTAGAATCTCAGAATTATTGTCCTGAACACAAAATTTCTCAATTATGTTACCAGAAAAGAATTCAAAATTGGGTTATAGATCACTGAAAATGCATTTGCTCAAAATTTTAATGGGCTCACTCTTTGTGCATTAACTCATCTATTTCCTTCGGTGGCATACATTCAGCCTTTCGACTAGATTCTATATATTTGTACTGTAAATGAAGACTTAGATTATAATAATCTCTAAAAATTATTTAAATTTCGCTTATGCTAATTATTATACAAAAAGTCCATTTGGTTCCCATCCCTTCAGAACTGAAATATTCATTCATTACTAAATTAAGACTCTAGGTTTTTCTTTATATCCTCCTTTCCAAAACTAGATACTTCCAATATACAATTTTGATGTGATTAAAATATTGTGGCATTGTCAAATGAATTTTAATATGGTTCTTTTTCCTTAGCCACACAGTGTTCAGAGAAGTGTGCCCTTTCAACACGTCTCCCGCGCGTTGAAGTCTCCCGCAGAACGTGTTGTTGTGTCTTCTCCCTCCGTATATTTGGACTTCAGGAGTAGGCGGAGGAAGAGGCGAAAGAGAGTCAAAGGAGGTAAGTACATAAATAAGTCTCATTACGGCAGATGAAAAGGATATGATTCCTGGTTATGGCAGAGTTTTTATGAATACACCCTAATGTAGGCAACTTTGGTTGCAGCATCATAACCATGTTTGGAAAATTAAAAATATATTAACATTTTCCTCGATCCTTTTCGTTCATGTATTAGTTTTATGGTAAATAATAGGATAATCTTCTTTCGGACCTTATGGGTGACTAAAACCTATCCAAGTTTCCACTCATTTATAAAGGCATGGCTAATTCAACAGTGAGATGCTTCCCACAAGATAAAACGAGTGAAAACAATATGGTGACTCATATTGTATTGAAACTGATACTCATAGGCTACGGATTAACTTATTTATGTAAGCCAATACAATAATATAAACATTTACCCGTTATACTGACATAAAATTTGAAGACTGTAGAAGAAATTGTAAAATGTAAAGGAAATAGCCGCTGTCAGCATCATTTTACCATACAACTTTTTTCCCCATGATAGTGCTTCTACATTTCCCTCAATGATCTCCATTTTTGAATCAACACATTTAATTCTCAATTTAAGGGAAATACTAATACCCTTATATGTGTAATATAAAGATGCGAATAATAGTTTATATTTTCAGTCAGATCTCAATGGCCTTGAATTTGGAAATGGCTTTGGTCAATCAATGTAAAAACTTCCACTTTTTATTCATTCATTCCCAAATTAAGTAACTTTGGCAAAAGCGCAGTAAGTTGGCTATATAACGGTCGATTAGGTATTAAATGTGAGCATGTGGTGCTTTTATGAAAAACTAGCAAGAAAATAACACCTCCGATTAATATATTTTAATTACTTAGTAATAGTATTCGTCATCCAACAATATTAGATGACTTGATTCCAATCAATTATTCTATATATTACTTCAAGTTAGAAATTAAGCAAAAACTCATATTTATTTCCTTCAACAACACATTTATTTAAGTTAGAGGATGCTGGGGAATATATCAGCGAATCTGTGAAGAATTTGTCAAGTAATATGAAAGGATAATTGTAGTATAAGAACGCACTGCTATGCGGCAGATGCTCACGAGAAGATAACTTTTCAGTGTTCAATAATTCATGGTGTGTTGGTTAGGCTTCATATAAATAAATACTCAAATAATGCGATGTATCAAAGGGAGACTAGATCAATAAGTGAAGAAAAAACAACGGGACAGTCTTGGTATGGGATTTCCTGTGGGATGAGGGTGTTTTGTAGTTCTTCTTTATAGAGTTACAGAGGAAGGAGAGACAAGACGAAAGCGAAAGAGCACCTTTAAAGATTACTCCGAGCTATAGTTGACAAGCAGCAGTAAAAACATTTCATTTGTTTTCTTTCTCTGCCATCCGGAACTGGTTTTACCGCAAGCCTTGAAGCGAGCGCACTGGTGTGTGATACGTGATCTGGTCAGTGGGACGCTACGTCGGAGCAGAGATGGAAATGAATGATGATACCCGTGTCTCTCCATGTTATGCGATAGCCACACGTGGTGTAATTATGAGGAGTCTGTTGTCTGATCGCCAAAGCGATGTTCTGTATGATTACTGTTTATTAATGGTGTTTAGTGTTTGCTCAAAGATTAAAACTATTGAAAATAAGGATGCAATCGAGGGAAAAAAACGGAGAATAGGGAAATTTACGCCCATTTTTATTGCAAATTATGTTTTATTCATTAGGAAATATTTTAAGTACTAATCGGTACTGAGAAATAGTATTCATGTTTAAATATCAAATGTAACGCTTTCTATTTACATATATTTTTGAGTGTTTAATAGACCAGGAAATAAATTACGCCACCCAAGCAGAATGGTGGTAGTATTATTTTCGTTTCGCCTTGCATACAGCGCCAACTTCAGCGCAATATCAAATTGATCATTCCTCAGCGTACTCTTTGAATCACGATATCCCTTTATATTTCAAATACACGTGAATCATTCAATATTCTCGACTCTTAGACCCCTGACTGTTGAACATGGTGAGGGAGGGACGTGGGATCATACTTATGCGTGCAGGGCATCGTTCTTAGGAAGAACAATGGTCCATGTTTTTTTTACCGAGGCTCAACTTTATAAGCGTAATACAATATTTTGGCCGTTCCCATCAAGGTCTCTCTTGGACCTAAACTCTGAATCAGAAGCTCGAGCCTTCGAGTACCGCACGCTTTCATTGCGAAAAATTTATGGATCGCATTCTCATTCGTTTTGGCCCCGTCTCCCGCCGGTTGACAAGGAGCCAAGCGCGCTCGCTTGTTCGGCGAGCCCCTCTCAGACATTTCAATCCTTTTGTTTCCAGACCCGCCACCCACGGAGGAGGAGAGGACCTTCTTCGCCAACCTCACCTCCTCGTCTCCCCAACCTCCTTCCTTCTGGAGCGGGAATGGCGCAAATAATAAAAGAGTGGCCGTTTCCAGCGACAGGAGGAAGGTCCGCTCCAAGACACGGAAGATCAAGATTGTTTGCCGAAAATCCCCGGGTTACGTAAGTGCAATAAGAGTTGTCCAATTCTCAGTGCGCTCAAAGAAGAGTGATCCGAACCCTCTAAAATGTGTAAGACGCCTAGTAGTTACTTGCGTCTCCGTGTGAAACGCCCATTGAAGCACTGAAGATTGAAGGCTGCTCGTTTATGCTATGCCAAAAAATTAACGTTACAAATATTTACATCCGATAGCGATCACTGGAATCAGGAAAAATATAATTTTTCTCATTTTGAACATTTCATTGGCCTCTCAATTCGTGAATTGGTTGCCTCTTAAATTCTTACCTTCTCACTGTTCATTCTCCTAATGAGACTTAAATATATCTTCTTTCTCATTCATCTCTTTTAAGGATGTACATCATTGTCCTTTGATATTCCTTGTGAGAACTCCCCTTGCATCCAAAAAAAATCCCTTATTTCCGACGATGAGTCCGTCTCAATACAATTAGTTCCTTCCCGAAGATGACGAACTCCTTTTCCGTCCTATTCCTTCTGAATGAATATCTTCCATTATCGTTGCAAAAGTGAACTATGCCCTAACTTAAAATTCCGTAACTCTGCATATGCTTACATTATAGTACTATTTAAATGGCTAGAAAGTTTTAGCATAATTAAGGACGTAAGCAACGATAAGAAGAAAACCACACATGGATTGGAGTATGGGAAAGAAGAACCAAATGAATTTGACACACCTTAGAATACAATGGATTTCTTGGAAATACAATGGAAGTTAAAATACAATGAAAGATGCCAACATAAAGATCACGGGACAATTGCGTAGATAAAAAAATAATCATGCGACGGAGAAGTTCGGTAACGGTGAAAGAGAATTAGCATTTTGACTTATGTAATATTATAAAATCTAAATGTTGCTATCTTAGCCTTAATCTGGAATTTAGCACGCATTTGATTACTCGCCCTTGAGAAATAAGAGCGGTGGTGGTTTAGTTTCACTCCTTTCCTCTATCGATGTAGTTAGGCAAAGAAATATTTGCTTATATGACTAGTTTAGGCATAATACTAAAGTATCATTATCAGTATTTCAATGCTAAGACGATCACTACAATGTTAAATGACCGGTTGGGGTGGGTTCTCGCTCACCGGGACGGTGTATGTGTGCCCGTATGGGCCGACAATGAACGCTGAACCATTCAATCTTCTCTATCCGGAGTTAATTCCTCACGATCCGATAGCTCTCTGTTTTACGTCCGTCTTAATTTGACTTATGTCTTTGTCTCTTAGTCTTCCCCTTGGTCCTTGGGATCTTCTCTTTAATTTGTCCTTATATTACGTTTCTAAATTTTGAATTTATTGTTGAATGAATAAAACAATTCTACTAGGATGCCCCTCAAGTATTTTCCATAAATTTAGTTTAGTTAGTCACAACACTGACATTTATTTAAATTCATCTATTAGTACAGTTATTTTATTTTTATATCACATATCGTTCATTAAATTTAGAACGAATATTCCTCTAGCCGTATTGATGCTTGAAATTACTTTTTAAACTTAAATTGCTCTGTTATAAATTATTGATTTATTGTCAAACCTTATCTCAACCATGCTAATGTCATTTTCATTTTATCATGGCTAAGGCGGCAAAAGCTTGCCAACCCAACATTAACAGCCTACTCTCGCTCTACGAGAGCGTTCTCAGAAATCTTCGATTCTATTCCATCTTTCGGAATTCATATTGATGTCAATAATCCAGCCTAAGGAAATCGAATGCCCAAGATAATATTTTATGGCTTCACCAAAACTAGCATTGGATTTTTATGTTGTCCCAACCATATCGCTTTCGAGTCTTCATAACTCAACTCCTTAACCTATTCCCGTGCTGAAATATATGTGTGCGTGTAGCATTTCATTTTGATAATCATTTCAATTACATGCTTGGTATTTCCTAATTCGTGTTCGTAAAATGCATGATGGCTGGGAGAGTTGAAGGTTCTTAACAATCACAAGATACTATCCTGGGTTTCGTCTATAAATTACGCCACGATGTTTATAGCCTTTTTCACACCACCTCCCACTCTTTATTTTCACTCTCCATCATTTTAGGGCGGAGTCTCGCCATAAAATTACGTCAAAATCCCCTTCTATAAATTGTCAGAAAAACCATAACTTGGAATGGCAATTGAAAATTGTTCGATTATGCTTATGGGCACCATGATCCCTCACAATGGAGAATACAACCGATAAACCCGACTCTTACCTCTAAGGTACGTGTGTGCAGGATTTAGTCATTTTTATAGTCACAGAACCTCAGTGCAGTTTCAGAACAGAGTAGCATGTAAACTTTGGGTTTATTTTGCGCGAAAGCAAAATCTGGAAACTTTATTAAAATCACAAAAATAAACCAGAGGGTTAGTTTGATGGGTGAAGGTACAACTCACCTAGTACTCGGGTCTATATCACATAAGTCAGGGTCGGGGTGCAATTCCTTTTTCTGTCTGGATGGAAACCAACTCCTCAGGTCAGAAGCCTTACGCTTTCCCCACTGGAGCAGCAGTCGCCCAGTAGTTTGCCGACCACTGCGTAAATTTTCAGACAAATAGCATCAAAATTCAGCCTTACAATTTGTAAAAAATGTATAAAGCTTTAATAATATGTTGGCATTGAGTAGGTGACCCTTCCAGGGCTTGATGGATACGAAACCACGTTTTTGAGGCTCAAGTATAAGCGTCGAGTCGAGGTTTTAAATATGGTGGATGAAGAGAAGACGTGGTTGGGAAAAATTCGTAAAAGGCAAAAAAATTGGGTGGGATGGATGAAAGGCGGTATGTTGAAGAGCGGAGCTGTTTAGACAGCATTTAGGCAGGCAGGCGTTGCACGTATGAAGAAATGGAGAAAAATAATGTAGGGCAAAAAAAAAAAGAAGTTACGGTGATACTCAATAAGTACATAGTCGTTAGGAACCATCTGAAACCTCCATTAAAAATTAATATATTACCCAGAGTGAATTAATAAAATGAAATTTTTACCATTTTTGTATGTCATTTACCATATGTGTATGCCTTAAAGAACATGCAATTGATCTGGAGACAATTGGACACAAAATTATGAGTTTATTGGTCCGTGGGACGAATGGCTGGCGATTGGAAACTTATGTTTTAATCCGATGTAAATGTTAATAACAAGTGAAGAAATTAATTCAAAATGAATAAGCAGATTAATCGGCACAACTGTCAGTGTGGCATTAGACCCACCATTTCTATTTTAGAGTTGTTCAATAACTCTTCCATTGTATTTTCTCCCGTTCATGCCATAAAGTACGTATTTCGGAGGTAATTCGCGTACTCCGGAATAGTAAATTGTAATGAACATGCGACAACTTCTGGGATGTATTTTCCCGAAATCTTCTAAAATATGCATTCTCTCCTCTTACGTTATCATTCTACCTTCCTACTCACAGAAAGACTGGAAACGTAGTTTTTTGCTCCTTTTACATAAAATTTGTTCGAAGACTTTTGGATTTAGCATTTGAGCATAATTACAGAAAGTTCCTAAGTCAGTGTCAATACTTCACCACTGCACCATTGCACGGTCCATTAAAGATCATATTTCTGCTTTTAATATCGGCGGGAAGAATTAGATTGTCATGCCGTCATCACCAAATAAAGCACAATAAAAGAGGTTCGATAATTACACTTCACTTTTCAGTTTTGTTTCTTTGTTCGCTCCATTCCAATTATTTTATTACAAATCTTTCTCGAATATTTTGAGTAACCATATTGTTGCTGATATTTTCCCCTGGCTAACAGGTCATCACTCACCCTGCTGAATATGGGTAATTACGACCAAACATAATCAAACAGTTTTAAATAACTCCTTGGAAATTGATCATTAAAGGCGTCATCTCCGCAGTTTTGCTATGACAGTCATAACCTGTTGGACGTTTTTTCGCAGTATGGACAACTCTACTTCTTAACAATTGGTTTTTATTCCTAAACAATTGGTTTTTATTGAACGTACTGTTTACAAGGCGGGAAATTGAGTGAATAAATGATGACTCGCGCGATTGTGATTCGAAAACCCGCACCTCGACAAGCAGCGGCGCCACCTCACAGGCATGCGGGTCGGATGACCTCGCCATTGCTAACGCCGAGGCGTAAAAATGACCCTTGTTCTGCTAAATTTAAAGAAATATCGTAGGATATAATGTAAAACTGGAGACCCGAAGATTGCTTTGTACCTTGCGGCCAAATTCTTTTTAATACTGCACTATAGCCACTGATATATTTTTCAAAAGGATGTTTGAGTTGTCAAAAAATTTTGACAAAAACATTCATTATTTTGCCCATTCTTTGTCAGTAGGAAAACGAGTAATAAATGGATTATACCTAATGGAAATCAGAGTGGAAATTTTCTCTTACTTTCAAAACATGTTTTTGCAATAGAGGCATTAGTAAATCTAGAAAACATCTAGGTAAGGATTTTCGCATATTGAAAAAAGGGGATCGGGATGGTGCGATAGCTATTGCACTCGATTCCTACTCGGAGAGCCCGGTTTCGAGTCCTAGTGGTGACTGGATTTTCAGGGCTATCCCGACCCCTACTACAGGTACTTTGTGGTGAGCACTTTAAGTGAGTACGCCGTCCGTTGGGTGGGACGCTAAACTGTGGATCCCTTGGCGCCTTTCGTTAAGAGTAAGCTAATGCCGACGCCGGGCTGCTCTCCAATCGTTCTCCTTTCTTATCCATCTTTAATGGCGCAAATTACCTCAGCAGTCGGTCGCCTCCCCTAATAACTGAGAGAAACGCCGCGCCGCAGCGTTAGGCTACTCTAATATTACTCCAATTTCCTCCTTGCGAATTGTTTATGCACCACGAAGTGCCCAAACCATCTCTTCTCTCTTTTCCACCGGCTGTTTTATTACGCCTTTTCATCTTATTATGCTTCTTCATTTCCCACCTTGATTGTATACGGGACCTGAAATACTCACCACACGGAATGCTGCTTATAGAGCCAACAGCAACAGAAAAAGCCCTTCACAATCGGGATTCGAAACCGAACCGGGAGTGCCATTTGAAAAGTGCGGCCCGTTCAATTTGAGCATTCGGCTCCTCTACTGGTAGATCTGGTGCCACTGATCCTGGTGACGGCTCTGGACACCCCTAACTACAACCAAACTGTTGATTTTCCTTAATCCAGGTCTTTCTAGGAAATCCCAAACGGAAAAAGTAGCCCCCATACCCTGATGTGTGATTCCCTAGGCCGTTGAGCTTAGTATTAAGAGGTTTTTACATTCACCTATAATACTAACCCTCAGGTTCATCACTGCGGGGTTGGTACTTCAATTACATTAATTTTCCATACTTAAGAGCACTGTTCAATAAATAGTGAGCAGCACATATTATTCGTATAATAGGGTGTATCAAAATTTAATTGTTAGAATAATAAACAATGAATGATTGGTGTGTTTCATGATTTTACTTTTCCCTTTTTCTCTTCCACAGTTTTATTTTCCCGGATGGAAAGCGTTTTTACCATCATAAGCAAAATGAATGTTTTCTAATTTGTAGCGGCTGCCGCTGACGCAATACTGGAGTGAAGTCAATGAAATGTATATCACATATGCATTGCAAATTAACCTAGCAATGTTACATTAAATTTTTCTCAGTGAATTGTGCGACCAAAAAAATTAGCATGGCTCTTCTTAGAGCAGTATGCGTACATAACCTTCATACCGAGCTGGGTAGGCACTGTCAAGGAAACTGCCATTAGGCCACGAAAAGAAACATTCCAACTAATTTCCTCTAAGTCATGCAGATTTTTTCATGGGTTAGTTTTAAGCGCAAATAATCACTAATAAAAGAAGAACATTAGTAAATTAGTGAAATCAAAAAGATTTGCTCCGCAAAATGCTGTACTAAACTACGATATCGTAGGTTCCCCACCCAACCTGTTCTGACACTCCGGTGAAACCAGGAAGAGTGTTCGCGTGCCAAACTTTCGCCGAGGCCCAGAATAATTACGATATGTATATATCCCTCTCTGCACCCGCAGGATTCGCACCGTTGCTTCGAGAGTGGCGTCGGCTCGCGGAGAGTGGCCAAGGGACCCCGCGACAGGCGTTGGTGGCGGAGGAGGAAAGGGAGAGGCGGGAAGAAGGGGACAAATAATGGGAAGAGGGGGAAGGATCGGAGGCGACGCAGAGGTAGAAAGGGAGGAAGGAGGGCCGGCGGCAGGGAGAGGGGCGGGAGCGCCGGGGGTCGCCACCGGCCCTTCCACGTCGCCAAGTCCTCGAGGAGACGGGTCGTTCCGGGGGGCAGTTCCCGCTACAGCAACGCGAGGCTCTACGGACGCTGGTCGCGGTGGTCTCCGTGCTCGAGATCCTGCACGACTCAAAGGTTCAGGTGGGTCGAAGGGTGATGATACGATTCTCGAGAGGTAATAAGAAGAATGAAATACAGACTATGCGTAAGCGGATATTGAGCATCTTTAATGGGGTCATTTTTAAATGTGAAGAAAAATAAAATAAAAAATAACGTTGGTTTTACAAACAAGATGTAGATCGTGGAAATTTTTAAATTAAGCACAGAAATTTTGAAATTACAATGCACCTTGCCATATATAATTTCATGTACTTGGGAGAGCAGGTATTCAACAGTAATGTTGGACACATAAATGATATTCATTTGAAGTTTAATTAAACCCAAAAATATTCCCTATTGTTCCCCCTCCTAAAACTACTCCAGCCCTTACATGATAAGACTATTTTACAATTAATCAGGGTGCCTCCAATACAGGAAAACCTTGAAAATTCAGGGATTTTATTGAAGGAAACTACCTTGCATGGGTGCTGGCAGATAGCAGCTAGGAGTTGGGAGAGGCGCTTCTTGAGTTACGATTCTGGCATAAATTTTAGATGCACTGATTTATTTTGTCAAGCCTACCAGTTTGAGCTCACCAAGGACATGTACTGAAAACATGACATTACTATAAAAGGGGTTTTAGAGGAGAATCAGACTATCTACCAGATATCTATGGTCTATATACATTCACCTTTGGCAGTTCAACCTTACAGAGTGCATTGTTCCATTTGTGACACTTAGGGCTTCAGTATAACCCATTATACTTAATGCCAAATGCTAGGGGACAAAAATTCAATTGTTCCTAGTTCTCCTGCAAGAGGAAGACTTCTATATTATTGTTAATTAATGGTTTTCTTGCGTTAAAGGTTATTTTTTTATGGAAAAACTAAAGAAGTGAATTTCTTCATATCTTCTAACAAAGCACAATGTGACAACCATCATAGCAATAAATCCTTCAATTATGCATACTCCTTCCCTTCATTCTGTTTGACACGCTCATCATTTGGTGGCTTTTCCAGATTTTCAAGACCAAAAATTATATTTTTCTATACCTCTCCTTTTAATTTTATTGATCAGAATCATAAAAGTACTGCTTTTATAAACCTTGGCCTAAAATAATTGTCATGTGCTATATGTTTTCCCTGCATATTGTGTGAAAATCAAAGAAAGAGAAATGACTATATTAAAAAAAAGTTTTAATAACAAATGCTTTTCACGCTTTGGGAAAGAAGAAAGAATTTCCCTGTCCTCTTTTAAAAGTGAATGCATACTATTAATGGTAATTAGTATCAAAACTAAAGTAATCTTATGTTATTCATTTTTCTATTTGCGTTATTTCTTAGACATCCTAAATAACTCAGTATACACCATGAGGAGATGGGTCAATATTAGTTAATTCTTGTGCACTCTCATTTTTAAAAAATCTTTCTTCCTAATGGGCAATGCATTGATAGCAGTTTAATTACTCAAGTTGTAGTTTAGCTTTTAGAATAAATATTCATTTCAACATAAACTTTTAATGAAACCAATTCAAAATAATATTTATGAATAGTAAACAACAATATACATTCATGTGAACACATATGATGATTCTAGATACCAAAGTTAATATGAGATGAGACTTACCTTTTCATGTCCCAATGATGATTGTTGCCTTGGGAGGGCCTTCGAGATGAGCCTTGAACACTTAAACCTCTTGTTCAATTGTGCCAACACATGTTTAACTTGCTTGCCATATGCAGACAGGGAATAGGAACATCATAGTAAAGGTATGGAGATCACCCTTCAAATCCCCATCTGAGTCCATTATTGCTAAACTTTGTTGATCTACTGGAAACTGATGTGTCAATGTGGCTAGTGCTGTTATTCCTGCTAATCTCCTGATTTTTCTGAAAAATAGTTTTAAAATTAACATCATTACTGAAATTCAACCGTGTATCATATAACAACCTAATACTTTCAAACATGGCTCTGTGGAATGTCATCACACAAGAGTAAAAAAAGCTTTATTATTATTAGCCAATGCTATTAATATTAATATCCAGAGTTGTTTTAAGAAATGTAGACTTTTTTAAGGTCCAGTGTCAGAGAATAATGATGTTAAAAAATGAGAATACAGAGATAGAATGGAGGGTTAAAATATGCAGGTAGTGAAGAAGACAAAAAGGTGAGAGTACAGGGAGAAGTTAAGCATTGATAAACATTTGAAGCTCTATTCTTCAGTGAACATAATAGAATTTGGGAGTGGTTAATTAAATAACACAAAGGAAAATGCTTCCCCTCATGGGGTCCACCATCATCAACTTTGCTGAAAACTAGTTTAACAGATTGGAGTCACATCTTTAAAGTCAAGTAACTCTATTTCACACAACGTTTTCATATGTCTTGATTGCATGGTATTTTATCCTCATGGACATGTAGCTCTGGCCAGTTTGAGGATATTTTATTAATTTTTAATCATTTGTACAATTGAGTTTAAAAATCACCATTGCAGATGACCATTACAGTAATTTCACCAGTAATTTGCCTCACTCATTGCCCAAGTGTCAATTCCCACTGTGAGAAATAGGTGCTCCTTGCCTCCATTTCCTATTTGTACGGCTCTATGCTCAAAGTGCACTGATGGGCAGTTAGTTAAGTTACTGACGTTCATATTTGTACTTGCTTGTAAAAAGCCATTCCCTCTCAGGTTTCTTTTCTTGTTAGGTAAAGATTTCAATTTTATTTTTTAAGTTCCTCCATCTTGCAAACCACAGTTTCACTTCAGCCATGTTTCATTCTCCAATGCCGTGTGTTTCTTATGTACAATGACTGGTAAATGTGAGACTTCACTCACCAGGACGGTTTATACTTGCCCCTTCGTGCAGTTAATAAACATTTTGAGAAAAGGGTGAAATAGTAGATTAATCTGAGAAACTGGAATTTTTATTGGTTGGAAGAACAAATATAAATTGTGAAGTGAATATATATTTCATTCCTAATCCCTTTATTATTCTTTACAAAAGGAATTCCTAATACAAACTTCTGGGTTTTATTTGATGAAAGTCATATCCATTCACTTAAAATTTCTTTTTCAACTTGTCCTATGCCCAGATATTTCTTTCCCTTTTCTCCTTCTTTTCCAACTCTTCCAATAACTTTATCCTTAAATTTTAGCCCTATAATCCTCTGACCTTCCACCTTGAGCATAGGAACCAAAACCTTGTCCAGGAATTAAAGTTTCAATCTTTGGACTAGAACAATCATAGTCATTCATTTATTTTTTGACCATAAAGTCATATGGAGAAAATAAGTTAAACTAAGTTTTCGTAACCATAGACATTTCAAGTGATACAACACTATCTTTTCTCAAAAGTGTACACATTCAATGAAAAAGATACATAATCATGTGCACATTTTTGTATTTACTACAGCACGAAAGTCTCTATTGGTACTCTGCAACAGTCAGTTGAGCAATGGGAGTAAACATTTTATTATTATTTATGCAAACTTTCTTCCTTCTTTAAAGGTGGTGCAAGAGGCCTTTACACTGTGGTTCTGATGTGGTTCGTGAGGAGGCTTACTGCTATGTTGAAGGAAGTTTCTGTCACAGGTGGATACATCGGCAAATTCAGCAGCAACCAGACACAGAAGACAATGAAGGTATAAGGTTTAATTTAAATAGAAATATTTCTCTTTTTGTGCAAATATAGAATGTGTGACAAACGTGAAATGGATTTCCATACTGTAGACTTGAGCTCTTATTAAGGGTGTAGTCAGAAATTTTCATTAGTGGGCCCATGATGGTATGGCAGTTGTCCAGTATATATTATTATTATTAGGTAATCTACCGGTTAAGGTAGGTTTTTGGATGGACACAACTATCAAATAAATATTTTGTTCCTCCAAACAAAACCCAATTTAGCAACCTAATCTACATCAGGTCCCTCTTCATCTCCGTGTACTTCCTTCCTCCCTTCATCCCATCCAACATCCCTATCCTGTTCCTGCCCTTTTCTCGCTTGCCCAACATTCTCCCCTTTATTACCTTCATCAACATTCCACTACTGCTCAATATGCCTTTCATCCATTTTTCCTGCCTCTATAGGATTTCTCTCAACAAACCCCTCTCCTCACCCACCATCTCCAGTACTTCCTTATTTGTTTTCCTTTCGGTCCATTTCACCTTCTCCATTCTCCTCCACACCCACATTTCAAAAGCCTCCAATCTACGTCTATCCTCCTGCTTCAGCAATCACGTTTCCGCGCCATACACAGCTACGCTCCAAATCAGAGTTTTTTTGTCTTGTCTTAACCTCCCTGCTCAATGTCCCCGTCATCAAGTCCCTCCTCCTTGAGAAAGCCTCCTTGCCTAGCACAATTCTTCTCCTTACGTCCCTACTACTTTGACCGTATTGGTCCAAAACACTTCCGAGATATGTAAACTGCTCTACCTGCTCTATTTTTTCCCCTCCTATTTTAATGTTTAGCTTATTCTTTTTCTTTCTGAAAAATCGCATAACCTTTGTTTTATTAATATTGATTCTCATCCCATATCTATCGCATTGAACCTCCAATTCACTCAACAATGCTTGCAACCCCTTGGCTGACTGAGCAACTAATGCTTGGTCATCAGAAAACCTAACCAATTTTACGAATTCCCCTCCGACTTTCATTCCCACCTCCAATTCTTCCCATGCCTCTTTAATCATTTCCTCCACATATTCGTTGAAAAGCACCAGTTACAATGGGCAACCCTGCCTTACACCTCTTCCTAACACTGCCCATCTGGACTCTCCATTCCCCACTTGCACCTGAGCAGTCTGAGACATGTACAGGTTGCGGATCAGTCTCCTGTCCCTCCAATCCATTCCTATTTTCTGCAATACACACATTAATATTTCCCAATTCACCCTATCAAACGCTTTTTCGAAATCTAGGAAACAGGCAAATACGTCCTGATTGTATTCTATATTCCTCTCAATTAGTGATCTCATTACTGCAATGGCATCAGGCGTACCTCTTCCTTTCCTAAACCCAAACTGAATCATCCCCTAAGTAATCATTTGCCTTACTCTCTATCCTTTTGTTGATGATCCTGAGAAAAACTTTAGCTGCGTGGGATATCAAACTTATTGTTCTGTAATCCTCACATGATGTAGCCTTTACCTTTTTTGGGATAGGAACCTACACTGATCTCACAAAATCTTCTGGCCAGATTCCTTCCTCATAGATACTACGAATCATTCCATAAAGTCTCCTTCCCACATTTTCCTAAACATTTCAACAGTTCCACAGGGATGTTGTCCATCCCCACGGCCTTATTTGCTTTCATCTCCTTTAATGCCCTTTCTATTTCATCGTCGAGTATGCCTGGACCTAAGCTATCTTCTTCTACGACATGTTCCTTTTCTATGTCTAACCTTGTCGGCCTAAGTTCTTTAACATACAGTGTTTCTATATATTCCTTCCATCTCTCTTGGATCTAGTATATATGTATATATAATTAAATCACATAATTAATACTAAAGGGGAGAAAGGAATATCAGTGGTGAGATAGTGGGATGGAGCAAAAAAAAAGGAAGAAGGCCATATATTAAAAAAAATCATCGCTCGTAACATAGTGGTAGGGAAGGAACAAAGCCAATGGTGTCGAAACACAAGAAGAGGTTGAAAATACCAGAGGTAGAACATAGTAAGGTGAGGATATCAGAGAGCAGAGGGTTGGAAAGTCATGATTATTCAGGAGTGTTACATTATTGTTTTATTTAATGAATATAAATCCGAGCACATGGTTCTAAAAAGTTAAATTTCCTTACTTTTTAATGTATATGTAGCACTTTCTCTGAAAGTCACTGAAATGATCCTGTCCAACAAGTTATTTGGCAAAGTTGAATTTGATAACAGACTTGACCCAACACCTGCTGCATTTCCCAACACAAATAGTTACGGGATTATGCCCAGCTCATTGCCCCAAATGATCAATCTACTGTTTATATTTCAGTTATACCTTAAGACAAGGGGATTACTTTAATAAGGTACAGTACAGGGGAGCACTGGCCCCTGAATTATTTTTTGGTAACACCTTGGTCTATATTACATTCTAGACTGATTCTTTAAATGCTATTAAACTGTTTACATATTTTTTGAAATTGTGAAGTTGATGTAATTATTACCGGTCCTGGTGGTGATGGTGTAACATCCTTGCCTGACAACCCTGTTTGTGGATTTAATTCCCACCTAGGGGTTGGGTGTATGTAATTGTGTCAATTGTTATATGATTGTTCAAAGTCCAATGTGAAAGCTGAAGTGCTGTTTTCAGAAAAATACAAAAGAAAAAAATGTTTAAATGATAACTGAATCAATGTTTAAAAATTTTCAAGGTGTGTATCAATTATTTTATTGAAGGGATAAATGTAAAATTGTCCCTTGATAGATTAACATTCAGAACACAGTTTTGAGAAAAATTTATTTGTCAAAGTCTCTCTCTGTTATTATTACTGACAGTCTACAGTTCAAGGTATGTTTCTGAAGGAAACAGATTGGACTCAACTACAATTCTTGGCCTCACTTACCAAGTACATTCAGAACACAGTTTTGAGAAAAATTTATTTGTCAAAGTCTCTCTCTGTTATTATTACTGACAGTCTACAGTTCAAGGTATGTTTCTGAAGGAAACAGATTGGACTCAACTACAATTCTTGGCCTCACTTACCCTGACCCAACCTGACGCCCTGCACTATACATATTAAACTGTTCTTCACTTCTGCATACTTTCTATCCCCTTTCATTCAGTTCAACAGGCCTATCCTTTTCCTTTTATTTATTAATTTATGTTTTTTAATATTTAATTATCTTTTCAGCTGGGATTGATCCATCATCTGATGAATTGGATTTGAAACCTGTGTATAATGGAACCCCCATGGCATCTGGAGATGTTTGGTCACACAATGGATGTGGAATTTCACCTGGTAACAATCGCACATCAGTTGTGGCGGTCAGGCGTCATCAGCAAGCCCTAAGAATAATAGGAGGGAGAGAGAGCACACCTGGTCGCTGGCCATGGCAGGTGGCTGTGCTTAACAGATTCAAGGTAAGGAGTTGATGAAATATTTTGTGAGTAAATTATTTCTCTAAATTCTGATAAAAATTATTGTACAAAAATTAATTTATAAAGTAGGAGCACAGTAGAGGTGTAGTATTATTTAATCACTGTGGTGGTTTCTCCATGAGAGCTGTGGAGCAGCATCACTGTTGTGATGATGATCACATCAATGATGTGAAGAAACTCGTTGGGACAGAAAAAACAAAAATTGGGTCAAGTAAAATTCCAAGTTAAATGGGGAAAGCAATGCAAGCAATAAATAATCTCACACATCACAAATACAGTTTTCCCAGAGTCAATGGGCTAAATGAAGTCATATCATATGGCAGCTTAAGTTGGGGCTTATGTAGACTGCCAGCCTGGGGGAATGGAGCTGCCAGCTCCTGTTCCAAATGAGGCTGTCAGGAAGGGATGCAGTAGAAGAAAGAGAGTTAGAATGAAGATTGAAAGGGAAACTGGGCTGTCAGTTTTGACAATGGCTAAGACAAAATCAGCTAAAGAGTAACAGTGTGATGCCAGGCAAACTGGACTAAAAAGAAATTTTTGCTTGTATGAGTAAAAGTCGGGATGAGTTTTGGTCAGAGTGAGGGCAGATAAGCATGGTTGGGAGGACCACATGCCACACTACTGTGGCATGTGGTTCCAATGAAATTTTGGGAAATGTAGACAGTGCAAGTAAATATTGAGCAGGGAATTTCTAAGGACTGAAGTCTGGGCATTGTAGCTTGAGAAATCATGGATAACAATCAGCAGTGAAGTATTTCAACTTGCAGAGTGAGTCTACTTTACTTGTGTGGTCATATTATAGGCAATGCATTAAAAAAATATAAATAAACAGAATTGAGGAAAAGTTTAGGAAAACTGTTCTACAGTGCTAGGGTGGTAAAAGCTCACAGCATGCAAACTTTCATCTGGTGACTCATGTCCCCCTGGTGAGCAGCTTATTTCACATTGAGATAATGCTAACTAAGGAGGTAAATGTGCATGAAAGCAAGGTGCATATAATCTCAAACCCTGACCTCTTATTTTAAATAAATTGAGGTTGTCAAATAGTCACTGCTGCAATATTTTAAAATTTAATATGATGTTATTTCATTGTTCTTTAACCAGGAAGCATTTTGTGGTGGAACATTGGTGGCACCACACTGGATACTAACTGCTGCACACTGTGTGAGAAAGCGCCTTTATGTTCGATTAGGTGAGCATGACCTGGTGGAAGAGGATGGAACGGAAGCAGAATTCAGGGTAAGATGAAAAAGCAAAATGTTAAATGGGCACAGAGATAGTGGATATATTATATTGGTGAAAAAATATATCATGCAAAATCAGTATGGCTAACTTCCTACTTTTATCTGGTACTCAATGTCAAAGATATAATCAATTGAAATAATGCTCACTACTATCCTTAACATACTTGTATACTAATTACTCTTCTGTACTTCATCTGTCAGTTGGGTGCAATTGACAAAAATAGAAGTGAGGTGGGAAAATTTTATCCACCCTTTGTGGACAAATCCAACATTTTGTCAGAGCACATGTTTGAATTATGACTGTGCATTACAAATTTGCAATATTCCCTGTTTGAAACAATGCACACTTTTTGCTCATATGTATTTTCAGATGTCACATTGTATTTGATTTTTAAGAATTCATGATGCAAAGGCTGAATCTAGAAAAAATCAGATTTCAAAGTTATTGAACATGAAGTTCTCTTCTTTCCACAAGACTCAACTTTTATCGAGAGATATTTTACCTTAGGTATCATTGAATTAGCATATAGCTGAATAAACAAAAAAGCTCATGCATTTAATTAATGCTGTGAGCAGCACCTACCAGTTAAATAAAATGTTTTTCCAACAAACTACATTTTCTAGGTTGAAGAAGCAATTGTACACCCAGATTATGATGCAGATACTGTGGATAATGATGTTGCTTTGTTGCGATTGCCAATGTGGGC
Organism: Hetaerina titia; assembly: GCA_037158775.1. Lineage (NCBI taxonomy): Eukaryota > Metazoa > Arthropoda > Insecta > Odonata > Calopterygidae > Hetaerina > Hetaerina titia. Next base: position 53,753,436 of record CM073774.1, on the reverse strand, counting down.
TTCCTCTGGACGAGGTGATGGTTTAGGCCATGGGCTTGCATGTCTTCCAAGACCACGCCAAGCTCTTCCCCTGCGCAGACTCTGTACAATCATTGGCTGGGGCAAAAGAAAGAGTTCAGATGCATTTGGCACAGATATACTTCATGAAGCTGAGGTAAGAAATAAATTACTTCTGAACTTTCATCTCAAGTTAGGGAGGTTTCCTATTTAAAATGAGATATCATTTGCTGTATTATTGAAATTGTGATGATGAACCTTGATTCACTCAGATCATACTTTGAAAAAATATAATCAGTGCATTGGTAATTGCCAGTGCTGCTAATATAGAATGATTTGTGGTCCCACTTTGGGTGATGGTATACTTGTATTAGAGCATTTCTTTATGTAGGTCAGCAATTTTTTAAAGAAAGTTAGCCATCATGGTGAACTTCTATTATGCATGCATTTGGGCAATTTGTAGTGATGACGATTCCTAAAAACACAGGGAAACGGAATTGTAAAAGATAGAAAATGTTAGGAGAATTCTGAAGAGGGAGAAGGAGAATTGTCGTTTTAAATGGTATAAAAGGAGGCAGGAGGTAAATGTAGCTAAGCTTATCTGTTTGCTTGAAGAATCATAACACATGTTTAACATTCTTCCAGTAATGGGTCATTACAAAATTCATGAAGAGAAACTTAAAAACAAAGTATGCCAAGTTTGGTGAATTTTTACTGAATAATGTACATATTTATTTTTTATACACATCATACTCAAAATTAGCAACGACTATATCATCATGAATGTTTTACTCAATAGGAGATAACATAACTTTGGATTCCCAAGTGCCATAAGTATTGCTTTACCATTCAGTGGGTGACCTAACTCCTAATGTATTTGGAGTCATATAGTTCTATAAGTATTATAAGCTTCTATCAAATGCATTGCAGGGCAACATTCTCAGAACCCTAAAAAATTGTGGAATATTCTCAATGTATTATAAATGAAACCAGGGTAGTACTGTACCATCCCAACCCCAGCCTGCACTGAACTAGAATTTACAATTTAGTTGGAGGGTGTGGTATCTGGTTAAGCTCATGTATTCAGTGCTGTGGATCATCTGAATTAATCTGTCTCAGTAATTATCTTTACCCTGGCCAGAGTCTTTGGAAGCGGAAGTTAAGAATGAATTCATCTCATCATATCCATAATTACTTTGTTTTGTCTCTTGACAGAACATTTTAAGCAGAACTAACTTGGGAAATAATAGGGTGAGAGGCACAAGAGTATGGAATCAAGTGAAAAATATAAGAGCTTAGTTCCTTCAAGGATATTTCTCATGTTTGTGGCATGCTTCAATGTGACAGATAGAAAATATTTTATGGATAGAGGTAATACTTTTTTAGTTACAAGAGGTTAAAATTCTTCTAACAGAATCAGAATTTCTGGGCCATTGGAAAAAAATTGGCAAATAAATATATTTTCAAATTTGTTTTTAAATGGTAGGTGTAGTGTTTGGGGGGAGGAGGGGTAAGATATTTTTAGGGACTTAATTAGGCGTCCATCTTTTTTGAGGTCTTACGTAGATTTTCAACATAATTCTCTTGGGCATTGTTGCAGACACAGTGGTCACAAATGAAGAGTGAAAAGGGAATGGAATATTTGTAATAAAATGGTAGCCGCTGTTGGAGGGAAAACAGTGCCGGTAATTAGTTGATTAAATATGTACTGTGTTGAATTCATATTTTTATAGTGAATGTCTATACTTTAATTATTTAATTAATTTTTAATTGCTGGCATTGATATCCCCAATTTCAATCACTCCAATAATCTCCAATATCCTTCAATCTCACCTGGCATATACCTGAAATAAGTATATTTCCTCTCTCCACCTCATGCTTCATAAATTCTAGTTTCCCTATGCTTAACTTCGTCCTAACATTCCAAGTTCCCATTTCAACCGGTTCAGTCATCTTTTCTAATTCTATTGATTCAGATTTCATAAAATGATGACCACAGTAGCCTTGCCTCCCCAATTCTGCTTGAAACCTTGCCTTGTAAACAGAGTTCCATAATTGCCAAGCCTTATAACCAAATCTTTGTCCATTGTTCTTTTATGGGATAAATAATTGAGGTCATTTCCCATTACCATCCTTGATAGTGCTTGCTAAGTGACACCATCACTCTACATGGCCAACCCATTGGGGGTCAGATATCTTTGCATATATCTCAAGAAAAGGATGATCATGAACTAGCCATCATCTGGCTTCTACCCTATGATCTAACCTATCTGAAATGAGTGATCGTACTTGGAGAAGTTAGCATTGCTCTGATTAGAATTATCAAAACAATCAAGACCTTCCCACATGTTAAGGCTGCAGCCCATGGGGAGATTTTTAAAAATATGTACTTATACCAACAAACTTCTGAAACTTCTTTGAAAGAAGCAAACTTCTGAATAGAAGTTATTCAAGGAGTCTTAAACCAACTTCAGTTGAATGTATACCACTAATGATTACATATAAATATAAGATTATTCTCAGGGTCCATGAATATTTTTATGCATGCTTAAACTTGCAAATATTTGCATTTTTTACTTCTTTAGAAGATAATAGTCTTGTCTTTCCACAAGTGCTATTTTGCATTTATACAAAAAAATCAGATTTTGATTTTATTATGTAAGATTGAACAGAACCATGAGAAATACACAAAAACAGAAGTAAATCCTCTTAGTATTCCAAACAATGTAAATATGAGTAAAACTTCTTGAGTGAAAAACCAGAGGTCACTCTGTACACATCTGTATGAGTTTACCATAATTGATTTCATTGAGGCTTGGTTGGCAGGTAAGTAGAAAAATCAGTATTTGAGTGTAAATAAATATATTAAATTAAATCTTTATTCTTCGCTTCCTAGGTTCCCATTGTATCCAATGAAATATGCAGAGATGTATATGAGGAATACTACATAACAGGAAACATGTTCTGCGCAGGATACCGTAAGGGAAGAATGGACTCCTGTGCAGGGGATTCTGGGGGACCTCTGCTTTGCCTTTCTGGGCGTGGAACTGATGGCTCCAATCGTAAATGGACTATTTTTGGCATCACCAGTTTTGGTGAAGGATGTGGCAAACGTGGCAAATATGGAATTTACACAAAAGTGTCAAACTATGTTCGGTGGGTCCAGAGAGTTGTGAATGGTTTCTATGGAAATGGAAGAAAATGAGAAGGATGACAAGACAATATGGTGCTTGACCATTTACAACTTTCATTGTATGAATAATAGTAAGGGAATTATGGATTATTGAAACCACAATCAGCTGTAGAGCTTCAAAAAGATTTTCAACAGGCATTACCTCTTTTTAATATTTGCCACATGGTGCTCCAAAGAAGTGCATTAGAGATATTCTCTCAAAGAAGCAATACTACATACAAATGTCAATTGTTTGTACCAGTGTGTAGCCATATTTTGCCTTCATGCTAACTTGTCTGCAAAGCCTTGAATACTATTTCAGTGAAAAACTAAGGGGGAAGCAGGGCAAGAAAGGCATTCAAACACAAAAATCTGAGTTGAGTGCTCATTTTCTAATGTTCCTTTTACACTCTGAAATCTTTCACTTAACAACCCATTCACTAATGTTAACACATTATATTCTTATACATATATATTTTATTACATGATCTTAGAAGAATTTTTCCCAAAATATCATTAATATTTTCTGTAAATATTGTTAAATGACACTGGTATAGCTAGCACTTTTGTCTAACTTTATATGTATATATGAAAAAGAGACATAAGCATAAAGTTTTAAAATGGTTTCAACTGAGTATTATTTTAAGAAAATAGTATTTAAGTGTATTTCATTCATTTGAGGAAATTAAATTTGATTTGGTCAGCACATTGCTTTGTTTACTTCCAGTATTCCTATTAAAAGTGAGCATTAAGCAATGATTAATGAAAACACAGTAGCTTGAAGTTCATTTTTTTTAAGTAAGCAATGTAAATCATTCAAGTACCTAGTTACAAATTCTGGGAACTACCTAGTTCTCAAATTCAATATTGAGGACAGACAAATTAGAGAATATTAAGCGAGAGATGGAAAGAGGTAATATAGATGTTCTAGGTCTATGCGAGGTAAGATGGAAGGATAGCGGGGATTACTGGAGTGACAATTATAGAGTAATATACAGCGGCGAGGACGAGAGCCAACAAGGGGTTGCCGTAATTTTAAATAAAGGGGTAGGAAGAAGCGTAGTCAACATAGAGCAAGCAACAGATAGAATTTTACTCGTAGAGATTAAAGCAGAGCCGACGAACTTGGTCATTATTCAGGTATACATGCCACCGAGCAACCACAAGGAGGAAGAAGTCGATAGGATGTATGATGAGTTAGAGGATACCATCGCGAGTGTTCCTGCAGGGAAACATTTGATAGTGATGGGGGATTAGAATGTGACGGTAGGCGAAGGAAGAGATGGTGATTAGGTAAAGGGCTATGGGTTAGGCACGAGGAATGAACGTGGGGAGAAAGCAATTGAGTTCTGCAGGAGACAGGAGTTAGTCATCACCAACACATGGTTTAGACACCACAAAAGACGTAGGTGTACATGGGAAATTCCAGGTGACTCAGAAAATTATTAGTTAGATTATATTATGGATAGGCACAGGTTTAGGAACAGTGTGATAAATTTGCACAGTTTCCCAGGAGAGGATTCGGACTGTGACCACAATTTAGTTGTTATGAATGTAACGTCCATTTCAAAAAGATAAGGCATGGGCAGCGGGTTAGGAAATGGAATGTAGAAGCATTAAATGAATTAACGAAGAAAGAGTATCAGCAGGCTGTAGAGCAAATCATGGATGATGGTAAAGAGCTAAGTACTATCAAAGAAAAATGGGAATGTATCAAGAAAGTGACATTGAAAGCCGCAAAAGACACGATAGAAACCATTAACGGGAAAAGGATAAGGAAACCATGGGTCATGGATGAGATGATTACAAAGATGGATGAGAGAAGAAGATGGAAGAATGTAAACACAGAGTTGGGCAAAATGAAATACAAAGAGTTAAACAATAAATTAAGATGAGCCACAAATAAAGCAAAAGAAGAATGGCAGAAAATGCAATACAAGGATATGGAAACTTTACAGAGGAAGGGTGAAATTGGTGTACTATACAGCAAAGTTAAGTTATTATCGGGAAGTAAGAAGTCAAGATCTGTGCTAACAGTTAAAGATAAGTGGAGTAAGATAATAGTTGAACCAGAAAAAATCCAAGAGAGATGGAAGGAATATATAGAAACACTGTATGTTAAAGAACTTAGGCCAACAAGGTTAGATATAGAAATGGAACATGACATAGAAGAAGATAGCTTAGGCCCAGGCATACTTGACAATGAAATAGAAAGGGCAATAAGGGAGATGAAACCAAACAAGGCCGTGGGGGGAGACAACATTCCTGTGGAACTGTGGAAATGTTTAGGAAAATGTGAGAGGAAGAGTCAATATGGACTGATTCGTAGTATCTATGAGGAAGAAATCTGGTCAGAAGATTTTGTGAGATCAGTGTTAGTTCCTATTCCAAAAAAGGTAAAGGCTACATCATGTGAGGATTACAGAACTATAAGTTTGATATCCCACGCTGCTAAAGTTATTCTCAGGATCATCAACAAAAGGAAAGAGAGTAAGGTAAATAATTACTTAGGGGAGGATCAGTTTGGGTTTAGGAAGGGGAGAGATACGAATGGTACCATTGCAGTAATGAGATCATTAATTGAGAGGAATATAGAGTACAATCAGGACGTATATGCCTGTTTCATAGATTTCAAAAAAGCGTTTGATAGAGTGAATTGGGAAAAACTAATGCATGTATTGCAGAAAATAGGAATGGATTGGATGTTCAGTGCAATAGATATGGGATGAGAATCAATATTAATAAAACAAAGGTTATGCGATTTTCCAGAAAGAAAAAGGTTAAGCTACACATTAACATAGGAGGAGAAAAAATAGAGCAGGTAGAAATGTTTATGTATCTCGGAAGTGTGTTGGACCAACACGGTCAAAGTAATAGGGACGTAAGGAGAAGAATTGGGCTAGGCAAGGAGGCTTTCTCAAGGAGAAGGGAGTTGATGATGGGGACGTTGAGTAGAGAGGTTAAAAAAAGACTCGTAAAAACTCTGATATGGAGCATAGCTATGTACGGCGCAGAAACGTGATTGCTGAAGTAGGAGGATGGATGTAGATTGGAGGCTTTTGAAATGTGGGTGTGGAGAAGAATGGAGAAGGTGAAATGGACCGAAAGGAAAACAAATGAGGAAGTACTGGAGATGGTGGGCGAGGAGAGGGGTCTGTTGAGAGAAATCCTATGGAGGCAGGAAATATGGATGAAAGGAGTATTGAGTGGCAGTGGGGTGTTGAAGAAGGTAATAGAGGGGAGAATGTTAGGCAAACGAGGAAAGGGCAGGAACAGGATAGAGATGTTGGATGGGATGAAGGGAGGAAAGAAATACACAGAGATGAAGAGGGACCTGATATAGATTAGTTTGCTAGGTGGGGAGTCACAAAATGTTTACTTGATAGTTGTGTCCATCCAAAAACCTACCTTAACCGGTAGATTACCTAATAATAATAATAATAAATAATAATCTTAAAATTAATAACAGTCAAAAGCTTTGTTTCACTGTACTAGCAAATTTGAAACACTACTGTATTTGAAGTTGAAAAGTTTAACTAGAACACTCGAAATTAGTTTCTGTCGATAGACTTTTTATTAACCAATACTTATTTTAATTTTTTAAAATACATAAGAAAATATATAACCCCTCCACTTGGTTTGCTATTTATACAACGTCATTAATTGCAGGCTCCATTCCCCTTCCCTTAAATATGTACTTAAGGCAGATTTATTCTCTGTAATTATGTACTCTGCATTTTAATATATAAAATAAGTGGACGGTTTGACATGAGAATTGATAGTAAGATGGTAAAATGAACAGGAGATATAATATGTATTGTCTCCTAGTCTTCAGTGTTTATTTATTTGGTAAGCATAAAATGACTATCAAAAGACAATGGTCATAATGACAACATTTTTTGTTACTTAGAAAATAAATTCCTGTAAAATTATTCAAATTGCTTGAAATAGCATTGGTTTATGGATTTCCTAATCCAATGATAAGTGCTCAAAAAATGCCTCTAAACCAAATCAACATTTTCAATAAAATAAGTGGGGATCATCTCACAACTTCACTTTCCCCTTCCCTTCTCAATCCCCTGCACCACAAGAAGCATAGTGACACCTTAATCTTGAGTGGGAGTGTGCACATTCATTTTTATCTTGAAGTTAAACACAGTTACATGGAAGTTAGTGAAGTCTCCCAAAGAATAGCCTTTTGCAGAGGGAGGAAGAAAGTACACAGAAATGAAGAGGGACCTGGTAGGTTGCTGGATTTTGTTTTGTTAGGAGTAACAAAATATTTATTTGGTAGTTGTGTCCATCCAAAACCTACCTTAACTGGTATATTACCTTATAATAATAGACAAATATATCCTGGTTATCCTTCATTTTTCTTTCTAAAAGTGACCTCATTATTGCTAAGACATGAAGCATAAAAATCCTCTTTATAAATCCTAGATTCACTGTAATAAATATTACAAATGACCCCTTAAAAAAATTTCCTTCCTCACTTTAATAAATTCTTGAACAGTTCTGTAGGGATGTTATCTATTGCCACAGCTTTCTTTGATTTAATTTCTTTTTTTTATGTCTTTTCTACATGTATATTGTAGTCCATTACTCCATACCCTAAGGTATCTTTATCAACATTATGTTCCCTTTCTACATCCAAACTACCTGGCCATATTATTTTATAGTGCCTCTATATGAGGAATAAGACAAACTTTGTAAATTCAGAAACATTTATTAAAACAGTACTACCAGTTTCATCACATGGGTGACATCTTCAGGTACAGTATGTCACCAATGTAATGAAGCCAGTTTTACCATATTAATAAATTTTTGTGAATTAACAAAGTTTGTCTTATTCCTCAAGATGAATGTTCACCAGGTTGAGCCCAATACCATTGAAAAGTGCTTCTACATATTCTTGCAATTCTGTCAGAACCTCTTCATAATTGATTAATATTTTACATGCTGTATCTGTAATACTGTAAATGTAACTTCCTTTCCTAATCCTGACAGCTCCTTCACCTTTATGTAAGGTGAACCCATTTCACCCAATGTAAATTTTTCATATCCTTGTACATGTCCCTCCACAATGTTTACTTTTTCCTATTACTTTCTTACTTCACGTAATTGCTATGCATTTGTACATTTTCTCCCTAATTCCACACTCATGTTCTTCCATTTTCTTCTTTCATTCATCTTTATCCCAATTATTTTCTATGTTATATCCTCTATTCAACCGGCACAGGGAAAGGAACTGGCCCCCCTACCCTGATGTGTGAATATTCACACGCCGTCGGGCTTGGTACATGGGTGAGCTCTACCATCACCTACTAAACCGACCTTCGGGTTGATTACTGTGTTGTTGTATCCTCTATTCATGACATTCTAATCCTTTTCTTTTCCTATTTACTACTACCACTCAATACACCTTTCATCCATTTTTCCTGCCTCCATCTGGTAGCTATAATTTAAAAGAAAGCCACCTTTTTAATTTCCTTCTGGCTGATTACCTATTACAAGTCATAAACTATTGGAGAAAAAGATTAGATTTCTATGACTGACAAATATTTCTGATTATGTAGAACAATCAAGTCACTGGGTTAAAAAACCTACTTGTAATAACAGGTGATGATAATGCTTGAAGCTAAAAGTCACCCTGCAGGCTTACACTTATGCTTGTATAGATATTGTTGAAATTCTATCTCCTGCAGAACAACCCAACTCATAAAAAGTGTCATGCCAAAGGTCTACTCTAATATGGAGCCAATGGATTTCAAGTAGAATGATTAAATTTGTCTCTCAAATCCTTCCTTGTTCTTAATTGCTGAATTTAGAGAGGGAGAATTAATTTTAAAATATAAAGTATCACCAAAGCTTTTCACCTTCTTTTGATGTATGTCATAGTCTCTCAGGCATGCATCATTTTGGATTTCATACAATAGGCCAACAGATCAGATGCCATCTACAACTTAGACTTAAGTGGTAACACCAATAACAAAATGCAATAAAAGAAGACTCGCAATTGAGGAGGCAGGGCTTAAATGCATGAATGCACTTCTTGGTAATTAGAAAAGTAGACCAGGGAGGAACAGTAGGCAGTCTTCAATACCTGTTTCTGGAGGAGTATGGTGACGATAAAATGGATTGATAAAAAAAGAAATGAGGAAGCATACAGATGATTGACAGAGAAAAAGTCAATGCAGAGCTTATAGAAAAAGGAAAAACTAGGATGGCCATGACTTCAGATCCAATGGGTCAGTTAATAATATAGCAAAAGGGACAACCTGAGAGGAAAATAGGAGCTGAATATTTACCCTAAACAAGTGGGATGCAATCAAAAGAGCTATCAAGGTTCAAAAAGAAAGTCTAGAAAAATTTAATGGTAAAGTCAGCAATCCTTAAATGAGCACTAAGTAACTCCAATTGTGTTCTGTGTTGACCACATAATATTGGTACATGAGAAAGGTCCTCATCTAGACTTTTTACCACTCAATCACACACTAAACATCTGACAGGACCAATAAGTTAAATAATAGTTTTGAGATCACGAAATTTGATTAATGGGAGGAGTTTTTGCATTGGAAATATGCCAAAACACTGGTAAGTTCTCAGAATTCATTACTTTTTTCATTCTCTTTTTCATATGACATTAATTAAATACTTCAGTAACTAACCTTTCATTGGTTTTCATTGTAGATGCTGTTATTTGCATTGCAGACAAGATTTTTGTCGGCAGTGAATTCAAAATGTCCTAGGACAGTTGCTTTTATCCTCATACTTTATCTCTGTGACAGCTTATTTATTTTCATCCACCCATTGAGGTCATACAAAATGCTGCCTTCCAATCATGTGCTCAAGCCTAATAATATGCTACCCATTTTTTATTCACGCGAATTTTGCTGCAAATTGACTATTTCAATTATGACCTTCCACTACCGTTCCACTAGTCGTATCTTCTACGTGCATGTAGAATCATTGAACCCCAGGAAGTACCAACTTTAAATACCTTAAGCTGGTTGCAGGCGATGGTAACAAATTCCAAAAATATTTTTGTTCCTTTTGGAAATATAATGACCACGCTTATAAATATGCGGATTTTGTTCAACACAAGGATGAATGAGTAGTTTTTATCATTAACCATACATGAAACCACAAAAGTAGCTGAATGGATTAGAGAGTAAGATCATTTAGCCTAGTTGCTTCTAGTCCCCAGTTCCACTATTTAAGGGTGAACTCAAGTACATCAATTCATTAAAAACTTAAAAACTTTTCTCTCAGCCGTAAATATTTCCCAGAATACATTTTAATATATGGCACGAGGTTGTACCCAGTGAAAAATCTAAATCTAAATTAACAGGTTAGATATTAGTTTATTTACAGAGTTAATGCAGGAAAAAAGTTTTATTACCATTAGCCTATTTTGTTGAGTTTCATCATTTTTTTAATGAAAAATTAGAGGCTACTAAATGTGATTGTTATGCAATTTTCACACTCTTTTTACAGTATTTTAAATCAATTCATAGGGCCTGGTATGTGGCATATATTTTTCTGGGACATTTTATACATGCTATGATTTAAGTGAGACCCACAAAAGTTATTGTGGGCGCTGATTATCAACATAGATTTGTTGGGATGAATCTTGAATCTATTCTCACTTCTTTCCTTTACTCTCACATCATTTCATTATACCAATGAGGTAGTGAGAAGGCTGTAAAAATATTTGATTCAAGGCCATTTGAAAAGTAGTAGTAATGCAGGGAACCTGCTAGTATTATTTCCGCATTAATATTCTCATTTTACAATGAATAATTAGACTGATCCACAACCTGTACATGCCTCAGACTGCTCAGGTGCGAGTGGGGAACGGATAGTCCTGATGGGCCGTGTTAGGAAGAGGTGTATGGAAGGGTTGTCCATTGTCACCGATGCTGTTCAACGAATATGTGGAGGAAATGATTAAAGAGGCATGGGAAGAATTGGAGGTGGGAATGAAAGTCAGAGGGGAATTGGTAAAATCGGTTAGGTTTGTTGATGACCAAGCATTAGTTCCACAGTCAGCCAAGGGGTTGCAAGCATTGTTGAGTGAATTGGAGGTTCAGTGCGATAAATATGGGATGAGAATCAATATTAATAAAACAAAGGTTATGCGATTTTCCAGAAAGAAAACGGCTAAGCTAAATATTAAAATAGGCGGGGAAAAAATAGAACAGGTAGAGCAGTTCACATATCTCGGAAGTGTTTTGGACCAATACGGTCAAAATGGTAAGGACGTAAGGAGAAGAATTGCGCTATGCAAGGAGGCTTTTTCAAGGAGGAGGGAGTTGATGACGGGGACGTTGAGTAGGGAGGTTAAGACAAGACTTGTTAAAACTCTGAAATGGAGCGTAGCTATGTACGGCGTGAAACCCGGTCACTGAAGCAGGAGGATAGACGTAGATTGGAGGCTTTTAAAATGTGGGTGTGGAGAAGAATGGAGAAGGTGAAATGGACCGAAAGGAAAACAAATGAGGAAGTACTGGAGATGGTGGGTGAGGAGAGGGGTTTGTTGAGAGAAATCCTATAGAGGCAGGAAAAATGGATGAAAGGCATATTGAGCAGTAGTGGAATGTTGATGAAGGTAATAAAGGGGAGAATGTTGGGCAAGCGAGAAAAGGGCAGGAACAGGATAGGGATGTTGGACGGGATGAAGGGAGGAAAGAGGTACACAGAGATGAAGAGGGACCTGATGTAGATTAGGTTGCTGGATTGGGTTTTGTTTGGAGTTGCAAAATGTTTATTTGATAGTTGTGTCCATCCAAAAACCTACCTTAACCGGTAGATTACCTAATAATAATAATGAATAATTGATATCTGACTGACAGTCAAGTTAGAATGTTAACTATAGATAATGCAAGCTAAGGAATGACAAGACTATATTGAAAATTTTCAGTATTATACCTTTCTTTGAATAATATCGTGATTGCTTGTATTTTGTGGATTTGTATTTGTCTGATGAATATATTCGTGGTAATTTTTGTGGTGGACAAAATTAGAGGTAGTGTGACTACGTTTTTCCATTTCCATTTTATTTCTATTCATATTGATAGTTATTTATATTTTTCTATTTTCTCATTATATTTTGTGTTTTCTATTTCCTCGTTATGTAAGCTGTTGTCCAATTGAATTCATCATAGAATGCAATAAACTGTCCTTGAGTTCCACAAAATCTCTGCCTTGTCTCATTCCATCCAACATGCCTATTTTTTTCCTCCCCTGCCCATTCGAGTATTTACTGTCTTTGAGTACAAGATCGGGAATTAAAAAAAAAAACTCTTACGAATGAATTGGTGTTAAGACGCTCGGTGAGGTCGACTCTGTTCCCATTTATTTTGTATTTTTCCCACCGCGGTGCAGAGCAACAGAAGCGATCTGTCGCCTAGGAAAACCGGTCGTTCTGCAACCAGCATGACTTCACCGTCCAACAGGTGACCGACCCGCCGCAAACAGGCGTCTGACCGAAATTCTATTGACGTCACGCCGCGCCTACCCCTCCCCCCCAGAGCTTTCTCCTACTTTCCTTTCCTTCGCTCCACGTGCATTTTATTACTCCTGTCAGTTGTGCAACGGGGTGAGTTTAGACGGAAGTCCAGGAGAAATGAAAAAACTCATTAAAAATATGTATATACTTATGCATACATAAAGTATTGTGGCCCACGGTAGACCAGGTGTAGAGCGTTGGACTACTGACCGGAGGGCCCGGGTTCGATTCCCGAGCAAACCCCTCTGGGCACCTGCAGCTCCACCCAAGGTATGTGATTTTTTGGGTACCAGATCTTTCTGGGAAACCATAGCCGGCACAGGGAAAGGAACTGGCCCCCCTACCCTGATGTGATGTGACCGTCATATGGTGAACATATTCATTCACATGGATATAGATATAAGGAAAAGGGATAGGAACACACATAAAAGATGAACACTCGAGAGGTGGGGAGGGCGAAATCGAGCATATAACAAGTGCAAAATATTTCCCTGACCGGGACTTGAACCACGGATCTTTCAACTTACCGGGCCGATGCTCTAACCACTTGAGCTATCGAGGAAACGTAATTTACACCAAAATCTACGGGGGGTTTATGCATATATACATATAGACACACACATTTTATCACAGACACCCGCCAAATGGCGAACACATATTCACATGAATAGAAAAAGGGAAAGAAACACATAAAAGGCAGAAAAAATGTTTTTGGGGAAGGTGGAAAAATGCGAATGACAAGCCTAAAAAAGTTTCCTACTCGAACCACGGACCTTTTTACCTTCCGAGCCGATGCTCTATCAATTGAGTATATAAATATGTATACTTAATTGTACACACAAACAGGTGCAAGCTATGAAATGTAAAGCGAAGGGAAAGAGATGAAAGCAAGAGAAAAAACAACATCACCATCTCAAAAATAATTGAACGAGTCGCCGTTCTCACGCAAATTAGTCTATTAGCTAAAGAATAAGAATCCTCTCGCTTCCTTCTTCATGATACCACAATTCCAATAAATCGAAATTTTACGAAGGGGGGAGAGAAGTAGTGCAATTACCCAACGTCGGATATATCCGTGGAGTTTTCAAATGTGGCCGATATTTCGTGAAAGATAATCAAGTTTCCCTGAAGATTTAGACAACCCTTCCCTTGTTACGTCCGCCGAGGAACGTTATTTGGTGACCACTTACTTTACCTGCTCGACGTATTTGTTAAAATGAGATTATTGAAAGCGGGACTGGGAGAATCGACTTCCCTACTTGCTTTGTACTCGCAAGTAGGTCTTTACGTGAAATGGTCCAATTAAAATGCTAAGGTTTTCAAAACATGCACAAACTGACTTAAAAATAAAAGAATGCGTATCACTTGTTGAGGAAATGACATATTCTTATTGTTCTAGTTGTTCTCTAAGATCATCATTTGGGAATGTTATTCTTAGAATATTTTGTACAGAAATGAACGTCGAGTGGACAGTTTCTTGCCTCTTTCCATTGAAAATTTAAAATTATGTCTTTGATTGACCGGTTGACGCATAAAAATTATTTTTCCCCGTTTAATGAACGAAGGGCGACGTGTTGATTGGAGAAAAGCCATTGAGACCCAGTTTTATTTTTATGAGCTACCTCTTTCAGTCGAAAATTGCACTCTGACCAGAGCCAAATAAAATTTGAATCTTGCAATAAGATTTTACAGCTCCGTACATGAAGCTGAGCGGTTTATTTTATGATATTACTTCGGAATTCTTAATATCCTCGGTATTGACTGATTATGGCAAAACATATTTGATGATGATTTATAGAACAATTTAAGGATTTGATTAGAACTACAGATTTAAAACTGTAAGTGCGATAGGACATATATCTTAAATCATTATTATGATTAAATTATACACAGTATACATATATTTCGATGATATTAACAGAATACAAATATCTCGGGTAATATTTAAAGCCTATAGCAATTGTAAAACCTTCCAATATTTCAGTTCCCATCAAATATTGCTTCGGAGAAATACGAGGCGTGTTCATAAAGTAAGGCCCGTTTGGTCACAGAAAAAAATATACTCATATGAAACACATTTTATTGGCACTTTTGGTTAGCTACAAACCTACTTCAATTATCTACATAATCGCCGTTCACTTCTAAGCATTTTTCGTACCGCTGCACCAGCTTCTTTAACCCCTCTTCATAGAAACTCGCCGCCTGAGGGTTGAACCAATCGACAACGCCATTCTTGAGTTCCTCTTCGGTTTTGAAACGTTGTCCACCGAACCACTGTTTCAAGTGCAAGAAGAGGAAGTAGTCGCTGGGTGTAAGGTCAGGAGTGTACGGTGGGTGGTTTAAAGAGTTCCCAACGACCCAAAAACTCTCGTCCACTGGACATTCTTCGCTCTTTGTGGTGGTCGGTGAGCATTTTCGGTACCCACCTTGCACGCAATGTGTGGTATCCGAGGTTTTCCGTAACAATATTGTAGACATTAGTGCGTCCAAGTTGAGGAAATTGTTCAGCCAGGCCATTAATTGTCAATCGACGATCACATCGCTGTTTTTGTTCCACTTGCGAAACAATTTCATCGGTCAGAATACTGGGCCTACCACTTCGCTCTTCGCCATGGACATTTGTTCGTCCATTTTTAAAATCACAGCATCATTGTCTAACCTTTCCTTCACTCATAACTGTAGGTTTATAAACTAGGCATAATTCCCGATGAATTTCAGCAGCCGACAATCCTTTTGCATACAAGAATCGTATGACAGAACGCACTTCACAGCTGGCGGGATCAACGATTGTCGCGGACATTGTTGTTTGCATGCACGGACAAGCAAACGACTTCTGAAACAAAGCAAATGCTGCTATAGCTTCTGCATGAATCAGTAGATGGCGCTGCAGGAGCAAAACTGTGTTCTGAAGCGCCAATATTTGAATATAAGCAAACGGTACTTACTTTAAGAATACGCCTCGTAGCTCAAATTGACTAGTTCAACGATGACCTTCCACTACCGTCCCAATAGTTGTATCTTCTACGTGCATGTAGAATCACTGAACCCCAGAAAGTACCTACTTTAAATTCCTTGAGCTGGTCGCAGGCGATGGTAACAAATTCCGAAAATATTCTTGCTCCTTTTGGAAATATAATAACCACGCTTATAAATATTTTTTCCAAGAAAAATATTATTTTGATGTTTTCGGATGATTTAGATGAGTAATGCGAAAAATCAACTTTTGAATATCTGATACAAAATTCACTTTTAAAAGTTTTTTTTATCAAATTCCATTACCAAAAGGATCGGGTTGGTGCGGAGGTGGAGTGTCCTGGCTTCCCACCCTGAGAGTCCGGGTTCGAATCCTGGAGTTGACAGATATTTTTCATTTGTAACCCAATACCTACTTGGGGTGCTTTGTGGAGAGAACTTTAAATGAGTGCGCCGTCCGTCGGGTGGGACTAAATTGCGGATCCCTCGGGGTCTTTCGCTACGAGTGGGCACATGCCGACATGCCGTGTTTCTCTTTGCCCGTCTTCCTCCTTTCCCATCAATTTCTAACGACGCAAATGACCTTAGTTGGCGGTCGCCTCCCCTAAAACTACTACTTCTATTTCCAAAATTATAATGAAGACACCGACACTTGCTATTTTACCACATTTGAAAGACTTTTGGGAGGATAATCAAATATGATTACATTTTATCATCACCATTACCTCTATTTAATATGTCAATTGACTTAAGTTTCGATACAGATAGAAATCTCAGCACATAGCAGAATTATTTGTCAAATTTAACTTGATTAGATCATAGTCCATGGAAAAGTATTTGTACCGTTTTTGGCTGCTTTGTTAAATTAATTGATATTTAAGTCAATAATAGTTTCATAAATAAATGCTACAATTTTCGATTATTCAACTTTAATTACCTTTTTGAATTTTTATTCGAGCACTTAAATTAACCGCACCATAAACCAAATATTGTTAAAAAGGCGGGAAACTATTGTGTTGCTCTGCAATATCAAAAATGTTTTTCTATTCCCAAACGTGGAAATTAAATTAACATTAAATTATTTTTATTTCTTCAGGGAGTCCTTGTTATTTTACTTTATCAGAAATCGCCCACTGGTGCTAATGTGCTGTGATTGTAACAATCTAATCATAAGGTAGTAATTTTCACACTGTCGATTCCTCTCCTTGGCGTTTTGCGAAAAATAGAGGAAGGTTACTATTGCACGTTCAATTAGATAAAAATGCTAATTTTCGACTGAGCTATCGAGGCAGAAAACTATTTTCAACGCCAAAAAACATTTTCGAATCTTGCTTCAAAAGTTAATGGACGAAATACATATAAGTAAGAGTCGGAATGACCTCGAAAGGGACATCAACCTCGACGAACCGTAGCGAAGAGTGCAGTGGATTTCATTAATCCCACTCGAGAAAATAATTTGTGTCTACGTTTCATATTAATGCCTCCCTCTCTCTCTATCTATGCATCTATATTCCGATGATTTTAAAAATTTCCTTTCAAAAAAAGTCATATCTCCGGAGTAAACCGACTGGGAAAAATTTTCCGTTTCTTCGCGATCGTGTGTGTAAATATATATATAAAACTTTTGGACGGCACAATAGAACACAGAATAAAACAGATAACACGTAAAAGAACACTCACATTGTAGATTATTTTAAAAAATAATCTACAATGTGAGTGTTCTTTTAAGCGTTATCTGTTTTATTCTGTGTTCTATCGTGCCGTCCAAAAATTATATTTCTTTCGTGAGTGCTTCCGCATCATCTATATATATATATATATATATATATATATATATATATATATATATATATATATATATATATATATATATATATATATATATATATATATAAGGTAATCTACCGTTTAAGGTAGGTTCTTGGATGGACACAACTATCAAATAAACATTTTGTGACTACCCACCTATCCAACTAATCTATATCAGGTCCCTCTTCATCTCCGCGTACTTCTTTCCTCCCTTCATTCCGTCCAACATCCCTACCCTCTTCCTGCCCTTTCCTCGCTTGCCCAATATTCTCCCCTCTATTACCTTCTTCAACATTCCACTGCCGCACAATACGCCTTTCATCCATTTTTCCTGCCTCCATAGGATTTCTCTCAACAAACCCCTCTCCTCACCCACCATCTCTAGTACTTCCTCATTTGTTTTCCTTTCGGTCCATTTTACCTTCTCCATTCTTCTCCACACCCACATTTCAAAAGCCTTCAATCTACGTCTATCCTCCTGCGTCAGCGACCACGTTTCCGCGCCGTACATAGCTACGCTCCATATCAGAGTTTTTGCGAGTCTTGTCTTAACATCCCTACTCAACGTCCCCGTCATAAACTCCCTCCTCCTTGAGAAAGCCTCCTTGCCTAGCGCAATTCTTCTCCTTACGTCCTTACCACTTTGACCGTATCGGTCCAAAACATTTGCGAGATATGTAAACTGCTCTACCTGCTATATTTTTTCCCCGCCTATTGTAATATTTAGCTTAGCCTTTTTCTTTCTGGCAAATCGCATAACCTTTGTTTTATTAATATTGATTCTCATCCCATATTTATCGCACTGAACCTCCAATTCACTCAGCAATGCTTGCAACTCCTTGGCTGACTGAGCAACTAATGCTTGGTCATCAGCAAACCTAACCGATTTTACGAATTCCCCTCCGACTTTCATTCCTACCTCCAGTTCTCCCCATGCCTCTTTGATCATTTCCTCCACATATACGTTGAACAGCACCGGTGACAATGGGCAACCCTGCCTTACCCCTCTTCCTAACACTGCCCATCCGGACTCTCCGTTGCCCACTCGTACCTGAGCAGTCTGAGGCATTTACAGATTGCGGATCAGTCTCCTGTCCCTCCTATCCATTCCCATTTTCTGCAATACACGCATTAATTTTTCCCAATTCACTCTATCAAACGCTTTTTCGAAATCTACAAAACAGGCAAAAACGTCCTGGTTGTATTCTATATTCCTCTCAATTGGTGATCTCATTACTGCCATGGCATCACGCGTACCTCTTCCCTTCCTAAACCCAAACTGATCATCCCCTAAGTAATCATTTGCCTTATTCTCTATATTTTGTTGATGATCCTGAGAATAACTTTAGCTGCGTGGGATATCAAACTTATTGTTCTGTAATCCTCACATGATATAGACTTTGCCTTTTTTGGAATAGGAACTAACACCGATCTCACAAAATCTTCCGGCCAGATTCCTTCTTCATAGATACTACGAATAAGTCCATATAGGGCCTTCTTCCCGCATTTTCCTAAACATTTCAACAGTTCTACAAGTATGTTGTCCACCCCCACGGCCTTAATTGCTTTCATCTCCTTTAATGCCCTTTCTATTTCATCGTCGAGTATACCTGGACCTAAGCTATCTTCTTCTACGTCATGTTCCTTTTCTATGTCTAACCTTGTCGGCCTAAGTTCTTTACCATACAGTGTTTCTATATATTCCTTCCATCTCTCTTGGATTTTTCCTGGTTCAACTATTATCTTACCCCACTTATCTTTAACTGTTAGCACAGACGTTGCCTTCTTACTTCCCGATAATAACTTAACCTTGCTGTATAGAGCACCAATTTCACCCTTCTTCTGTAAACTTTCCATATCCTCGCATTGCGTTTTCCACCATTCTTCTTTTGCTTTATTTGTGGCTCTTCTCAATTTATTGTTTAACTCTTTGTACATCATTTTGCCTAACTCTGTGTTTACATTTTTCCATCTTCTTCTATCATCCATCTTTTCAATCATCTCATCCGTTACCCATGGTTTCCTTATTCTTTTCCCGTTAATGGTTCCTATAGTGTCTTTTGCTGCTTCCGATATCCCTTGCTTGATACATTCCCATTTTTCTTCGATATTACTCAGTTCTTTACCGTCATCCATCATTTTCTCTACAGCCTGCTGATACTCCTTCCTCGTTAATCCATTTAATGCTTCTACGTTCCATTTCCTAACCCTCCGCCCTTGCCTTATCTTCTTGAAACGGACGTTACATTTCATAATAACTAAATTGTGGTCAGAGTCCGCATCAGCTCCTGGGAAACTGTGCGAATTTATCACACTGTTCCTAAACCTGTGCCTAACCATAATATAATATAATCTAACTGATACCTTTCTGAGTCACCTGGCATTTTCCATGTATACCTTCGCCTTTTGTGATGTCTAAACCATGTGTTGGTGATGACTAACCCCTGTCTCCTGCAGAACTCAATTGCTTTCTCCCCGCGTTCATTCCTCGTGCCTAACCCATAGTCCCCCACCTCTCCACCCTCTTTTCCTTCGCCTACCGTCGCATTCCAATTCCCCATCACTATCTAATGTTTCCCTGCAGGAACACTCTCGATGATATCCTCTAACTCATTGTACATCCTATCGACTTCTTCCTCCTTGTGATTGCTCGGTGGCATGTATACCTGAACAATGACCAAGTTCGTCGGCTCTGTTTTAATCTCTACGAGTAAAATTCTATCTGTCGCTTGCTCTATGTTGACTACGCTTCTTCCTACCCCTTTATTTAATATTATGGCAACCCCTCGTTGGCTCTCGTCCCCGCCGCTGTATATCACTCTATAACTGTCACTCCAGTAATCCCCGCTATCCTTCCATCTCACCTCGCAGAGACCTAAAACATCTATATTACCTCTTTCCATCTCTCGCTTAATATTTTCTAATTTTCCTGTCCTCAACATTGTCCTAACGTTTCATGTTCCTATTCTAACTACTTTCGTCTTCTTCTGCATCTTCTGTACTGCTATTTCTTCCCTGCAAGGGTTTCGTGGGATGACGACCGCGGAAGTCTTGCCTCCCCCGCTGCCGGGCACGACACACGGCCCCTTGGGCCGAGTCCCGCAGTTGCCAGGACTCAATTTCTGTTTTGCGTCTATCATTATTTTCTTGGGAATGATAATTGAGGTGGTTTCCCGTTGCCTTCCTCAATAGTGTTTTTAACGTGACACCATCACTTAATGGCCGTCCCACTGGGGTCAGACGCCATTGCAGCCGCCTCACTGAGGAACAGACGCTGCGTGGACTACCTTTCGTCTGGCTCCTAACCTTCAACCTATCTGGCATGGGTGACCCTTCCAGGAGTAATTATTATTACTCCCGCCAGCACAGCTCTAGGGGTCATCGGAACACACAAGCCCTTCCACCACGACAAGGTTGTAGTCCATGGGAGGGATATATATATATATATATATATATATATATATATATATATATATATATATATATATATATAATTTTGAAAATGACGCTCTTCGGCGACGCAAAAACACGGAAACACTAAGATAATAAATATTACACACACAGAAACATAAAAGAAGGACACTTACAGTAGATATTTACGTTTCGACGGCACGGCCGTCGTCATCAGAATCTGATGACGACGGCCGTGTCGTCGAAACGTAAATATCTACTGTAAGTGTCCTTCTTTCATGTTTCTGTGTGTGTAATATTTATTATCTTAGTGTTTGCGTGTTTATATATATACATACATATATACATACATACATACATACATATATATATATAAGAGTACGTAAATGTACATATGTGTGTGTGTATGCGTATAAGCAAGGTGACGGCTTGGGTAGCAAAGAGTTTGACTCCTGACCAATTGCATCCAGTGTCAAATTATACTTATGCTGCTATACTTATGCTAATTGCATCCAGCCATTATACTTATGCTGATATCCTTCCTTTTCAGAAATTTTCAGACGTCCGAGAGAAATAAATTGGACTTTTAGTCTTAAACGTAAACATTTCATTCCTTGGAGATTTCAATCTTTCAAGACGTTTCAGATACCGTGTTTAGTCTTTTATCTTCAGCACCAAAAAACCTCAGGGTGGATGATTTTATTCATTTTTCGATAAAAATATCTTCACAAATAAAATTTAAGTAAGATATTTCGCCACTCTCCATTTAATAACTCAGTCACTGATTTAGTCTCTCAAGTATTCATTCTTTTGTTTCATTCATGGGAGCAATTATGTGGTGGGAATAACATTTTAGAGGGTCGTGTTATTACAGATATTACGTAGGCTATAACGGTCTAGAGAAATGCTGAACTATTATAATATTAAAATGCAGTATAACTACAAAGGATACTGATGACAAATTTATGGCATTTTAAGATACAATATAATTACGAAGTATAGTAATGGCAAATTAATAACTCCATGTGCCCCTGCTATTTGGAACTAGCACAGAAAATCTCAAACTAGTTAAATGATAACTATCTCTTTCAATAAAAAGTATGGATATTTTCCCTTATTCTAATAATACATTTTTAAAAGATTCGTAGTAATTAACCTGTTGTGGTGCCGAAACGAGTCTCTCTTTGGAGGAAATGATCCTTAACGATCTCTTTATCCCCGTATATTTCTAAACATGCATTCAACTCTTTACTTTACGAACATCTGAAGCAGATGTTTGATCTTTTTCTAGTGCATTTGTGAGAGCGTGTTGGGGAGATCGAAGGAAGGAGAACACGCGAAAAAATATGCGCGACAGTTTCGCCCGTCATAATAATATCGAAAAAAGAGGAGCCGCGGTGTAAGAATGCCCTCCAACATACACTGGGGAAAGTGGACACCATTATTCTTAGTCGCGCATTTGAATGCTAATCTCTCGCTATCATGGTGACAAAGAAAGCACGATGTTGAGCAAGTGACCGGGGATGTCTCTCAAAATGACCGCCTTAAATTCCGCTCTCCACCAGCGAAGTGGTCATAGCTGGAGCCCGAAACCCGGTTGAACCTCACGGACCCCGAAACCGTCATCAGGGGGCGGACAGGAATGAGGGGTATGCCTGGACCCCCCCCCAACCCGACTCCGTGTGTTCCTCTTCATCCATTCATACCCTCCCTCCGATTAAATACCCTCCCCTCCCACTTTGGTGTAGGAAGAACGTGCGTGCATACCTGGCTGACCGACCCGGTTTGGACGACTAATATATGAGAGGTGAGCAAAGAGTACTGGGGTTATGGGATTGAGGGCAATTTTTTTGCTGTTGGCCCAAGAAGAACATAATTTGACCTCCCAACTCACACACCTCGGGTTCCATCTTTATATTACGACTCGTATCACGATTGCGCAGGTCAGAGTCGTAGGACGTTCGTTGGGCGCATTCGCACGGTTAAAACGTACACTGACACTCTCTCCCACCCAAACTTGGGGTAATAGAGGGTGGAGTTGAGGGTTGGCAGGCGAGGACATTACCCCGCCGGCTCCGGTGGCAGGCGGGGTAATGTCCTCGCCTGCCAACCCAGAGGTCCTGGGTTCGATAACCACCTTGGTGAATTTTCCTCTACCTAGGGCTTGGGTGTTAGTAATTGTCTTTAATGTAATGCGAGTATGTAGGGGTTAGACGGAAGAAGTGACCATAGAGTCTCAATTTCGCCCCAATAAAAGTCGAGAAATAAATACATGAATTTAACCTCACCGCGAAAGCCGTCGCGCTTGACATTATGGAAAATGAAGGGAGGGACCCAGGGCGGTGGGATTGTGCTGGTAGGCGGTTTAGAGGCTTGGGAGGAGGTTAGAAGTGAGAAAGCGAGGGGAATTGGTTGGCTTGCGTGTCGAGAACCCCGGCGGGCCACTCTTCCAAAAATGAACGAACAAAAGCAGAACATCGAAAGTGATTGACGACTTGGATATCCGTGTCTAGAGGATGATGAGGAATCATCAAAACCGGTCGGCCAAGTACAAATAACTACGTGAGCTACGTGCAGGACGTTTTTCAGTATCACTCCCCTTCTCTAATGATCAACAGTATTTAGATCAAACAGTGGTAATAAAGTAACTTATAATACGTCTGCCGTAAAGTGATCGAGACGGTTGGCAGTGGTCGATATTAATTCTGTGATATTATGTTGATTAATATTCGAGTAGCACGGAATAGATTGGTCATAGTCAGCACTGATCAAGGGCTAGCTGTCTGTGGTTTTTAGACGGTGGCTTTGAAATCCGCGTAAATGACAGGTAAATAAGCAGGGCTGGTCCATTTTTTTTCACAATACCAAATGCATCACATTTAAAGTTACGATGTAAATTAATATATCCCGGCATAGGGAAATAACATTTAAAAAAGCGCGTTAATTTCCCTAGAAAAGGAAAGAAAGAATAGTTAGAATTAAGGAAATGCAGTGAAAAAATTGCAACAAAATGTATAGTGTGTTTGGCCAGTATCCATCAAAAATCTATCCTAAGCCGGTAAACGACTGCAAATAATAAGGTCGGAAATAAGCAATTTAAAATATTTATAAAGAGAAAAAAATGATAAGACCTATTGCTTCAGCATTTTTGTTAGTAAAGACGTAGGAAATTAATAAATTACAGACAGTAGACAGCGTAGAGTTTGCGGGAGAATATTAGGAAAAAACTGGAAAGAAGGTGAGCAATACTCATATTAGATGAGGTGAAGATAGGTAGAAGACATGAGTAGCTGGAGGAGAAAATTGCAGGAAAATATGTGTTCTTGTTTTTCGGGATTGCTGTAGACCTCCATGTAAAGTAAATTTTGGGAACCATCCAAAGGCCAACTTTCAAATGTCAGAATTATACCGTGATTAAAACAGTAATGACCACTGCCTAGTGAACTAGCACTCATAGTTATTCTCTTTTTAGCCGGTGGAGGTAGCTATGCTTATAATTAAGTGAGCATAACCATGTGCAACTTGATTCTTAAACGAGAATAATTTATCGTGTGTGATGGCGAGCCAGTGTCAATCGCCAGCGTCCAATCGCAAAGAAAATTAGTTAACGAAGTCAAAGAAATTGGCTGTATTCGAACGATGTACTGCGATAAAAGAAGTAGATATCTTGGAAAGACATAAAAGTGAAAAAAAAATCATGCACGAGAGAAAATTTAACTTAATGAGCTCACTCAGTCGGGTTACGGCTGAGATGCATCCCTAATTAGGTGATCTAACCACGAAAGTAGTTGCCAGCGTTCATATTTGAGTGATAAAAGAATCGAAGAAGTCATTGTAAAATAGAAAAACGAGTAGTTTTTCTATAAGAGAGAGAATCTGAGATATTACACTGGACTATAAGGAAACGATCGATTAAAAATGTAATTTTTCTTGCGTTGTACTTTTCTATGACTGGAAAAAACTTGACGGTAGGAGAAATGGAAAATTGAAGAATAGAAACGATGTAAATGAACAACAGAAGAAAGATAAAAACAAAAACGATTGATCTAGTAACAAATGAAAAAAGTCATTTGAGGCGATGGGAAAGATGCGAAAAATGAGAGGCTCATTAATTGGGTCCTTTCTGAGAAACAGGAGTTCATTCAGCCTTGTTCGCGATGTTGGAAATGAACCACAGAGTTAACGATAAATTACAAGCATCACACGACGAAATACGTCAGCGCAAGGATATATGAAGGAATTATGAGATTGGTGAAGACTAGAGTTGGGAATTGGGCAAAATTGACTTAGCATTCAATTTAAGCACTGTATTTTTATCACCCAAACCGGTTTCAATAAAATATTGCCTTCATCAGGTGTCAACAACTTATGATGACACCTGATGATGACGTCCGAAATACGCCTTCGACACCTGATAATGATAATGCTTCGTCGAAACTCGGTTGTGAAATTAATAAAAAAAATTAGTGGAAATGTGGAAGCTCTCTTTTACGCAATTGATATTCACATTTTCCACAAGGGACATCCCACTCAGAATTGGAATAGCTTTTAGGGAATCATAAGAATCTACTGTTGCAACCAATCTATCTAGGGCTGAGGACCTACGAGGATGATGGTGGAAGTCAAGAATGTCAAGTACATATCTACGAAAGATTCAATGTGGTTTTGGATTCGAAGATCATCTTCTCATTGAAGTCGAAATAGATGATACAGCACCAGCCGGGACCGAAATTCTAGCACATAGCTCGGAATACATTACGAAATACGTTCAGAAAACTCCGCTGATCGTGTGTGATACGCTGAAAAACGAAATATTTCGGCCATGCCTTTTCCTTATCATTTAAATGAATCATAACATTTGAAATGATCATGAAACCATGACATGATGGCGGATTTATCGATTTGTCCAACTTCATGTCATCCACGGTAAGCGTAAACGTGTATGACTCACAACTTACTCTTTCAGTGTCTACTATACAACTATCTAACAACCAATCCACGTTAACCCACCTTCATGACCCCCGAAATCGGCAATCTCAGGTTATTTACACTGTAATAAAGCGGAATAACGACTTTTTTATTCCCACTGGTACCATAACCCGTACCCATAACTTAAATTTTTGGATCAATCTCAACAGGTACGCACGCCATCTATTTTACTGTAGCTGTTTCATACTGACACTTAACTGTTTAGTAGTGACACAAAATCATTCCTAAGCAGTTTTTAATAGTCTTATAATGAATTATTTGAGAAGTAAAAAATATGAGATATGTACAGGGAGAGTTCCGAAAGTAATGCAATTAAATTTCCCGCGCTGCTCCTATTGGTCGGAGTGGAATAAAACCACTTGGAGTAAGTGGAATGGATGTAAGATTTTCCGCAAAATCAGTCTCAGGGCTCTCCAAGCCGTGAAAGCGGCAGGACTTCAGTTATTGTAAACTTCTGCGGACATCACCGATGACGAAACCTAGGTTTTTGAATACGACCCAGAAATAAAATGTCCAAGCTCTGAGTGACACACCGACCAGTCTCCCAAGCCCAAAAAGCAAGAATGAGTACATCAAAAGTGGAAACAATGTTCATTGTCTTTTTCGACGGTAAAGGAGTGGTCTATAAGGAGCTTGTTCCTCAAGGACAAACAGTTAACGCTGCCTACTACGTGGATGTCCTGGAAAGACTCCGAAAAAGGGTTATCAGGACGAGAAAACACATCTCCGCTACCTGGCAACTCCATCACGACAACGTGCTACGAGCCCGCGAGTTCCTGGCCAGACACCAGGTGCCAACGCTGCTGCACATCCCCTATAGTCCTGATGTCGCCCCAGCAGACTACGTTTTGCTCCCTCGGAATGAGGTGGCCCTGAAAGGAACCCGTTTTTCGATCATAGAAGATATCCAATCAGCCGTGACCAAGACCTTTCGAGAGGTCGAAGACGGCTTCCAGGGCGTACTATATTATAATTAATAAATTACTTTAACCAAAATGATTGCATTACTTTCGGAGCGCTTCCTTTAGAACACTTTAAATTCTATTTAAAGTATATATTCACTAAAGATTCATACCATGGAAAGGTTAAAATCGACCTCCCAATCCCTATAAAAAATCTAGCTTCAATCAGCAAACTTCCTACCAAAACTACATACTATAAACATTAAGACAATTTCTTCGATAATCTTCTTGATTAGGCATATTTACAATCCAAACTCCATCAAGTCCTACTAATGTAAAAAACATGTAACCTTCTAGTTGAAAGCTCAATTCTGAAAAAATATAATAAAGTATGCACGCTTCTTAGCAAATTTTATTAATTTAATACCTGCTGGTGAAGTGGACAGATAAATTAAATATACGTGGAAGTTCTAAGTAAGGTGAGGGAGGAGGGGGGATTGTTGGCAGAAATCATAAGGAGACATGTATAATGCATGAAAAGCAGATTGATTGGCAATGAAATGTTGAAGACTGAAGTAGAGGGGAGAATGTTGGGCAAACGAGGAAAGGGCAGGAGTAGGATAGGGATGCTGGACGGAATGAAGGCAGAAAGGAAGTATATGGAGCTGAAGAAGGGCTTGTAGAATATTATGTTGTCTTTTCTTGGAAGAAACAAGAGAATTGTTTGGTGGTTTGTGTCCACCCAAAACTTGATTTAACCGGTTGATTACTTATAATAATAATTCATTCCACTACTCTAACTCTGCGTCATTTCTCGTCCATTGACACTCTGACGCTGCACACAAATAGTCCCCAGTAGTAGGGCCCACGCATCAAACACGAATTGAAAGTTCACTCGAGAGAAACTTCTTTTACTTTCACTGAAACTGTCGCTACGCTGTAGATATAGATTTGATTTTTAAAAAAGTTTCTATAACAGAATGGTTTCCAAAGTCTGGCCGCCATTTAATCTCATTCCGGTCAATCAAGCGGTGATCAGCGGATATAATACGTAACTCGAAGTCATGTGCTACACTTTACAGGACCCATTTAGGAAACAACTAAGCAGAAGTAATTCTAAAAATGTAATCGGATATTAGCATGTGGGACCCGCTGTACTAAAACCAGTAACAAACATGACGACGGCTTTCGAGAAACTTATTCAATGATGACCTGATAACAATTGATTATTTGGTAACTATAAATAGGATTCAAAAAGGTAAATGTACCTTTTATTTCAAGATTAGCATCCCATTCCCTTCTGTAATCTACCATGGTTCTTCGATAACCTCCTACGCTCCCCACTTAGCGGGAAACGTTATAATATAAGGCGTCCGCAATAAGTTCATAGTGTTTATGTCACTTGGAATTATTTTCGGACCTTCCACCACCACATGGAAGAGAGGGAAGGCATCGTTGACTGTAACTTGACGTTGCTATTCGGGTGTCTTCTACAGAGAAAAATCCAACTGCAATCTTAAAATATTTCCTCTTTTATCTGCCAAAGCGGGAAACCACTCCGAAATATTTAGCCGAAAGGTTGTTACTCGTACAATGTTCTCGCTAACGAAGAGACAGCTGGTCATTCCATAATCCTTGATTCAAAAGTGCAGTCCCTCAGTAGCATATTGGGATTTGGAAGCAACGCTGAAATAAAAAAAATATCTCAAAACCTCTCGTGCACTCACGACGATGGACTGCATAGGCGAAACAACCGGTTCCACTGCATGAAAATACATTCGGGAAAAAATACGATGCATCCACAGAGAGAGAGAGAGAAAGAACTTGTTCGCACAATCGATAAATTTGCAAAAGTGCACTCCAGAACCTCTTGAAAAAACCGGTGGACGAGTATTTGTTTTAAAGCCACTAGGTGCAAGGGAATAATTGCCCCAAATACGTAGTGGTCTAACCGGAAATCGAAGTGCATTCCGAAGATGGACGCCATTTTGCCTCGGCCAAACTTTCTCCTTCGGGTTGGACGCTTTTTGATCTATTTAAGAACCTCTTTTTTGGAGTAATTTTTGTGCTTGGCGTCCTTTCTTCTTGTTGTCACGCTACCCTTTATAGGACACCAGTTGACCTCACTTCCTTGTCGAAGAGTGAAGACAATGTGTCGGCGGTTGGCGAATTGGGATTTTGAAGGGAGCCTCGTTGATGGGAAAAGATAAAAAAAACTCGTATTTTCGGTCTACAAAGTTGCCGACCATCGACCATTGAATCAGAAAGACCCGTATTTGGGTTCCGGGAAGTGAGACTACAGAAAGTCCACGGGAGCCAAATATTAGGGTTTAGGGAGAAATTACAGGTGGCGTTAGATGTTGTTAGTGGATATCATCTCGAGTCAAACCCAATCACGCCCAAAGCTGATCACGTTAAGGTTGAGTTGAAAAAAAAGATACAATATTCTGAATAATTATTGCATCGGGTGAAAAATATTTCAGTTTCTGTAATTCAATGCGAAATAAGATGGACGGAAAGGGAACAAAACTATATACTCGTAGATCTAGGAATGGTAGAGGAAGAGAAAAGATTGCCAGGAGAATCACAGAGAAGGAAGGACAAGTAGCTGAAGTACTAGTACAAGAAAAAAGATACTGAATACTCGTAGAGGGGAGGATTCTGAAGAATAGAGGGCAAGAGAAAAAAAGAATAAGCATTTTGGGCTAAATTAAAAGGGTATAATGTACGCAGGGCTAAAGAACGAGTTATTGTAAAATTTAGTATGAGGATTAAGGATATTGCTTGCCCTGTTAGTTAGGAAATAAGAGTGAAAGAGTGAATAGTGCCAAGGGCCATTGAGAAACTATCTTAACCCATTAGACCACTGGTCACATAGAAAAAAAAACGCTTCAATGCGCATGTAATGTGTTCTTTGTAATTTAATATTTTAAACTATCTTTATTTCTAGATTTCTAATTTAGATCTTCACGAGACATGTGTTTAATTTGAAAAAATAAATACACCATTTTGCTCGCGAAAATGGACGCATCCTTTCGAGGAAGATTTAATTTTGGGATTCAACGAGTGAAATAATAAGCTACTTGCTTTGTAAAAATTTGATGTTAAGCTTATTATTGAGACTATAATACCAGCGCAATTCGGTTGGGAATCATTTACAGAGCAAATATTAAGATGCGGACTTGACTATTTTACTGAAATTTAAGAAAACTTGCCATTTTGAATGGTATTAGAACACTAAAATCGTAAGATTTGAAAAGGGATAATCGAAATTTAGGTCTGATGAATGTTTCATTATTTAGCACAGTCTGTAGGGATCATTAAAGAATTTTACTTAAACATTAGTAAAGCCTTTACATTTTAGTACATGGAAGGTAAGGCTGTGTGGACATGGCACCTAGTCTTTAAGCGATAGATATAGAGAGGGAGATGAGGGTAGAAGCTTATGAGAGGGTATGGAGAAGAATGGAAAAATTAAGTCGGACAGACAGAAAGACGAATGGGAGAGTTTTTAATATGATTACAGAGACAAAATCCAAAAAAAAGCACAAATTTGGGCGAAGGCGAAAGTTAAGGGGGTGTTAAAAGTCGTGAAAGAAGGGAGAATGTTAGAAAATAGGGATGGAAAAAAGGAAAAGACATTTTAGACAGTATGTGAGGAGGTTGAAGTTAGACCAAAGAGAGAAATAATGAGTGGCGAGGAAGAGAAAGTTCTTGCGATACACGGGGAACAACAAAAGTTTGAAACCGACTGTCCTAGACCTACATTTAAAAATAGAATACTTTGAGTGAAATGCAAGAATATTGCTCTTAATAGCTACTGAGACGTTAAATCTTCTAGATACGGAACTTATTAAAAAGATACACTTCGCAATTCCAATAGAACTGTTTGAAATTCCAGTTATTTTCATTATTTACAAGTTTACGGTCCCGGTATCTTTTGCTTACATTGATTCACGGTGGAGGCAGGAAAAATGGATGAAAGGCGTATAGAGCGGTTGTGGAATGTTGAAGAAGGTAATAGAGGGGAGAATGTTGGGCAAGCGAGGAAAGGGCATGAACAGGATAGGAATGTTGGACGGGATGAAGGAAGGAAAGAAGTACACAGAGATGAAGAGGGACCTGATGTAGATTAGGTTGCTGGATTGGGTTTTGTTTGGAGCTACAAAATATTTATTTGATAGTTGTATCTATCCAAAAACCTACCTTAACCGGTAGATTACCTAATAATTATTGATTCACGACCGTAGCTACGTTTCTTGTATATTTAAATTTCATTATTTGGGTTTAATAGTTTCTCTGAAGCACACTTACGACGAAAAATGGCAACAAAAACGTGTTACTGGACTATTTCGTACATTTGCAAGAATGGAGCTTGTGGTCAGAAGAGCTCGCTAAGCCAGCATTAGTAACATCCAAAATGAGTGGAGCTTATCAGGGTTATAGATCCGTAAGTTCATTTCTCCCAAAGTAAAAGTTATATAACAAGAGTTATCAAAAAAAGTAAAAAGATGAGAAACGGCTGTTTAGATGAAGGTAAAGTTGGGTTTGAAAGGGGTGCATATGTCGACGTAGACGTAAGGATATCAATAAAGGGGAAACCAGAGGTATAACTCCTGGTAAAATAGCGTTGTTGGCACTAGTGTACACTTAATACTACCATGTGGATCAACTGTATTGCAGACAGACGGTTTACCTCAAGAATGGAGGCTATTTTACTAATAAGAAACTGTAGAGAGGATGCACCGGTACTCAGGGTGAAAGTTCCCTCCTTTGATGAATCTAAAAATTAGTTCTATTAAGATAACAACGTCAGAAACGCCAGTAATTAACCCCGAGATTGAAAAAAATTCGGGTGTTACAAAGGTCACGGGTTTTGCATTCAGTTGTCCAGAAACTCGGGCTGAAACCCAGGAAACGCGGGTAGAGAATTCGAATTTATAAACATCAGCTGGTGCCAAAACTATCTCTACCATGTTAATAAAAACGGGCTTCGACTGCACAAATGAGGGTTCTAATAGGCCGCCTAAAATGGATCTTGGACGATTAAAGATCCGCAATATATATTTCCCAGTTTAACCCGAATAAAGGGCGGCGGATTATAATTATTTGTTTTAGTTTTATTTAATTCATGTCATAAATGAAGGTTGAAACCTTAAAAAGCAAAAATTATCAAATCAAATTCATGATGACAGATGCCCCAGTGTCTGTGTTATCTAACGCTATGGAGAAGGGCATGGAAATTAACCAGAGTACTATTTAGAGTAATACCACGTAAAACCATTTCTCCGTGATAATTTATTGACCTATGGCTTAACAGAATCTTTCGTCTTAAATAGTCCCTAATCTAAGATTTTAGAGCTGGGACTATTTCCAATTGTACATTAGTCAAGTGCAATTTGTAGTTCAGAATCAGAACCCAGAACGTTTGATTTCCTCAGATACGTGGAAGAGGGGGAGCAGAGAGTCGAAAGATGGGGACACTGAGAATGGATCTATATATTTTTTAACTAGGTATTTTTTGTCAACATCTCCGAAGATAGAGATGTTCGAAAAGGTGGAAAGTGTATTCTACACACTCTAAAGTTAAATAAAAGTGCAGGTTTGGGCATTAGAATTCAGATATTGGTAAAACAAGTTAACAAAGCCAAGAAAAATGCTGCATAAGATATGAATTGTATTGGAAAACCCTGTTGATGACCAAACGAAAGATGTTAGATGAAGACGATTGTCAAGTGGCAGAGAGTTTTCAGAATAAATATAAAAAAGGGATTTATAGATTGATAAATCAGGACAAAGGTAGAAAAAGCTACGAAAGGCGAATATTGACTTTAGCTACTATCTGGAAATGATACAGTTAGATATTGAAAGTCTAGTAGCCAATACAGCAATAAACAACACATGGCGGACAGAAAAACTGAAAGAAAACCTTCCAACTGATGCTGGAAACAGGAATGAAAGCACAAAATGACACGAGAAAAGCTTCAGCAATATGGAAGAAATTCAAAGCATATTACTGAATGATATAAAGATATAAAGGTGTTCGTTCATAAAAAGCGCCTACAGGAGTATACAAGACTACACACAAGAGCAAATTCTG
Source organism: Hetaerina titia (assembly GCA_037158775.1). NCBI lineage: Eukaryota > Metazoa > Arthropoda > Insecta > Odonata > Calopterygidae > Hetaerina > Hetaerina titia. The sequence continues at coordinate 53,720,572 of CM073774.1, read as the reverse complement.
AACTGCGGAGGAATTATTAGGGTTAATTGAATGTAGGTGTTAAAAAGGGAGAAATTACTTCAAGATAAACTGGAGAAAATGTGAGACAATTTGTTAAGAGAAAGGGAAAAATTCTGTTTAAGAAGAAGTTAAAGTGAAAAAAGACGAAGTTTGAAACATATTTTAAACCTATCTGAATGAGTACAAAAAGAGAGGAAGATGTCATTAGGGTAGAATTATGAAGGAATAAAGTAGGCATTACAAAAAGTGCCAAATTCGTTTCCGCATGGAATTCTGTGAAAATAGTCTCCGATTCGATAACTTTGCTCAATTTACCTAAAAAAATTAATCATAACATAGATCGATCTCTCAAACTAATCTGAACCATATGTTAAACCGGAAGAAATCAGAGAAAAAGGGGCAGGTAAATAAGTGACCAATCAAACTACAGCCGTGACGATAAGAAACAAACATCTGGGGCAGAATTATTTACGAAATAATAAAGGAAAAGCTCCCTAGATGAACTATGATTTGGTTTCCGGGAAAGGAGTAAAAGAGAACCGGTTTTGGTGTTATGCTAGTAAAGAGAAGGGCAAAAAACAGTATCAAATGTAGATCTATGGACAGGACGTTCAATGGTGGATCTATAAAAGATACTGCAACATCGAGCAGACGGAAACGATTCCTATTTTGAAGCTGGGAAAAATGCTCCAAAGATATTTTATTATTAGCAGTAATCTATCGAATAAGGGTAGGTTTGGATGGAGCGCAGGAGTAAACTTCTGTTACTACCCCAGCTAACTAAGCTCTAATTAACATGACCAAATATATCTTCAAAATAGGCACCAAACTGCATACTAATATTTTCTTTAGCTTTTTTTATATTCTCATTCTTTAACTCTGAATACTTTCTCCATTCCGTTTAAAAATCCCATTTCTCTCGTAAATATATTATGTTAATAATTTGCATCTCGAAACCACGGTATTAACCCGACAGTTTGTTTGATACGTAGACGAGGGTAGGTCACCTAATACCAAGCTCAAAGGTGTGTAAAATGAAAAATTCATGGGAGAGTAGTTAGTTCCTTCACCCACCGCCTGTGCTTTCCCAGCGATAACTGATATCCGAAAAATCACAAAGCTCGAATAAAGCTGAGGGCTCCCAGAAGCGTCACCCGAAATCAAACCCGGATCCTCCGGTTAGGTCAGCTTAACCCACTGGGCTACTGCGCTCCTTCATAAAATTAGTACAAAGCAAAGTTATTTAAGTAGTGTGGCCTGTTAGAGAAAAACAAAAACTATAGGTCCAGAGCGATGAGTACAGTTCTTTCGCGACCGTGTTAATTTTGCGATAGTTTGAATGCTTATCAATACCCATGGGGGTGAAACGTTCTAGTCCTCGGTGGTAGGAGGCTAGCGGTAGTAATAAAAAAGTGTTGCATCGACAGACGAGGATAGTGCTAACCTCGTATTAAGACCAACTTCTTGTGAAGTTCACACTTCAACGTAAGGGGGGGAGCTCCTTTCTCTAAGCCGTCTCCAGTTTCCCAGGGAGATAGCTAGTCAAAAGCTCACACAACTTGAACGAACCTGAAGATTCACAACACACCCGGTTAAAAACACTGCACTGTAAAAAACATTTCAATTATACGGCTGCCAAATTGGTGAATATATAACAGATGAATTGTAAAATTCAATATTTAATAAAAGCTCATACGGCATTAATGAAATAACTCACTCCCTTAATGTAGAAAATACTTAGGGACGGAAACGTTAAGATATTTTATGTCGGAAGTTGCTTTCCCAGAAGGTATGCTTGTGTTCAGGTTCGTCTTTAATGTGCAGTAGGGGAAGGGAAGAGGTTTGCCTTAGGGAGACAAACACTTACGGAAGACTCAATATACGAATTATTTACTGCCCAAACGAAGCCTCTTCCCTCGCTCAACCACCTATCAAAGGGCCATTCAAAACGTTTTATATTATGCACAAGACATTAAAACGCTCTATGCTCAGTGGTGGCACAGAGGAACAAATAGAATATATGAGTAAGATGGTATGTGTGAATTCATCAGGCTGAATACTTTTATGATAATGATGCTTAAAATTTTTACATAAATTAATTTCATGATACTAAAGATCATCATTGTTAAGACCTTTAATGTGAATACATAAGATTAAAGCTTTACATGTATATTTTCTAATATAACTTTTCAGGTAATAAACTTCATATAAGAGAAGTCTGCGTTGAATTAAAATAAAGAGTCAATAGCATGAAAAAAGTGAAGTAAAGGGAGATATTATGCCACTGAATTTAATGTGACTGATTCAATCGTTTATTTTTTCAAATATAAGTATATTCTATGATTCAATTTCAATTATCAAGTAACGGCTCCCGAGTTATATTCAAAGTGCTACCTCATACATAATTTCCGATGAATCGGGGGAAGAAGAAAGCAGAGGAGGTATACCACTCCAAATTTTGCTGCTCTCTATCCATAATTTTTATTTACTACCCTCTTGAAGTACATCTGAAGAGACCCGCTGACCCACCTTTCTCAGTAGCTTCCGTAATTATTGCTCGTAAAAAAGGGACATTCAAATTGTGCAGAATTCTGGTCCTCTCTTAATTGATTTCACACTGATGTGACAAAAGTGACTAGATAACGAGTTCCGTGAATATGCGTTGATTTAGCCGCCAGAAATCGAGAAAATGGTGAAAGCTCATTCCTAAAGTGGACATACTAGTACTTTTTCTTAGCAAAGGATTCTCGTCAACTTTTCAAATACGAATGCCTTTTTTTGTGACCACGGCTTTCGTGACTGAGCAAAATGTCAGGACACAACACCCATTGCAGATCATTCTGCAAAATCAACGAAATTCAAGCGATTAACGGAATACGTGACATTTTAAAATCTTCCACTATATTAACAGTCTCATTCAATAAATAATACGGACAGTTTAGACTATTGGGACGTGAGATTCTCAACTCAGTTCTCTTACAGGGTGAAAAGCACTGAGTTTTATGCACACGGAACGATAAGAGATTTGGATATATTATCTATCACACTATCGGAATTGGCAGTGGTACCTACCAGATATTGAAATGACACGGGAAACATAAATATGAAAATTCAGCGTTATCATAAAAATTAGTCATTATTACCATTATAGTTATTTAATAGTGTTCTATCCAAAATTAGAACACATTAAAAAAACTGAATTTTGCTCATGGTTCAGTATTTAAATAATAAACATGTAAATAAGACCTATTTCAATTAAATCATTCTCTTTTTTAGACAAAAAAGAAAGGCGCAAAAAGGAATGAGTATGAATTATGGTAAAATGTTTACAAGAAATAACTTGTTAGTTTCACTGTTGAATCACAACGCTTTCCTTCCTTCCGTAATCGTGAACAATATCGTTTAGAATACAAAAATGCCTCTTCAAGCTAGTGAAATGAAAGAGAATTAATCCTCGTAATAAATAAAGATCCTAGTAATCACCAACTTTATGCCGTCTTTAATTTGAAACAAGTAGCTGCAATGACTTCATTAATCTTTTAGTAATAAACTAGCGCGTACCAATCTGGATATCCCACTATAATCAGACCGTGGGCCTACCTCGAAATAAACCATATTGGTTTTGAAGTTCACGCATCTAAGAATGGCACTTCCTTTCCCTATAGCCATCTAACCATTTCTCTTAAAGTTCTAGTATCCCAGCTTGGACTTTTAGATGGTAGATTGATTAGGTTTTTTAAAAGGCATCAAGTAAGAGTTGAACTTGGCACCATACGATCGGTAGCCCAGTGGTCTCCACGCTAGGACCCCGAGCATACATTGATAAATAAAATACATTGGAAATATATTTAATTTTTCCAACGCCTTTACCTAAGGAATATTCATCCATCATCATTCATCCATAAGGAATAATCATCATCGTAAAACCAAAATGAAAGAAATATCTACTCGGAAACGGTACATGTTGCTCCTCCATTAATAAGACTTCAGACAGCAGATTAAATTTGCAATACGAGAAAATATCAAGTGCCGATGAAAGTACCTTTATAGAAATCACACTAGAAAATCCTTCAAAGTCGTGGGTAAACCAGAAAAACCATGTGCTGTCACCTCAAAACCATAGGAATTCGTGGAAGACGATGGGGAAGTCAAAAATTACCTTACGGTACTTGGCATAAACGAGCTTTCCGTCCATTTAGCCTTTGTCATCCTCCTCCACACCCACGTCTAAAAAGTTTCAAATCCATACCCATCATCTTTGGCTAAAGGCAAAGTTTTTCATCCCCACAAAACCCAAGATTTTACCATATCAAACTTTTCACTAGTCTTTTCTTAACTTACTCATTTACTGTTCATTTCATCAATTCCCTCCTCACGAAAGTTTCTTAGCTTGGGGAGGTTTTTCTTCTTATATCACTACCACTTCAACCATCTTGACCCAAAACGCTTTCAAGATACGTAAATCCTCCAACTTATATAGTTTTTTTTCAATTTTGACATTTACTTTGGCTTTCTGTTTTCTCGAAAGCTTAAAGCATCACTTTTGTTTTGTAAACATTAATTCTCATTCCATACCTATCCTGATGGCTTTCTAATTCCCTCAGTAGTGATGCGATTCCTTAGAATTCAATTACAAAATACTTTGAGCAACAGCATAGCATGGTAAGAGTTCTCATAGAGAGCTCGTCCGTAGTAAGAGCTCTCTATGAGCTCTTCCTATCTATTTTTCTTACATGGCCATTCAGAATACCGATTTCAGAATGAATAATTTCACAGAACTGGGAGATTCTCAATCGTTTAGGGTGGAACTAATAGGTGGCATATCAACTACCGTATTTTATTGCATATCCTCTCTGGCCTATAACATGTTGAAATCACTTTACACATCGTATGTACTCGTAAGTAAAGGTTCCATGCTAATTCCGAGAATTGCCGTCGCTTAGGTTGGCTTGTTGGACAGCAGTTTCTTCAAGTCGATGTGATCTTCGCTGATTTACGATTTAAAAGGCTTTATTTCCATTACGACATATACATCGAAAGAAGGCATATACTATAAAGTGAATAAAAACAACATAACAGAAACCACGTTTAAGGATAAACTCCTCTTCGGGGTATTTACAATTGAGTTCGACCAAACAAAAGTTCTGGTTAGAGCTAAAAGCGCTATTTCTTGAGACCCATAAGAGAAGTGATAGAAATAATGAAAAAGCCAAATACTTTCAACCGTGAGGATGGCTACACCCTGATTTTGACGTGAAAAGGGGTAGTTTAACTTTATCGCCAAGAAACAACCAAAGCTCCGGGCCAGCCAACGTCTCCTACACGTACATACATAGAGGCCAAATTACAACGACCACCGCTCTCCCTCTTTTGCTCTCCTATTGGTATATTTCCACCCCGAAGAGGATTTTTTTCCTAAAACAGGGTTTCTGTTATGCTCTTGTTATTTTACTTCAGAGTTTATACCACATTTCAATGTATCTTAAAACGAAAATAACGAAGATCACTTCGACCTGAAGACGCCACCAGGACTTGAGGCAAAACTGTCGTTCAATAAGCCAACCTACGCGACGAGAATGCCCGGAAGCAGCATATGACCTTGATCAGATAGACGTCGAAGAAGCCTTAAGATTAAATACTCCGACTAAAATGATATTTTATCAGAGAATCTTTAAGAAGAATATATCAGGAGAGATTAGTTGAGGTTTTCATTCGTGATAAAATAACACCAAGTGGATGGATAGAAAACTTGATGCAATTTTTTTGGACTTCGAGAAAGCTCATGATAAAGTCCCACTCTCAGAATTTATATATACATGTAAGCTGCAAGGATATGAAATAAATTAAACTATATTAAACTGGTTTCAAGACTTTCTCTCTCACTGCTAATGAAGGGCTGTATTAAACAGCCCAAGTACAAAGCTCATACAGGTAAATAGGTAACTGCTGGTGTCTCTGAGGGAAATGTGATGAGATATTTACTGTCCTATCTACAATAAATGATTATAATTTTAAAGCAAAAAAAAAACAAAAACATGACTTTTCTCTGAGGATAACTCTCGACTATTAACTTTATCTTTTAACAAATAGCAAGACATAGTTATAGCGAATTGCATGCAACTGATTTTTCAGCATTCAATGAATGAGGTCTAGGATTACTAAAAATATGAAAACCCTACTTCTTAAAGAAAGAGACAAGGAAACTCACTCCTTCATACTCGAAGGAATTCGAGTGGGCGTTATTGACCATTTAAAGCATTAAGCTTCCATCATAGGTCCTATCATCATGGTCTTTATTTGGAAGTCTACGAGTAAAAGTAGGTTTTGCATGGACAAAGATGGAACACCGCTACCTTACTTAGCCTCACCTAAAAACAAAAAACCAGAAATCCTACACTACTCTTCAAACCCTACACTACTCTTTCTAAACCCTACACTATTCTGTTCTTCGATTCCTCTTACATAAAATCTCTCTTAGGAAGAAGTCGATAGGATGTACGATGAGTTGGAGGACATAATCGCGTGTGTTCCTGCAGGGAAACATTTGATAGTGATGGGGGATTGGAATGCGACGGTAGGCGAAGGAAGAGAGGGTGGTGAGGTGGGGAACTATGGGTTAGGCACGAGGAATGAACGCGGGGAGAAAGCGATTGAATTCTGCAGGAGACAGGGGTTAGTCATCACCAACACATGGTTTAGACATCACAAAAGGCGTAGGTATACATGGAAAATGCCAGGTGACTCAGAAAGGTATCAGTTAATTTATATTATGGCTAGGCACAGGTTTAGGAACAGCGTGATAAATTCGCACAGTTTCCCAGGAGCGGATGCGGACTCTGACCACAATTTAGTTGTTATGAAATGCAACGTCCGTTTCAAGAAGATAAGCCAAGGGCGGCGGGTTAGGAAATGGAACGTAGAAGCATTAAATGGATTAACGAAGGAGTATCAGTAGGCTGTAGAGAAAATAATGTATGCCGATAAAGAACAGAGTACTATCGAAGAAAAATGGGAATGTATCAAGCAAGGTATAGCTGAAGCAGCAAAAGACACTATAGGAACCATTAACGGGAAAAGGATAAGGAAATCATGGGTAACGGATGAGATGATTGCAAAGATGGATGAGAGAAGAAGATGGAAAAATGTAAACACAGAGCTAGGCAAAATGAAGTACAAAGAGTTAAACAATAAATTGAGAAGGGCCACAAATAAAGCAAAAGAAGAATGGTGGAAAACGCAATGCGAGGATATGGAAAGTTTACAGAAGAAGGGTGAAATTGGTGCTCTATACAGCAAGGTTAAGTTATTATCGGGAAGTAAGAAGGCAACGTCTGTGCTAACAGTTAAAGATAAGTGGGGTAAGATAATAGTTGAACCAGGAAAAATCCAAGAGAGATGGAAGGAATATATAAAAACACTGTATGGTAAAGAACTTAGGCCGGCAAGGTTAGACATAGAAAAGGAACATGACGTAGACGAAGATAGCTTAGGTCCAGGCATACTCGACGTTGAAATAGAAAGGGCATTAAAGGAGATGAAAGCAAATAAGGCCGTGGGGGTGGACAACATACCTGTAGAACTGTTGAAATGTTTAGGAAAATGTGGGAAGAAGGCCCTATATGGACTGATTCGTAGCATTTATGAGGAAGGAATCTGGCCGGAAGATTTTGTGAGATCGGTGTTAGTTCCTATTCCAAAAAAGACAAAGTCTACGTCATGTGAGAATTACAGAACAATAAGTTTGAGATCCCACGCAGCTAAAGTTATTCTCAGGATCATCAAAAAAAGGATAGAGAGTAAGGCAAATGATTACTTAGGGGATGATCAGTTTGGGTTTAGGAAGGAAAGAGGTACGCGTGATGCCATGGCAGTAATGAGATCACTAATTGAGAGGAATATAGAATACAACCAGGACGTTTTTGCCTGTTTTGTAGATTTCGAAAAATCGTTTGATAGAGGGAATTGGGAAAAATTAATGCGTGTATTGCAGAAAATGGGAATGGATAGGAGGGACAGGAGACTGATCCGCAACCTGTACATGTCTCAGACTGCTCAGGTGCGAGTGGGGAACGGAGAGTCCGCATGGGCAGTGTTAGGATGAGGGGTAAGGCAGGGTTGCCCATTGTCACCGGTGCTGTTCAACGTATACGTGGAGGAAATGATCAAAGAGGCATGGGGAGAACTGGAGGTAGGAATGAAAGTCGGAGGGGAATTCGTAAAATCGGTTAGGTTTGCTGATGACCAAGCATTAGTTGCTCAGTCAGCCAAGGGGTTGCAACCATTGCTGAGTGAATTGGAGGTTCAGTGCGATAAATATGGGATGAGAATCAATATTAATAAAACAAAGGTTATGCGATTTTCCAGAAAGAAAAAGGCTAAGCTAAATATTAAAATAGGAGGGGAAAAAATAGAGCAGGTAGAGCAGTTTACATATCTCGGCAGTGTTTTGGACCAATACGGTCAAAGTGGTAGGGACGTAAGGAGAAGAATTGCGCTAGGCAAGGAGGCTTTCTCTAGGAGGAGGGAGTTGATGACGGGGACGTTGAGTAGGGATGTTAAGACAAGATTCGTAAAAACTCTGATATGGAGTGTAGCTATGTACGGAGCGGAAATGTGGTCACTGAAGCAGGAGGATAGACGTAGATAGGAGGCTTTTGAAATGTGGGTGTGGAGAAGAATGGAGAAGGTGAAATGGACCGAAAGGAAAACAAATGAGGAAGTACTAGGGATGGTGGGTGAGGAGAGGGGTTTGTTGAGAGAAATCCTATGGAGGCAGGAAAAATGGACGAAAGGCATATTGAGCGGTAGTGGAATGTTGAAGAGGGTAATAGAGGGGAGAATGTTGGGCAAGCGAGGTAAGGGCAGGAACAGGATAGGGATGTTGGACGGGATGAAGGGAGGAAAGAAGTACACCGAGATGAAGAGGGGCCTGATATAGATTAGTTTGCTAGGTGGGGAGTCACAAAATATTTATTTGATAGTTGTGTCCATCCAAAAACCTACCTTAAACGGTAGATTACCTAATAAAAAAAATCTCTTCATTCCATTTAACAAATTCTCAGCTCTCCTTTCTAATGCCATCTTCAACATTCTATCGTCAATTAAAACATTTTACATGCATACGTATTTCCTGCATCCTCTGGCTTTCTCCAAACAATCCTGTCTCCTTCCCAACTTGCCCACAACTTCCTCGTTTGTTTTTCCTCCCGCCAATTTTACTTTTTCCATCCTTGCCTACACTCACATCCCAAAAGCATCTAATCCACGCCTATCATCTTACTTCAGTGGCCAAATTTTTGCACCGCAAAAAACTGCAATCCATGCCATACTTTTCGCTAACATTTTTTTATCTTCCTGACTCAACCTCTCTGACATCAATTCCCTCGTCCTTGCGAAAGAATTTTTGCCTATCGCAAGTTTACTTCCGCAAATATACTATTAATTTGGCCATCTTATGCCAAAATACATCCAAGATAGATGATAATGCTCATGGCTCGAGGAAATAACTAAGTAGAACATAAGGCTCTAGCCTACAAGCCTTCTGCATTCTATGGTCTCAGGCTTAACTTTGTGGAGGTTCATGTTCGTTTTAAAAGAATATACTTCGTAACTTCCACACAATGTTCATTCGTACTACCGGTTTCAACGCTTGGGTATCATCACGTAGGTACCTGATGATGACGCCGAAGCGTTGAAACCGGTAGTACGAATAAACATTGTGTGGAAGTTACAAAGTATATTCATTTTAGACGTACAAGCTTTCTAGCTTCGTATACATTGTAGGACGTACTTCTGAGGTACGATTGCTCTCTTTATTTGGGCCCTACATAGAATTTTCAGTCATTAATTGGCATTTACCCTGGAAACATTCGTGTACATCTACACCATACTCCGCGTACCACCGCAAGGGCGTGTGGCAAAGAGGTATTAGAACACCATCCTAAGAATACGAGAGGAAAATCTCTAAGGATACAGAAATATTATCATTTTATCATAGACTTGTGGGCTGCAGTGTATTAATATAAGAGTAATTCACTCTCCAAGTCTTCCTAATGCCCTTCCTATGCCAGGTGGGGTGAAGGTGAAATGTATACAAAGTCTATTGTATTTGTGAATTGTCCGTCGTCCGTCGTCTGGAATGAGTTGAATGCTAGCTGGTAATAAGTGCCTGAATAGCATGTTTGTCAACCCTCTTTCAACTTATTTTATCGTACTCTTTGTGTAGGCATAGGAATAGCTGCTAACTATGTAATACTTGTAAAATATGTAGGAATGTTGATGCATGATTGGTGTTCGGTCCCCCCTTCCCACGCGGTTTTTAGAGGATCGTGGGGTGCTAAGTAGGCTAGGATGAGGAAATAGAGGGGATATATCTAGAATGGCTGGTGACCTACCACCTCTTGCCACACGTCCTTGCGACGACTTGCCGGGTATTATGTAGATGTAGATGATGGCAGAATTAGACTTAATATAACGATGCCGATTGCAAAATTCCTGCTAGGGCTCATGGTGAAACTTAATTGGTAAAGTTAAAATAACCTGGTAGTTACTTAAGCCTTACTAAATAGTCATACCATTTTGATTATGCCATGTGAAGCTGTTCCAATCACGTTTCTTCTATCTTTGGTGTATTGGGACATTTACATAATTTATTCAAAATGCAATGGAGAATGCCTATTTTGACATTTTTTTACCTCTTCTGTCGGATATAGTAACGCACATATCGCACTGTCTTCTAGTTTCAATTTTATTTTTTAATAAAAGGATACATCACTTATATTGAATATAATTCATTTACGATGATATCAATTCTTCCTTTTATGGAAGAAAAATCATCAACATATACAGGTGTAAATTGTATTTTGGAGTACATACCGCCAATCATGTCTCCTCTCTTGTAATTGTGGTGTGATTTTCCGGCATGAATATGATCATTGCTTAAAACAATATCATCACGCAAAACCGCGCTAATTAAAACATCTAAGACATCGATATTGGTTGAAATCCCTAGGGGACCAAGGTTAAGGCCGTCGTTAATGATGAACAATAAAGAAGTCAAAATGTCATTTTCAAACGGAATAGATAAAGCCATCTATAAAGCATACCCTTTCATCGCAAATTTTCGAGGTCACCCCTCCCCGAAGCGGGATGCCGTTGAAAAACCGGTCAAACTTGCTGTCTCTCATTTTGATTTATTTAGACTGCCGTATGTTGTTGCGGATGCACATTTTCCCAAGGCATTTAGTAAGTGCGACTGAGTGAAAAGAGAGAAAAGCCACTACCATTGCAGAACAGCTATTTCTACTTGCATGCATGTTTTACGAAAGAGCTTACGATTATTGTCATCAGTTTTAGTCCAGGAACAGCACTAATTATCATTGAACAAGAGACTTCAAGGTTGCAGAAGAGGAAGCCTGGTGAAATTCGGACATCCTTAACGAGGTTTACCTGAAATTTTAAAGAATAGGAGACACGCGAGAAATACCGGAAGACTATTTCCGAGAATTCAGGTAAATCGAGAACGCGAATGGAGCAAACGATGTCAATCGGAAGTCCAATTAGCCAAAACATCTGGGTCCCCTTCAGATACCTTCACGATGCTCGCTTCCGGATAAACATCAGTTGCTTCCAAAGAATTGATTGGCTGTCACCCGAGGGAAGTACGGTACAATATTGTCGCATAAATACCGTGTTTCCATTTAAAATCAAATGGTTCTTCAATCGCCTCCTCGTTTTAATTGAATTTTCTTCCCTTCAAACATTTCTCCGCATTCCCAAATAGCCCGATGGAGCTAAATCTGGAGACCAGGAGAGTGGGAAACGATTTTGAATCGTATATTCGTACATCAATTTTGTGGTAAAAACTACGGACTGAGCTGGCGTGTTGTCTTCATGGAAAGGGACTTTTTCGTAGTTTTTCCTTGCAGCTCTATTGTCAAAATATCAAATAACAATGCATAATATGCACATATCTCTGATTTCGTGCGTAATTTCAGCAATAAATGGATTTTAGTAATTGGTTAAGCAAAAATTACACGAAGTTACAACGCAAACAATATAAACATGGCGAATTTCCAGCTATCAACTCTATTTCAAATTAGTGGAATGGAAATAGTTGGGAGTTGATGAATTAGAAAGAACTAGGAGTAAAAGAAGAATAAGCACTGAATAAAGAAATTAAGTCAAGAGGAATCAATGATAAAACTTCAACATTTCAGGGTTATACGTAAAATTCGAAACGTCGAAAAAAGCCCTTGCTTAGTTAATCAAAATACAAAGTGGATGACCTATCCGCAGTTTTAAGCCGGCTTAGGTCACGTACAGGGAGAGCGCTTTTGAACATTTTGGAATTGCAAGGCGTTTCATGACACTTTCAAATAACGATGTCGCCACTAACGAGAAGGAGACTGAATGCGGCATGGGGCATTGGCCCATAGCATTGGAGAGCCCCTCTCCCCCGCCGTCTGTACGAATGTAAGTTTCGCACTCGTATCCCTGAACAGAATAAAACCCCCAGTCCTACGCTCAAGTTCACATCATGAGCGGAGGTAAAAACTCTTTTGGAACAAGCGACTGGCGTAGGTTTACAGGGAACTTAGGCCTGGCCCCACTGGGAGAGAAATTTATCACGTCTCTTCTTCCACGCTCAACTCTTCTCCAGCCGCCTCAAGCGCCTTAAGTTATTCCATGAGCTACGATTGCTCAGAATGTTTCGACGCCTACGGCAAAGTTATTTCGAGGCCGAATCCGATGGATCTGAAGGTGGAGGTGACGTGACTGCTTGCCTTTATATCTCCGATTGGAATGACCAAAATAAAAGGAATCCTAATTTCATTTGATTCTAAGCGTCGGTCGGTCATTTTAAGTAGCCTCAGGGCCTACTCTTAACCTGGCCGTGGCATGGAAATGCTCCAAACTTTTGGAGTGGTCCTACTTAGTGGGTTTCAAAGCAAGGTTGCTTGCAAGAAGGAAACTTAATCGGAGTGCCGAAGAAATGCTCGCTTTAACCATTTTAGTTGAACACGGAATACTTGTGGAATCTCAACGTAGGAAACAGAAAAGTGGATTGCTCTCAGGTAATTCTTTAATAATTTTAGTTGGCAAATTTAGTTTGTTTTACTATTTCTTAAACTTCAATATGAGCATGCCATCGTCCACTAGTATATATCAGTTTATTGTAGAAAAATTTGCTGCATTTTGCTTTTATAGCACTGACTTCCGCCATTAAGATAATTTGATTACCACTGCCAACAAATTATTCAACTCGATTTTTTTTTCAATTCATATATTTTTCAGACTTTAGTTAGACTTATGAGGGAATTTCATTTGTACCGACTTTTCTTGAGGCATCATTAATAAGTACAGCAATTACAGCAATAATTACATCAATAATTACATGAGGCATAATTATTGATTACATCCTTGACACGGTGGAAGGGCTTGTACGTTATCATGACCCCTGGAGCTGTACCGGCGGGAGGAATGATATTTGCTCATGGTAGGGTCACCCATCCATATAGGGCGAAGGGTAGGAGCCAGACGAAAAATAGTCTGCGCAGGGTTTGTATATGGAAGGAATGTATAAAGGAATTTTTGATAAAAACTTTCAGCCAGCAAGGTTAGACATAGTAAGGGAGTATGACGCGTAGACGCTAAGCTTACTCAATTCCGAGGGCATTAAAGGGAATCAAATCAAGTAAGGCCGTGGATTGAGTAAATTGGGTAAAATTAATGAAAGTATTGCAGAAATAGGAGTAGTTTGGAGGGAAAGGAGACTTGCCCGTAACATGCACGTGCCACAGACCACGCAGGTGCGAATGAAGGATAGAGAGCCCGGATGGGCTATTCTAGAAAAATGAGTGAGGGGTGTCCATTATCACCTGTACTTTTTAACGCTTATGTGGAGGAAATGATAAAAGAGGCTTGGAAAGAACTGGAAACAGAAAATGAAAGTCGGTGGACAATTCATGAAATCAGTTGCATTTGCTGATGATCAAACTTTAGTGTATCAGTCAGCTAAGTGGTTGCAACCAATGCTGGATGAATTTGAAATTCAGTGCAATAGACATAGGGTGAAAATAAATGTAAAAAAAAACAAAGGTAATGAGGTTTTACAAAAAGAGAAAGACTAAGATAAGTGTTAAAATAGGAGGGCAAAAACTAGATTAGGTGGAACAGCTTACGTATCTCGGAAGTTTTTTCAACCAAAACGGTCAAAGTACGAGTAGTGGGGACGTCAGGAGAAAAATTTGCTTTAGGCAAAGAAGCTTATACAAGGAGGAGAGAATTAATGTTGGGGGTGCTGAGTAAAGATATTAAGAAAAGGTTCGTTAAAACTTTGATATGGGGCGTGGTTTCGTGGGGCGCGGAAAAAATGGCCATTGAAACGAAATTATAGACGTAGATCGGAGGCTTTGAAAGGTGGGTGTGGAGAAGGATGGAAAAGATGAAATGGACTGAAAAGAAAGCAAATGAGAAACTCGGCATAGTGGAAAAGGAAAGAAAATTGTTGGAAGAAATCCAAACGAGGCATGAAAGATGGATTCAGAGCGTTTTGATTGACGACGGGACGCAGAAGGATGTGAAGAGGAGAGGACGTAGGGTAAACGGCGTTATACGAGAACGTAAGAACTGAGGTTTGAAAGAGTGGGAGTTGGATAGTCTACAATCGTCCCCTGGTACTGATCCTTGTGTATTTTAGCCCCTTCCTGAGAATATTAACATCGTGAAACCCTCTGAAAGGAGAGGAGCGGAGGAGAATAGGGATGAATTTTTGTCCGGACATGCAAATTTTATGCAGAAATGAGTCGATTCAGACTTCATTTAGGACTACGCAGAGATTTTGAAGGATAGAAAAGTAGGTTGTCCGATAACATAAAGTAATGGACTGTAAAGAAAGGTATTTTTTTAAATAAATATTCACATTACTTATGTGAAACCTGTAATTTTTAGTTTTGAACATGATATTGTTATGTCAATGTTATATCCTTTTTCTCTTAAAATAAATGGTGTGGTGACTCTGACGAAAAATTGTTCCACCATTCGAATAACTTGAAGGGCAGCTAAGAGTTTTAACTGATAATTTTTTAGCATTTTTATGCACTGAGATTTGGGGAATTTGTGATTTTCGCTTAGTCACTCTTTTCACGGCCCTATCTCGATTACCTGTAAAAGACATTATAATATAACCTTTGACTTTGTATATTTTAATATACTTGATTGGTGAGAGGTTTCAAAATCAATAATATGTGGGTCGTTCAACAGGTCCTTAGAAAAAGAAAAATTATTGCGGGTGGATTTTATTTTTTTCAACATAATCTCCTTTCAGCTCGATACACGGTTTCCAGCGTTTTTCTAACATTTTTAAAGCGTCCATAAGGTAGGATTTTGGAAGGTCCTCAAAATAGGCATCTATTTGGGCGATGACGTCCTATCTCGACGTGAATATATTTCCCCCATCTTTTCAAGTTCGGAAAAATTACTGGAGTCAAATCTAGTGATACGGTGGATGATGTAATAATTGGAACTTAATTTCCTTAATGGAAAGGAGACAAACTATGCAAATTTCACTTCAATAGAGATTTATTCACGACCCTCTTCCCTTCTCCCCGCTCCTAAACCCCTACCCCCCCCCAATTGCTTGTCACATATATAGGATACGTAACTCTGTATAGTCACCTGAAGATGACATCAAGTGTTTGAAACCCGGGTCGTGAATAAATCTCTATTGAAGTGAAATTTGCATAGTTTGTCTCCTTTCCATCATGAATAAATTTCACAAGGTTAACCCTAATACCGTTCGGTTTGTTTAATTTCCTTAATTTTTATCATAGAAACTGCTCAGGCGCACTGTCTTGATGAAAGAGAATGTTTACTTTGCCAAATAAGGACGTTTTTTCTTGATTTCTTGGCTCAACTGGTGCAATAACGACGCAAAATAATGTGCATTAATCCTTTGCCCTTTTTGCAGGTAATCGATGTACTTGATTCCGTGCGCATCCCAAAAAACCGTGGTTGTCACATTTTCAACCAATTTCTCCGTTTCGCCTTATTTGGAGTGGCGGGAAAAAGCAAAACATGTCTTCGAATCGACTACACGATTGCGTTTATTCTCCACTGAGAGCAGACGCGGCACTAATCCTGCCAAGATGTTTTCGCACGCAATTTTTCATGCAAAACTTAAAATAGTGTACCTTGTGTTATACCAGTGGTCTCAACTTTAACGCGAACTTAGATCCGTTGATCACTGAAAACAATATAGTGGTTTTTGTCAGTCATTTCGGAGGAAGACACATCCATTGTTGCTCACGAAAGATTTTCATCATTTGTGGATGTAGAGAAAAGTTTAAACTCATTAACCCAATTGTAAATTGTTGAAAAAACAGAGAAAATGCACCATAATCTTCAATCAAATCCGCTTTTATATCTTTCGGCATTAATCCCGTTATAGACGCGTTTATTCATCGAACGAAACTCATATTTTTCCATTTTTCTAAATAAACAAAAGTTTTTTTTCTTCAATCGACTATGAAAATGAAACCACAAGATGGATATAGCTGAAAATTTAAGAGCGATCTTGTGAAAAAGAGGGAAAAGGCATACTAAAAGAAAATCTTTTCTGATACTAAAAGGGCTATATCTTGGCTTTTCTAAGAGATTATTGAATTACCCACGTGCTCCTTGGGCGCCATTTCGGTTGAGCAAATGCAACCTTGAAGATATCACGTAACGAGACTATTCACTGACTCGGAAGCAATAAAAACAAGTTGACCGATTGGTAACGCACTTCGTGTATGATGAAAAAATGACTAACGGATTAAAAACTGATTGTTTGGGGATTGAACGTTTCTCGTTCGCCCGTTTTCTTGTTTAATTGTTTGGCGCTCAGACACTCCACATCTTCGCATCTAAATTAAGAAAAAAGAGTTGCATGAAAGTGCGTAAAGCGGCACGCCGTTACTTTCAAGTCTGTCAAAGATATGGTGTGAAAACTAATGTCTTAACTCCCTCGCTCTCTCTACGATAAAAGTCAGCATAGTAGCAGCCGGAACAGGTCAATTCACGTAGGACCACCAACGTAAAGAAAAAAACGCTGCCACAGTACATGTCGCGGCCTTCGAATAGGTCCTGATAGTCATCTTTCAAATCCAGTTGTCACTATATATTTTCTTATTGAAAACCTGTTTGCCCATTTTTGTTTGAGTGTATTTAAAACCCCTTCCGTTCTTATCCCCCTAGTACTTATGGAACTTGACGGGAGGGATTGTCTGCCGTAAATTTGCCGCTCTTCGGCAGGAAGTTACTCATGGTAGATAAAGAAGTATGACGTAGGTATCTCCTCAGCCATAAAGGGGAATGAGTGGCTTAAACATGTAATTTAAAGACAATTAGTTAATATTTTACATGTATTTTGAACGGTTTGGGCTATTAATTTATATTTTCGTGACCCAAAATTTTTACGACACACATAAATTTTCATTATCATTTAATTTTTATTAGCAGTAGTCGACCGGCTAAGACTATATTTGCCATAAAGAATGGCACTGCACCCTACTGTACTTATGAGGCGTGACTACCACGACATAATTTTTACTTAAACGTCATACTACGAATTACAATAACTCTTTTAATTCAGCATATCTTCTGCCTTAATTAAATTAAAAATGACAGGATTTTCCTTCCTCTACGTCGCTTTCCTGGCATTCTCCCTACCACCGTCTTCAGGGTTCCATCTACTTTTAGTATCTCTTGTTTCCATTCGTTCTGAAGTAAACGAATTCTCTTCCTCTACCCCTCTATAAATCCGTATTTGAATCAGACGAATTTTAGTCATCCGTTTCTGGGACTGTCGATTTCCTTTAAATTCTCATGGTAGTCTAGTCTTTCAAAATAAGAGTGAAATTCCTGGGAAATAATGTTAAGGTGCCCCTTTGGTTTCAATCTTCAAAGCATTTTCCTTGTATGTATCCACGAGTCCTGCATCCCACCTTTGTTCCCCTAAGTACTTCTATACAAATTTTTCAAAAACGGTTTACGGTTCTCGGTTCGTAAACATACTTTAAAAGGAAACTGTAGGAACTGAAAGGAGTGTACCCGACTTAAAGTCCAATACTTAAGGTAATCTCCAGTGCCTTTAAATTCAGACCCATCCGATATCTGCACAACTAACCACCATCTACCAAAATGTGTCTGGCAGAGGATACAAGCACCAAAGCTCCTATATTCTTCATCCATATGTCTCCATCCATATGTCTCCATCCATACGTCCACATGCTTCGGGGGATTTTTGTGTATGGATTTACCTGGAGACATCTTTTGAGGTATCAGAATGACAGTGCTGCTGAGACCATTTCCTGGTCTTATTGACGACATATATAACATGTATATCGTCAGATTACATCGCAAGTTGATAACCTAAATTTTCCGATTTTTTAAAAATTATGTAATCGACATAAATTCATATCAAGAGGCGACTGAAATCGCTTCCTTGTGACATACCAAATGCTACTTTCTAAAAATCGGATGCACTTTCGTCATTCTTGGTAGCTCTGAAGGTAAAAATCTCGAGCCAAATTTACCATTTTTCGCCAATTGCAAATTACTCAAGTTTGGGTGTCAAACTGGTCTATACGCGGTACGTGGTCAATCAATCACCCAATTACCCAAGATATCCAGCCGATAGGGCTCCACTAGATCTTATCGCTGCCAAAAAAATCGACTGTTAAATTTTTCGCCATTATGTTCACTCGGGGTCACACCGAAGATGATTTCGAGACTTTGTTTTGATCTAACGGAAACGCATAAGCACTCATAAAGTAGAAATGAATATCGCTCAATTAACCCTAAAGCAGAAATTATTGAAATACCCCTTTTCTACATACATCAGCAGTTAAAAGAAATCATGCCAGTGTTTCATACAGGTGTTTCTTTACAGTTACCTATGCACGAGTAATTATTCACGTGCGTCACATAATAAATTTTATGCTATTCTCACCATATTAAAGAGGTAGCAATGGGCGATGGGAAGTTCAGAAAAAGTGAAAAACACATCTATTGCAAATCTAATTTGACTGTTTCCAAGGAAAAAATTAATAACTGATTATGGCTTTGACACAATTTGTCAATATTATGCAAAAAGGTATCACATATTTCATCCCTATAAAGTACGTTAAAACAAATCGTGACCCCAAGTGGTACAATAAAGGCGTCACAAAAGCCCTTCGAAATCAGAGAATGTTACACTCTAGGGTAAAGAAACAGGGGCATAAAAACATATCATCCTCGGAGAATAAATACTTATTGGAGATGTATAAATCCTCTAAGATTGAAACCAAAACAAAATTACGTAGCGTATTACAAGATTTTAAACGTAAAGTAATATACGAGTATTTGGGCACTGGCCCCAAAGCGTTCTGGTCATAAGTTAGGGCAGTAAAAGGGGGTAGGCAAATCGTGACTTGCTTAAGGGATTGATACCGGCTAGGCTGATAAAACATTTAGCTCCTAGCATCACTCCGTATCTTGAAGTTATATTTAACAAATCTCTCACAGAGTGCAAAGTCCCTATGAATTGGAAAACCGCGCAGATAACGCCTATTGTTAAAAGTGGTGACAGGGAGAACCCCAGTAATTACAGACCCATTTCTCTCACTTTTATATGCTGCAACATTTTAGAGCACATTATAGTCAGTTCCATAATGAAACACCTTTATAACATGAACTTTTTAAATAACAGTTAACCCGGATTCAGGAAAGCCCGTTCATGCAAGACCCAATTAGCATTATTCACACATAGCTTTCTTTTATCGGGTGAAAGTGGTAAGCAAGTGGATGAGATCTTTTTGGATTTTCAAAAGGCATTTGATAAGGTTCCACATGGTAAAATAATTCATAAATGGAAGTTCGCAGGTATAAACAAGAGTGCAATAAATTGGGTTGAAGACTTTCTTTCAGAGCGGGAATAGAGGGTAGTCCTTCTCGAGTACGAATGTACGAATGCGAATACGAATGACCTCGGGAGTACCTCAGGGAAGTGTAATCGGGCCGTTGCTTTTCTTGATTTTTGTTAACGATTCGAAACACGCAGTGAAAAGTAAGATTAGGATGTTTGCGAATGACAAGGTGATTTGTCGGGAGATACCTGGGGAAGAGGATCATTTAATTCTAGCATAGGATCTAGATTGCATTACTAAATGGTGTTCGAAATGGGAATTGTCAATAAATGTTAACAAATGTTCGGTGGTAAATTTGTTTAAAAGATCAAAAAATTTGTTTACAAATTAGTTGGAGTTGACCTAGAAGTAGTTGATACGGTAAAATACCTACATGTTAAAATCACTAAAGACTTAAATTGAGGGACCCACATACGTAAAACCTGCGGGCAAGCATATAAAAAATTGGGATTTATCAGACGGCAGAAGGAACTTCAACGTCAAGGAACGTTGCAAGTACGCGCTCTTGTAAGGCCTCATTTAAAAGATGAATCTAGTGTACGGGATCCGACAGAAAAAGGCCGAGAAATTGAGAAGGTTCAACGCTTCTGGTGTTGGAGTGGGAATCATAGGAAGAAAGACGAGTCAATGCTAGGTTGAACTTACAAAATAAATTCAGGGCCGCATATTTCAGCGCCAAGGTCTCGGAAATTATTCGCACTCCAACATTCATTGATCGCTTGGATTATGTATAAAAATGTATGCATAAAATTCGGAAATAAATACCGGAACTAGCAGACTCAAGGACTCCTTCCCACGGACAATACGAGATTAGCAACTGTAGTGGTATAGATAGCAAAAATTCTACCTGCGCCCCACATCGCCTAGGAAAAAAAAATGAGTTCTACTTAATTACATATTCTACATTTTGCATGTGGCTTTGTTCTCTTTTACGGGTGGTGACCTAACACCTCCCTCCACACGCCCTTGCGGCGGTTTTCGGGGTATTATGTAGACAGATGTAGATGTAAGATGCTATTTTTCCCAGGAACGATTAGGGAGCAGAGGAATGTTGTCCGAATGCAGTACGGGTAACACTATTCGGGTCAAAATAAGTCTGGTGTGTATTCACTCCCTGCCGAATATTCTAGGGGTGGCTTGCAGGGTGCTAGAAATACTAACAAACAACTTTTCTCCACGTGTTTCATCGGACAGTTTTACCAACGATTTGCTAAGTCCTACAATTTTTTACTCTAGTCTAAAAAAATATATATTTCCATCGTATCTAATCTTGTTATCTCTATTGTGGGCGAAATGTTTTGCTCAATGAATTTTACAAGCTCTTACTTCCTGGTATTTCCTTCAACAGGTTTGAACACTCGCACAAAGTATTTTCAGTTATCGACGTGGCTAATTTATTTTGAAAACCTTATTCGAATAAACTCAACATCTTTCATTTTGGTGGAGAGTCAAATCACTCTGACCCATCTACTTATATAAATGCGGCCAAAATACATTAATAAAATGTCCGCGACTCTTCCCGTGCCTAGTGTGAATACACTCCCTGCCAAACACCGCGCTCGGATAACCCTTGGCTCGCAGAGTATTGTGTAGGTGCTCCTGCAGTTCGTCCATCTATTCATATACCTATCATGTACAACCTAGGCTTCCCATTTTGGTTTTGATCGTCCTAGGCATAACTTTGACTTAATTTAGTAATGGAAGATAAGATTTGCAAGGTTGGCAGCAATTGCAACGTGATTCATTCCCTCCTTATGTGTGTAACCCACCATGATTCAGTTGTGGCAAACTTTCTGTAGCATATCGCAAGCGAAACCAAAACCTCAGAAATATTATAAAGAAACTGATGCATGCCCCTTCTGAATGCATCGACTTGATAGGCTGGATATCATTGCTCTCTCCCCACCAATTGGTTTAAGGCTTCGGTGAAAGGAAGTAATTTTCCAAAAATAACTTGTATTTTTTTTCATTTTCCACTGAGAGGGCACGGAGTAGATGGCATGTATAAATAATTCTTCCGCTCATTCAATATTTAGTTAATAGTTAATCTTTGCAGATACAAAAGGCCCTGAAGTATTGCAAGCCATCATGAGCTCTGGGAAACGTCATTGTGATTCCTGGCCCGGCCGTGATAAATGAAGAACGGCCCAGAACAATGGCAACCGACCCTGACGTTTTTGATCCGACCTCGAGTTATGGCAGCCGCCCATGAATGATTGCAGGCGGTTCAAATCTTAGGTAGCCGGCCGCGTTTTATGAAATCGTCCGGTCCTGCTTTTATACATATACCCTAAGTCAGTAGCGGCAGTCTCACACTCCTGCTGTCGGCACTCGACCTGAATATATGACCATTGTGTCTAGTCATCGTTATAATAACTGCAAGTAACATGTGTGACTGGGTGGCATGCTAAAATCAGTCTTCGTATTGACTCGGGGAATATGTTGGCTGGTACACTACACGTTAATACGTATGGTCGCGGAACATATTCCAAACCTGAGAACGTTTGTCCTGCCGGCCAAAGGCATTGCCTGATACTGTTAAATATTTTTCCCAGGTAGGCATCTGAGCCCAACATTCGAGCCTTTCCGTCTAGATATTATCTTACTTTGGTCTTGAATATGCAATGCATAGTATTTTTTCCTTCTTTTTAGACGGCTCAGACGCTGGAGGAAATACGAGTAGCATTGTTGTAGTAGGAAATAACATAAGCGTTGTGACTTGTACAAACCCTTTCGACAGAGGGAAATGTTTTTGAGATACATACTACACTTACTCTTATTGGCATTCAACTCAACTGTATTTACTGGCTATGAGAAATATCTAATTAAAAAACTCCATCAACGTTCTACTGAGAAGGATCACAGCTTCAGGTTTAAAAATTGGATATGGTTTGAAGTTTTCAATCTATCGCTTTAATTCCGAGAAATGAATCTTTTTATAACGAAATAATTTTTCACATTACAAGTTGCTTCACTTCTGAACATTGCCAGATTATATGACATTTATAGTGTGCTTACACAGTTATACAGTTATATTTTTATAGGCAGTAATACCTCAATCTCTTCTTGGCACGGAGGGATTTTAATTTATAGTGGTGCCAGAGATACTCAAGATTCTCGTTATTATGAGAAATCCTATTTACTAGTTAATGCCTGACTGTAAATAAATACGAGAATGGTGTAAATTGAAAATGAACGTACCAACGATGGTGAAGCAATGAAAAACGAAATGACCGAGACCATAAACTTGATTGGCACTAGGTTCGTTTAAAAAGGGGAGGTAAAAACAAAGTTACAAGTTAGGGGAAAGATAGGGAACCCACACTAGGTCACTTGGGTATGTTTGGGAAACGATAAAAAACGTTACCTCAATCACACACAAAAAATGCGAAAGTATTAATTAAGGAAAAAACTTACAAACAATCGATCACTTGGGTGCGTTAAGGAATAACAGTCACTCTCACACACTCGTCCCATTCGCGCACACACTCTGGGTTTGCAAGGATATCTCCAATGTCAAGGACCTGTTGTACTCACACACGAATGAAAAAAAAATTATATATAAATCAAAAAAAGAAAAAGGTCCAAGTTCACGATCGCATTTGCTCAATCACTTGGGTGTAGTAGACCTTTGTGAATCGCACTCATTCACTCGTTCAGAGTTTACAATGAATCCTATGCCTGGAACCCGCCAATCACACAGATTATTATTAGGTAATCTATCGGTTAAGGTAGGTTTTTGGATGGACACAACTATCAAATAAACATTTTGTGACGCCCCACCTAGCAAACTAATCTATATCAGGTCCCTCTTCATCTCGGTGTACTTCTTTCCTCCCTTCATCCCGTCCAACATCCCTATCCTGTTCCTACCCTTACCACGCTTGCCCAACATTCTCCCCTCTATTACCCTCTTCAACATTAGATAAAAAACAAAAAAAAGGAAGTAAGTAGCAGGGGTAGGTAAGTGTCTGGGGAAAACTTCTTAACACAGAAATGTTCCCTATCTTTCTCCTTGTAACTTTGTTTTAACCTCCCCCCTTTAACCAAACCTAGTGCCAATCAAGTTTACTGCCTCGGCTATTTCGTTTTTCACTGGACTGGTGAATTTAATTTGAAGGGAAACAGCTGTTCGAGTACATGCGTGAGCAAGAATGCAGCCAACCGTTACATCATACATGTACAAAACACTCTTTCATCTTGAAATTGCCATCACTTCACATTGTTGACATCTGAGCTAAAGTATTTACTTGTGAAATCTCTGAGCATTACTTGGAACATATGACAACCATTAAACAAGATTAACAATGAAAATAAATACTCAATTTATAAAACATTACTTATACATTACATCGATAACCGGCTACATGGGATTAAGGGCAATCCAAGGCAGTTTCCAGTCATAAACATTCTTGGTAAAAATTACTTTTACGTTGATTACATACCTGTATTTCCATTATTATTAAACCGTTCAGGCCATTCAGTTTATAACAGTCTCACAGGGCGAGGGACATTAGAAAGTTCATCACAATTGAGTTATAATGTATTATTATAAATATGAGCTTTGAATTATAACTTTTGATGTGTGCGACGGAAAAAATTAGTAATAATCTATTTAAAACATTTGAAAGCCGGCGAGCGCGAAATTTCACATGCACAAGTCATTTCCGGTGATAGCACTGATATGGCCATCAACCATGCTAAATTTTTTCCTGTTTGAAATTTATGGCCTGGGTATACGTGGCCGAGGAAGTGTAGCTTCGGCCGGAACAAAAAGACTACTGTAAGGACGGCCCAATTTCACGTTTGAAAAACGATTTTACAAAGGGGGATCCAGAGTAGGGGGGAGATGCTATATCAATCGAGGGCAAATGTTATTGTCTGTGCCCATCAATGAGTAACGGCATGCTTCCCATATATATCTATAATCTTTTCAAAGTTTCTAACTGGTATAGAGAAGATCCGGGCCAGAGTGATTATCAGTCGAATTGTTTTGTTTTATACTTGAAACGATATGAACGCGAGTAAATTGATAGATGTTGCCGTACGGACTTCCGCGGTTTTAATCTTCATTCATACGTAGAGCTTCGGCTCCCATTTCCAGATAATTGTAGACATATTTTCTGTCGAATTCCAGGCGTCGAGTCACGGATCCTTCACAGGTCTCCGTATTCTTTTGATAAGTCTATTTTACCCGAAGGCGGACCGTCAAATGTTCCCGAGCAACGCCACTTATTCAACGGTACTCCTCCGATTATCCTTGTCATCCTGTCGCTTAATTAGACAGATCTAAAGAGGGATCCAATACCAATAACGTCACATAGGGGAACTTGCCATGAGTAAACATAGCCATAAGATATGAAGGGTCTGGCATATACTGCAAATGTAAAAAAGTATTCGATCTTTGATCGGAGGGAGGCTGTGGCGGCTGGAAAGAGGGGCACGAACACAGAAATTCCGGATGGCCTCAAACGACAGACAAAGAACAGTAATCTCATCTGGACGCTTGAGCTGCCGGGCATTTAATGCCCGCCAATCCCTTCCCGTTCAACGTCATTCCACTTCTGGCGAGTGGCGGGGAGGAAGAGAGAAAAGAATCCTTGTTTTTCTAGTTTCCTTCCTCTTGGCAAAGTTTCCGTGTTTCCACCAGATCCTCCGGGGTCCCTTTTTCCTTTAGGCGGCGTGACCTTCGGGCTTAGAGCATCGACCCTTTGGGGTTGGGGGAATGGGGGGGGGGGGAGAAATGGTAAATTCTTGAGTCGCTGGTGCATCGTCGTCA